>JAJVSH010000233.1:52035-64495 GCA_021460005.1 Tetramorium alpestre
TGAATATATATATATATATATATATGTATATATAAAGCCTGACTTGGTTGATATGTATCTGAGCTTTTATAATCCGATGCATCCTTGAATTTGGGCGTATCCATTCTTATAGCGAAGTTCCTGCGAAGTTTCGGCCTGACTTCTCCACTCCATTTAAATGTTCAATCGTCGACGACTTTTTTTTAAATATCTAGTTTTTTAGGGACCGCCGGAGATAAAGGGCTGACCAGAGGTAGAACCATCTACCTTTATTCGTGAAGTTAATTGCCGCTCGATCTTCGCGGTGAAGCTTCTATAATTAGTTGCAGCTAATATAAATTGCATTTAACGAAATGTATAATTATTGTACTCGAAAACTGCGTAATTCGCAATGCATGTTAGAGTACATTTGAATTTACATTCAATTTAACATCCGCGAATGGATATTAGAGCACATTTAAATTTCGCCGAAACGGGACGCGTACAATTATGTTTTATATAGACATAATGTAGATTAACTATCACTTGTATTTGTTAACATGTAAAAACTCTCTTTTAAAAATTTATGAATGCACATTTAAAAATATAAAAATTTCATTTGACTTTAAAAAGCGTTTTTATTCATATGCACGGCTGGATTTATTCGCTTCAGATCAAAATACAATATTAACGTATTGACTTTCAAAAAACGAACGTCACTATACATGTATTGCTTTATATTTATCGAACGTATTTATTATTTTTTTATTTACTTAATATTTAAAGGTTATATTCATTCAGCATTGTAATAGAATTTTTCATCGAATTTCTGAATTTTTTAAGTGAAAATTCTTTCTGCAGAGAGTGAGCTCTCCCTTAGATGTGACTGTCTTTTGCGGTTAGCTGAGAAATACCAGGATGCTAAGGACAATACTAGTCATTACTATGCGGTCAATGAATTAAGAATGAAAACGAAATTGAATTCTACGTTACGCTATCGGAAGCAATTCGATTGTTTGTAGGAAGTCATTTCGCTTCCTTACTTTCTAAGAAGGCTCGTCTGGTTATTACTTTCATTTATTTTGCTTATCGTCTCTACTTTTTTACATTTTTTTACATTTAAATTAAAGGATTATTATGCAAATAAAAAATTAATAAAAAAATGATTGTTGAAGTAAAATATAACCGTTTAACAAATTGCACTTAAGTACATATCTTGATGACTACTTATAAGCTCTTGATAAATAATAAATGTACTTAAAATCGGAATTTTTTTATATATATCTCTGGTATAGATTAGATATAAGATTATTGACTACGATTATTTGATTATGTGATTATTTATTACACGATATATCTTCTGCCCTCGGCAGAAGGCCCTTTTAATGCGAGCAGCTGTTTTCACCTAACAAAAGAACGAGTCGCTAATTTCTTCGCCACACGCAAATCTTTGTCAACCGACAACTATATGGCGAGCAACGTACCAAAGTCCAAACAGGATACGAAGGATTGAGTCTCGTTAGAGACTCGTCCCCAATCGCCAAATCGGAGCTGGCGATTTCGGCGTCCCATACTCGTTCTATTTTCGTACGACGACTTGATCTTCATCTGGACCGTGTTTAGAATTTCTAAACTTAAATGTCGGAAATCCGGCGATATTGTAATAGAAATAAGCGAATGAGCTTGGGAAAGGAGCGAGACTAAAATTCGAAATTCACAGAAAACAAACAATCATGGAAATAATATTTTAGCTATTACATAATAAGCGCATAACGCGCGGAAATAAGATTGTGGTCATAACTGCTGCAATTATCCATATGTTTGCCAAAACTTTTTGATACTAGCAAGTAACAATCGATTTCCCCTAAATCAGATTATAATTGAAGAATAATATCTTGACGGCTCGATTGTAGTCTTTCTTATCCTTCAAGTTCGAGTCTTTTCTTGTGGAATTCCATTTTCGCGAAGTCGAAAGGGAAGGACAAGGGTGCCCAGGGAGAATGAAACGACGATCAAAGAGGAAAAGAGGGTGGGACTGGCGGCTGTGTTGCACGGCAGTCTGGCCAGTTGATTATGGTGCCGAAACGAGTGCCGGAGCGTCTCTCCAACCAGTTTTAGGACAGTGTCTTCGCTTATGGCTATAAAGAGAAGGATGGAGTGCCTTGGCAAAATCGTGAAGGAAATATGCCGTCCACGCGACGGAGTAAGCGAGAGCCGGCCGCAATTGAGGAAGAAGACTAGAAAAGGAAAGGTGTCCGCGTGGAAGGACGGAGAGTGAAAAGAGTGGTGAAGGAAGTATGATTATCTATGAAGAACGGAAAGAGAAAACGAGATGAAGTGGGAAGCGAAGGATGAACCGAGAAGCGAAATGTCTGAAGATAAAGAGAGCGTAAGTGAACGCAAAGAACAAAGATGAAAATATTTTGAAGAAAAATGTACGAGCTATGTATGAAAACGAAATGATGGTGAAGTATACTGAAGAAGACACTAGAAAGAGGGAAGAAATATATAGATAGAAGAACTGAAACACAAAGGCAAAGGTGGAAGACATAATATAGATGGAAAAAACGAACATGAAGAATGATGATGGAAAATGATGAGAGAAGATAGACAGTTAAAGAAAATCGTGCAAATAAACATGTTTGAGAAGAAAGAAGAAAGATGAAAAAGTTGACAAATAAAGGAAATATTAAGTAAAAGAGTGTCTAATTAAAAGTAAATTAAAATCATACAGCGCCTTCTACCTTTCTGTCATGGATTGTATGAATTGTAAAACGAAATGGAAATGGACTTAAGAAGGAAACGCAACTGATCGAGGAAGTCACGATAGGGAAACCAAGATAGGGATAGGAATGGAGCAGATCAAAGGAACCACCTTGACATCGCTGGAAAGGAAGGAGAATAACGTCGTACCGAGGAAGACTAACATCACCGAGAAGAAGAGAGGAACAAGAAGAAGATGAAGAAGAAGAGCCAGCGGAGGCGGTCGTCGTGAGTTTGAGTTTCGGTTTCGTTCGTTTCGCGCCTGCTCCGCGCGAACGGGAGCCGAGAGTGAACCTGTTCAGCGACGAGGCAGACGAGGAGAGACTGAATCGGAGTGGGAACGACGGAGATCGACGGCACGACTCAACCGCGAGTGCGTCAGCGGCGGGAACGACAGAGAGAGACAGGCTGCTCTCGTAAGAGCGACGCAAAACGAGGTAGAAGGAGAGGGAGAAGGAGAGAGAAAGCGAGAAGGAAGAAACGATTCGCGTGAGGGAGAAAGGGAAGTAGACGGGGGAACGTGATAGTACACGCGTGAGGGAGATAGAGCCAGACAGGGAGAGCGAGAGAGGCGTAATAAAGAGAGAAAGAGGAGGACAAACTTGAGGCGCTCTGCTCCCAATAACGACTCTCGCCCTCGATCAGTCGCGCGCGAACCGCGGAGCCGCGAACATCTCCCTGTCTCTCTCGCTCCGCCAAGGGAGACTCCGGTTTCTTCGGGTTTGCTTCGATTTTTTGCCAATCGCGAATTGGGACGCGATTTACGGAGAAGAGAAGGAAAGAGTGCAGGAAAAATGAACCGGTGAGGCAGGAAAATTCAGTCGGTCCAAGAAGGTGGAACCTTCTGACGATCGAGGACTAGGCTCGAATCGCATCAAGCGGAGTAAGGAGTAGAATCCGCAAAGTCCACCGTCATCCCGTGCGAGGAGGAATCGAGGAAAGACGGCGAAAACAGCGGTGGTCCGTGAGGAAAGTAGCGTCCTCGTGCCCCGAAAGTTAACGTCCGTTATTCAGCTGGTTCCTATGCGAAGTTCTCACGGAGAATCGTCGAATTGACGTGCGGCAGAAGCTTCGTTAGTTCCGAGTGAGCTACCGGCGGTAAGGTGATTATTTGCCAGGGGGGAGATCGCTCGGGAGAATCGTTCGCGTTGAGACCCAGCGGGGGTGGAATACACCGTAAATGCGGTGCGACTCGAAGCGAAAGCGACGAGGAACTTTGGGTGGCCTTTATCGATCGGCTTCGGGAAAAGTGATGAGTTGTCGCTTTTCCTTTTCGGCGTGGGAGATAACGCGCGAGGTTCTCTAGAAATCATGACTTTCACGCCGGTATCAGAGATCAGCCGGGTAGCTGCCAAGTACGTAGCGCTTACTTTGTAGATCGACATACGTGTCATCGTTGGCCAAACTTGTTGTTGCTTTTTGTTAGTACCCGATTTAGGCCCGACGATTTTTCGACAACACCGATGCTCATTATAATCACTAGTTTCGCAAGAACCGTCAGTTCAATCGGCCCCTCAAGATCCGTCGAGCGCCACGATAACGTCGCGAAAATCGCTCGATCCAGCTCCGCCAGACACCAGCATCGATCTCCCGACTGGGGGGAACGATTGCGAGGAGCTGAGGAGCCCCGATAATCCCACCATGATGCGCCAAGTGCCGTGCACCACGAGATAAGACGATCTGTGCGAAACGGAAAGGCTGGCATCGGCGTGGCGGCGGCGACGACGACGACGACGACGACGGCGGCGGTGGTGGCGACGGGGGCGGCGGGTGGTGAAGGGGGCGGACGGAGGATCGATGGATCTGTAATGCGTGTAAAGTGCGATCGGCGTGCACGACGACGACGACGACACGGATACCCAGATATCGCAGATCGGCTCGCGGGCGACAGTGGAAGCGGAGAGAAGGTCGGCGACGGGAACCGGACCGAATGAGCACTTTTCCAAGTTATCTCGCGGGGGGGAGAGCACATCGGGGCGAATTAACGTCGTCGGCGATATTAACGACGACGACAACGTAATCTTGTCGCGCGCGCGCGTCTGAAGATACGTGGTGCGGCGTGGTGACCGAGTGAGAGAAGAGCGGAAAGGAGCGGAACAGGGAGCTAGCTCCTCTTATACTGTGCTCAGTAAAAGCGAGGTGGACCGACGACGACGACGAGGAGGAAGCAAGGGACGTAGTAGCGTGTGTCGTGTATGCGTGTCATCGTCCGTGCGTCCGTGAGGAAGCGGCAACACGCTCGGAGGACGCGGAGCTATTGCTATTTTCGAGCCCGCCGAATATCTCAACCGCGCTGCTGCTGTTGATGCTGCTGCTGCTGGCTGGCTGGTCGAGTTGCCGCGCGTTCTCTCGCGCCTCTTCCTCCCGTCCTGCTTTTCTTTCTGTCCGGTCGATTCCCCCTCGCGAACTGCTGGCCGATTCTGCACCGATGACGCATGGCACTGACCAAAAGCACTGCGACGTGTGACAGGTAGGAGCTGCAATTCTCTTTTTCTTCTTTTTTTTCCCTCCCCTCTCTCCCTTCCCGGCCGACCCTGGTCGCGTAGTGACCGTGAGTGCAACGGCTTGTGTGATTCGAGTACAGGGGTTGGTTGCGACGTGCGTTCGGGGATGCGCCTTTCGAGGGGCGATCGGGACTCGGCCGTGAGAAATTAAACGCATTGTGCGCTCGACTTACGACCGGGACAGACACACACCGCTCGCACGTAACTCTTCATGTTCGCACCACGTGGCGAAGAATCATCCGGGAACGTAATCCGAGCTATGAGAAATCTTTCAACTTGAATACACCAATAGGTTCGATTAAAAATAATTTTTGCAGTATCACCGCTTTGAGGGAAATATTCTCCGACGCCGCGTCTCTCCGACGCCTCGCGTTCGCGGTTCGCTTACAAGTGTATCGAGATTATTTTTACACGTGGCTCGCATACTGCGTCACTGGCATTTTGCAGTGTGTTATGTTTTCCAGGATGTTCCACCCCGTGCATTGAACGTTAACTGCAGAGAGGAGTAAATTTTTTAGGTATTATTATTTGTAACAATTGGTCGATGAAAAATTTCATTTCGACGTCCGAAAAGCATGTTTAAAACGTTCCTCATCCATCATCGATATCCGTTCACGGCCGTGTCAACCTGTCACAATGGCGCACCGAAGCACAACATTTTCGCTAATTTTGGCCACCTCCGATAATAACCTCCAGTGGGTCAACATCACGCTGCGTGAATAATTCGACATAAAACGCGCGTGCGAATCAATGCACTCCGACTCTAATAATACTTTGGGAAAATTGTCGGCTAAAAGTAGCTCCGAGAAATCGTATATTGAAAAAAATCGCGAAATACTCAATACTAAATTACGAAAATAAATCAATAGTTAATGTGACGATACATATAAATCAATGAATATGAAATCAATTGCAAGAGAGTTTATGATAAATATTGAAATATCTGTATATTTCTAAGTCTTTCAGTTTGTCAACAAATTAGCCTTATCGCGATTGATAAGAAATGCCTCATAATTTTTAATATCGGTATAAAGCGCGATATCTTTATCGATAAGCGAGGAGACACGGCGTATTCGCATCGTTATCATGCATTCCCGTTGCACCGTTCCGACGAAGTGGCGTTTCGTGGCGGATCTCATCCTGCCGGATCGTCGAACACGGTCCACAGAAATTCCTGTTTTTTTTTCTCTCGCATAGCGAACGGCGCATGGACCGGACGTCGCTTGCCGATCACGTCTGCCACTGCCGGGCTGAATTATACGCGAAGGGATAAAATTCGAGACTGCGCGACGCGACGCGACGCGATCGCTCGGGGGACCTTCGAAAATCCTCGGGAACGTGAGTTGCCGCACTGACGAGCGCCGATTAGCGAATAGAGCTATGTGTGTCTGTGTGCCTCGCCTGATCGATTGGACAAATACAAGAAGTGAGGAGAAAGGCCCCTCTTCTCTCTTTTACGCGAGATATCTTACTATTTGCGGAGATTTCGGTGAGGGAGATTTGCTCTGACGAATTTATGATCGAAATGAAAGGGGAGCGAAAGGAAGGTTGAACATGACGTAAGATTTTACTTCTGTCTATGATATTTTTAAAAAAATTTTTCCTGTAATACTAGACATAGATTAAAAAAACTTTTCTTAATTCTTTATATGCAAACTCGTCAGCATTATTCTTGATTTTAATTTTACAATTTTCCTAACTGCAATTTTATAGACTGTGTTATATTATATTCAACCATGTTTGCGATTTTTATTTATACGCTTTTGATTTCAATCACTTGGCCGGTTTTTAAATTCCTGACGTTGTTACTTACTGATTCAAATTGCTCATCCATCACCCTTTGAAGTGTACGATATGATATCTAGCATCACTGAAGATGCTTCGAAATTAAGCCGAAACGTATGAAGTTATTGGATAAACGTTTAAATATATTAAATGTGACACATACCTATACCGGCGTTGATTCTTAATGCTCATTATTGCATTCCGTTATTTTCTCTTTAATTTTCAAGAGTCTTTTAATCTAAATTTTGCTATATATATATAAATGTTTATATCTTATCGTAAAATGTTTATTACTTGATAAAAACTGTATTATTTTGGCAAAAAGTGTTCACTTGATACTTGGTGAAATAAATAGGTAGAATAACATCATTACGAAACATGTAATGATATTAATTCGTATTGATAGCCGTCGATACTAATTTACTAAATCTTTGTGGTACAACCTGACATTGATGGAATCTATTTAATATTGATATTATGCCTGCATTTTAGATGAATTGATGTCTGTGTTAATGCGATAGCTATACATATAAGTACCGTTAGGCGATCGTAAGTTTTTTCTTAATAAGTTTAGTAAGCACAAAACCGAAATAGCCCAATGAATGTTCATTTCGGTGGCAAAAGTTGTAAATAAGTTTTGAAAACTATATCTATAGATTAAGACCGGTATATAAAATCTAAAAGATTATCATAAGTTTTCTAATGTTTTACATATTCACGATTGACTTTGGAAGAGAGCAGAAGAGCTTGATAAGAATAATTGTATAATTTACGTTTATAATTTGATACAGACTAAAGAAGGGAAATGATAAAAATAAACCAAACTCACGGTATATTAATGCAAAATATGTACAAATCTAATACGAAAATAAAAATTCGTGCACATTAAAATTTAAAGGTTTTACAAAAGTTTTAAAAAAATATTGAAAATATTGCAATACAATTACAGCATTGGGATTATTATTGTTATTATTAATTCTATCGCGATGGCGATGCCATATAATCGAATACGATAAAATATACTTGTCATTAGCAAAAATAATACCAATTAAAAAATATACCTGTATATTACGCGCTTTATATTATTTAAATCTCTATTGACCATTGCGATTTGCACACAGTCACATGTTGCGAAATGCGACAATTCAATGAGAGAATTTTACGATTTCCCTTAACTCTTGCTCACAGCCATTAGCAATAAAAGCCTACAATGGCCTACATAATTCTATTTTTTTAATGCAGCTTTTTATATGCTTGCTTCGCTTCGTACTAAATTTATAGTAATTTTGAGCTATATAAAAGTAATTTTGATCTATATAAAAATATTTTTTTAAACGCTTACATTATTAGTAACTATAAAAACGAAGTGCACGCGCTTTATATAAAAATTCACGTAATTAATCAAGTTTTGAAATATTTTTCTCGTAATGATATTTGGGATTATAACGCTACAGGAAATGCGATATTACGTAACATACACGTAATGCGCGTTTATATGTAGCATTCTGATTATTAATTTTATTTTACGCTCCAGAATTTTATTCCCACTTGGCGGGTTTTATTCGTCACGGTTTTTTTTTTTTTTTGAAGACAAATCGGTGTGTGTCCCTATTGTACTCTAGAATATCGTTCGAGTGTTAACCTTGGCCTCCCTCGCCATTTTTATCATTCCCGTGCGGCCTGCAAAACGCCGTGCTCTACGTACGTGCTTCTAGGCTTATCTTACTTGTAATACCGTGCTTGAGCAGCGCGTTAGAGCCCAAGCGTTAGCTGAGCAAATATTAGTTGTAGAAACGAACATATATTAACTACATTATGAGCTAGCGGATCAATACGTCCGCGAAAACGTGTCGCTAATTACATCTCTACATTTTGCGGATAAAATACGGCGCTGAAATTTTTGAGTCTTTGACAACTAGTTGATTCGAACGTTCGATAAATAGTTAAAAATGACAAAAGTATGCCGTTATCACTCCATGACAATTTTATGTCATTGAATATGTTACTTCGTATATTTTTAGTAAATGCAAATTTCCTTTTACGTCAGTTGGTCCGTTAATTTTAAGAAAAATAATGAATTAATTTTGAAGAAAATAGCGGTTCTTATTATAATTTAAATTGCATAAATTTGTTGAATACACGGAGGACTGTACTGTAAGCATGACTTAAGTAAAGTTATTCGATGTGCGATACGACGAGCATTTATTATGTTCTAGGAGCCGCAATATCGTAAAACCGGATGTAAGGGAACAAATGTTTAGAAGAATATTGTGTCTAATATTAGCGTAAGATGGGCGAATAGGGCTATTCCAGTCCCTAATGTCACCCAAGTTTATAAATCCTCTGTGACTTCCCGCTGAAAGTTGTATGCGGGATAGGGGCCGGGATTTGAACTTGGGACCCTTCTGTTATGGTTTATATGCAGTTTCATTCTTTTTAATCAATAATATGCTATTTTTAGGAAATTCGTCGTCGTTTTGATTGATTCGTTATCTCGTTATTTCGATGACATTGCGAATTCTGTAAAAAATACCGCGATTCTATACACACACACACACACACACACACTTTCGCCATTATTAACAGTATAATTTTATAAATGTTTTTTAATAAATTGATAATCTGGATAACGGAGATTGTCCGCGTTTATAGTCACTCGCGTCTCGGACGTAACTCTTGAGTAACTTGAATTTCGAGCTCGCTCGATTAGTAAATTATTACTCGATTATTAAATTATCGAGGACATTTTTGTACGAGGTATTATTTATGTATTTTCTCTCTGCCGTTGTTAGAAGACTTTAACCTTAACACGAAGGTTATCTATCGCGCTCCGATTCCGCCCGAGAAACGTCAGAGAGCCAAGCCAAGACTTTTACTACTGCACTAACAGAGGGGATAAAACATATCTGGCGAATATTTGGAAACGGCGTTATTACAACAGTGATGACTTAATCATCATAATTTTTTAATCATTTTGGAATTTCAATTATTGGAATGATTATTGGAATTGGATTATTGGAATGATTATTGGAATTGGAATTTCAATTATTAAGACTGAGAAAGTGAGCATAAGAAATAATTAAGTTAATAAGAAAATCTAAGACGTCTATACTTTGTATAACATATTCATTTCGATACTCTTTCCTGAAATATGTCTCTTAAAGTACATAAGTTATTATTATTGTTTTATAATAAATTTTACAGTACGGTTGATATTTATATTTTTATATAAATACAATTACATGAAGATCTTCGATTAATGATTTAATTCTTTACGTTCAAAGTGTTGCAAGAAAAAACAACTGGACAAAGTTATATGAAAATAATTAGAGTTTAATAATAATTTGCGTAAGTTAAATTTAATATATATTTTATTTCACATTATCGTGTACGTATCAATATCAATTTTTACATAATCGCATTGAATTATAAAACAAATTTTTGTCAGTGAATAAGAAATATATGAAATTAATTGTCTTTCTATCTGACGAATAACTCTTTGCAGGATTAACAAATTTTGCGAATATAATACGCACGAATTTGAGTCTGTCGTGGAAAAAACGTCGGTGAGAGAGAGCAGGTCCGTTTTACGCGTACGATAATAAGACAAAATCGAAAGAGAGGAGCAAGTAAAGCTGATAATGAGGCCCCATAAAATCGGGCCGCTTCTTTTCGTGGCCCCTTCTCCTGCCTTGTCAGGAGATACCGTCGTACTTGTTAGGTAGCTTTCACACGAGAACCTGGCGGTCGTATTATCGGTCCTGATGAATCACTCATTTCCGCTTCGTAATAATAATGGCAGGCATGCGCGCATTTGGTAATCAAGGAGAGCACGATTAAATCTACATACGAAGTTAAATAAGAGTCTAAATTAATTACTTTTTTTTAGAAAAAAGTATTTATAGGTGCGCGTAGAATTACGTTGTTAAAAAAAGAATAAAGTAAATGGAGAAATTTGTGGAAGATTTTTAACACGTTATAACAAGATCTCGTTAATAGAAAAAATCAGATTGCAAATGATTTGTAAATATTTGTAAATTTTGTATTAATTTTTAAGAATTTATTAAACATTTCAAATTGTTTTTGACTTGTTTTCGGATTAGTTTTTTAACCAATATAAATATAAATATATTTAGATATATACAATGTATAGTTATTTATATAATCAGATTTGTATATTATATTTATATACACATTATACATATATTCACTTCAAAGAGGACAATCCAATTGCGAATGAATTATTGAAAAAATGTAGCAGAACAAAAAATAAAATTTTTTCAAAATATATTAATTTTTTTTAGATATATATACATTTTTTAAATATAAGTATTGAATTATTGAAGAAATGTAGTAGAACGAAAAATAAAATTTTTTCAAAATATATTAATTTTTTTAGATATATACATATACATTTTTTAAATATAAGTATGGGGAAGGCGATTTGACAAGCTCGGCGCAGAGGGCAGTACCGAGCTTGGAGACATATTTTATACGTGTCACAAATGTGAGAACACGCATTTCGTCATTTTTTTATGTTTTATTGTTGGAATCCACTCCAGTCTCTATCTTATGGGGTCTCTATTTGTAAGCAACTCAACGTGACGAAGTGTCTCCAAGCTCACTAGCGCTTCTAACGACTAAAAGTGGCAAGCGCCTTCTCCATTGTTAATTTAGTATTACTTTACATACTTACAAGTTTACATGATTTTATTTCCTAAAATCTCAAGTAGATCTCAAATATTAAACGTAGAAATAGGAAAGAAATTTTATAAAAGTAAAGATATGTAAGTATAAGGTTAATTTTAAATATAGAATTTAAAATAAGAAAATTGATTTCTCTTTGATATTTTTACATATTTGATATTTGCCTTACAAAGAGTCTGTTTGAAAGAAAAAGTTGAAGAATACGAATAGATTAGAAATGTTGAGGACATGTAATTTTTTTTATTATTTCTAAAAAAACGAAAATTAAAAAATTTATATAAAAAACCGTATATCGTAATGCGTTATATGGCCAATTATATGGCCAACTTTATTGTGGCGATAGCTTAAAACAACGTCTCGAAGCATATCGCGTCATTAACTAAATAACTGCGCACTGAACTGCGTACGTTTGCTTTTATTATTACTTCCCAGCGTAAATTTGCTAAAATCGCAGTATAAACAGTGACTTTCCAAAAAGCTCACGATGAGAAAAATTATTGGCTCCTAACGCACCCAACATATTGTTACTCCGCCATAATGTTGATACATAACTGCCGAAGTGCCAAATATTATCTGAGATCTCCTTGAAAGTATCTTAATTTCGCGATAATTATACCTTTAATTTCCGCAGATTTTTTTCTGAGCTCGAATTTATTGAGCAACATTTATATTTTATTTTTATATATGACTTTATTCACTACAACACATTTTATATGATTTTGTCAAAGCATCACAAAAAAAAA
>JAJVSH010000233.1:66015-88825 GCA_021460005.1 Tetramorium alpestre
ATTTAAAAATAAACTAAACACCAAAATGAAAAAAAAAAGAAATGTCATATTTTTGAGACAATAATAACATTTAACGCTGACAGTTAGAGTAAAAAAACGGATTAAACTGACAGTGAGTAGAAAAGTTTTGCGATTATAGCAATAAGTAAAGAATTATTAATAAAGATCTGCATCCACGCCATTCGGCAAGAAGAAATATACATACATACACGGAGAGAATTTTTCGTTATATTTTACCGTAAAATTCACTACAAATTTTAACATGTTTGGTGATAAGAGTAGGATAACTAGACAATTACATAAAAATAAAAAAAATCTGTTAAATATTACCGAAAATGATAGAAATTTGTGAAATGTACAACAGAAATTTTATAAACTACATAGTAAATTTTTATAACTACATAGTAAAAATTACCAAGCAGATTGTAATATTATTCAGACAGATTTTATATTTTATTGTGATAGATATGAATAAATCAGAGAGAATTTATAAAAATCTTCCAAATTTTAGTTATCCCACGATTACCATGATTTTTAGGCTAAATTTTAAGAGAAAATTCTCTCCGTATATAACTCAACATTTATCGTCACTAGGCGCGCGACAGGGCATTGAGAAGAGCAATTTGTTAATAACAACAACAATTAATAGATTTGTTAACAACAACAATGGAGCGTAATGTTTGATCTCTGCACGCTTAGCAATAAATAAATATTAGGCTCTCTTTTTTCAAAAAAAATCCAAACACACTATAACTTGCTCGATTCTTTATTAATTAACTCTTTATTTATTATCATAATCGCAAAATAATAAAGGACTTTTCTATTAAGTTTAATCCGCTTTATCTACACACAGCAGCTGATACGCTTATCATGAAATAGCTAGTACATGTATATTTTTTGTTTCGTATAAAGATATTGCATGAAAGTTTCTTAGTAACACGAAATTGATCAATAATTGCTAAAAGAATGTGCGTGTCATTGTTATATATATTTTATATATACATATAATAACTCCATTGCCATATTTATTAGAAAAATACTTGGCGCAATATGTCTAAAGGGTTAAGTAGCACGTGCTGAAGGTGGATTAAAGTTTATTATCTCGATCTCTATTTCCGCATATGCTTATTACATCGGTACGTCGGGGCGCGTCCAGCGGTCCATGATGAACATTGATGACTTGAGAATGAACTTTGACCCGAGATTGTCATCGTTAAACGCGATTCCGTGATTCATTTGCGTGTGATACGCTAAGCGCTTCTACGAGGGGGAGTGTCTCTTTGTGTCCACGGGAAGAAGAACGGGTTGCAATCTCATGTTTGAAATTAGCCGGTACGAATTAGCAGAAGGACGCGATATCGAAAATTGGCACGATTTGTAAAATGCCGCTATGCACACTCTCGCTTCCCATTTCGAGAATTTTCGCAATTTCGAACTTTGCCTGCCGCAATATATTTCTATCTGTTCTATAAATATATCCAATCGTACTAGTCAATATCAGTTTCTAGATTTCAATATCAAGGCGCTTAAAGCTGATTAGTTACGTGATATCTGCGCGAATGCAAATGTGTGTGCGCGCAGGTGCGTGTGACATAATTACTCTTTATATATGTTAATTGAATGTATAAGATACGGAAAATAGTTTCTTTAATTATACGCAGAACTTTCCGCAATTAGATACATATATTATAGATTTAGAAGGAACTTATTTGATTAAATAATCACATTCAATTATCGTGGCGTTATGCACGAAGCATTAAGTGAATTGATGTAATTTATGCACGTACGGAGCAAAGAACGCAATCGTTGATTCGAGCGTTGTAAAGCATTTATCCTAAAGCGACAGAGAAATAGATTTAAAACAAAACTATAATAATCAGTGTGCTGTTCCGCGAATAGCATGTACACAGATGAATTAATTATCTATTATGGACACTTCAAGTTGGTGCGGTATTATCCCTTTTGCATAATCGTCTTTAATGTCTGCCACATTATCGTTTGGTTACATTTGCCTTTTATTTGCAATAACAAACGTTCATATTCGCACAAGAAATTTCTATTTTTGTTTCGCTAGACTTAATTACCGTGTTTTCAGCTAATTCAATTAACGAGGATATTTTATGTTAATACGATAAACAGTGAAATTTTGAAGATCCTTAATTGTTATTTGATCAAACCCGTGATATTGGCCTTATGAAATTTTAACAATGTCTCGTCCTTTAGAAACCAAAATATTTTTAAATCTTATTAATTTTTTCACTTATTAGAAGACATTAATTCTTTATTAATTAGTCGACTGTTTTTCAATTTTTATGTGCAAATGCTATCATATATTGTCGCAAATTTAACTCTTACACATACGTTATTTAATTCTTTAAACAAAATTGCAAACAATTTTTAATTTATTTAATGGCTGTACTTCCGAATGGGACACTAAGATATTGTAAGACACTAAAAGTTCTCTATATCTTAAATTCTAAACTAATTTTGACAAATAAGCCATACTGTCACAGGTTAATAACCTTGTTGTTTATTTGGAAAATCAAAGTTTAAGAAAAGTCTCATATAAATTGACTTGTTGTTATCACTTTGTTTTGTGCAAAGTTTCACGTTACAAAGAAATAATGAATGTTCCTCCGAATGGGACACCCTTCCGATTATGATAAAATTCTTTTAGGTGAATTTAAAGGATCATATGGAGATTAAGGGTTTTGAATAGTTTAAAAGAATAAAATAGGAATAAAAGATAAAAGTTTAAAATCTTCTCCAAGTAAACAAACAGATTATTAACCTGTGACAATATGATTTGTTTATCAAAATTAGTTTGGGATGTAAGATATAAACTTAATGTCTTAATGTCTTACAGTAAAATTCACATTTTAACCAAATTTAAATTTTAGATTAGATATGAAACACATCTATCTTTTGTTAGATATTTTCTAATGTCGTCGACGACTCGGCTGACTCACAACACTTTATTTGATACGCAACGTAGGGCACAGGTCTTATACGTACACGTAAAAAATCACTGTGTCATTTGTACGGCGACACTCGAGTCGATAGGCAGCAGCCCGAGAATTGTTCAGTGTATCTTTGCATTCTTACCAGTTCAAACGCAACGGGATCACGACAGGAGCAAAAGAAATTGTGATTCTTCTCGACGTATAAGTAATTATTACGTAATACGTTTATATTTACGTAATACGTATCATTACGTAATATCTATTCTTTAAATATGATTTCATAAGAATATCAATCTTTTGACTTTTAATATCGAAGTATTTTAGTACGTGTTCGTGAAGTTAGCACTTTACTTTAAAAAATTGAAATTGAAGAAAAAATTCTTCATGCAGCCGCGATAGATTTTGTGATGGTTTTAAAAAAATAGTTCTTTTGATATTGTTGATAAAATAATACCTGAAAAATGTATATGAAAAGAAAATTATGGAACTGAGGATTTGGTTTAAAATACTTAAAGATTGGAAATGTTAATAAAACGTGTTAAATTATTATTAGTACTTAGAACTATGCGAGGATTATCTAGAATTATTGAAGAACAACGATGGAACAATATTTCATGCTTTATTAAGACACGCGGCATCAACGTTAAGATTAAAATTTTATTTAAAAATAATAAAAAATTGGAATTATTGATAAAACTATAAAACTCTTGAAAAACTATACAATATATGTTACAAAATTAGTATCTTATACTTTTAGTGTTGTTTTTTCAACAATATGAATGAATTTATTTTTAGAAACTTATAACTACAAAATTATTATGAATACAAATAGACTTATTGATAAAACTTTTAATTTTTTAATAAAATAAAGTACCAACTACTAGAGATCTTAGTATAATGTCTGATGTCGTTTGGCGTAAGAACATTATAAAATTGTATAGACAAGCTAGAAGTATCGCATAATACAGCAGCGACATGCGATATAAATAATTGATTTTTAAGCAAAAAAATTTATTTACGATTTCCATTCTAAAAATAAAAAATATTAGATGCATTCGAGTAGTAACGATGTACGTAATGGCGTGGCTAGGGAAAAATTCTCGTGCGTGATCCCGAAGGGTCGGGACGTGGAGTGCGACAACGTGATTGCTGTGCATTCTGCTATCTTCCGCGATCGTAATCACGGATGCACACGGGGCTGCGCGCGGTTATTTATAACGCCTTTGAGACAGAACGTGGCGGAGTACGTAGCGATGATATTGCATATCGAGAGAGAGAGAGAGAGAGAGAGAGAGAGAGAGAGAGAATGCGAAGTGGCCTCTATAATGGATAGTAAACAGGTAGCGTAATTAATATAACTTAATCTCACGCATGAACTTACTAATGATATTCCACACGAAAAATTTGAAGAAGGAAATTACTGATTGGTTACTGCGAAAAATTTGACGTTGTTACCAGCGAGTGTATTTGGAATGCTCTGAATATATATTAAAATTATAAATAAAATTATAACAATAGTAATATATAAAGCGTAAATGAGTAATACAAAAGAATATATAATAGTAATTCTGAAATTTTTATGTCAACTTGTCTTAGGATTTATTTCAGAATTAATCTTTTATTAATCAAAAGCAGATTAATATTAAAATATTCATTTAAAAACGGATGAGTTATAATTAAATCTTTAATTTTAGTATTTCCTGGATAAAAAAGGAGATAATGAAGTCACTGTAATTTATGCAATATTTTTAAAAAAAATATCATTTTTTATCTTTAGTTTGTAAATATTCCTTTTAATTTTAATAAATAATTTTAATATACTTGATTAACATCCATGTAATTGAGCATCTTTTAAATTCAGTTGATATGTATTCTTAAACTTTAATTACAAGGCTACAAAAATAGCTATAAATAAGCTGAATAAAGTGTGAATTGAACTTATTGAATACTTATCTCAAAAACGTTTATTTTTATCATGTTTTAATCCGACAAAATTATCAATGATGCAACTCATAGGTACAAACATCACAATTTATGTTAATGCAAAATGACATTTTCCTTTTTCTGAAATAATATTATCATTAAAATATATTTCCTTCTTTTATCAAAAGTTGCTTTAAATACGATTTACTTTACGAAATCCGGTTTGATCGCATACTATTTGCTAGTTCATAAATCAAATTAGTATCTAATTAGTATCCATATTCATCTGTCTATTTCCTTATCGCCATGAGCATGCATTCGCTAATATATCATAAACCTGAAATATGTTGATCTAAGTAGTGGACTTTTCTAATATTCTCAAAAAATTCTTTTTAGACATGGAAACTTTCCTTTATTAACGTGGATTAAATACAATTATCTTTAGTTTATTGTTTTCGAAATAGGTTACAAGTCATTCCTTCATTCATGATTTTCAAACTCTCCAATCAATCTCTCGTAAAACGAGTGTTTATAAACTTTCCAATCAAACTTTTTTAATACATGGGACAAGGGTAGATTAAACTCAAGAACCATTGACTACGATTCGATCACTCGCCTATAAAGATATCTTCAAACATTAATAATTAAATAATTAAATACAAAAATGAAAAATTTTTGTACGTTATGCTTTTTATGTAACATACACTGCCGTCAAAAAGTTTAAGACAAAAGTAATTTGAAAATTTAATTTATCATTTCTTCTCAAAGTGATTGATGCAACAGGATTTAAAGGGTATGTTTGAGATTTCAAAATTAGTCAAGTTTGGAAGCGTGCACGGATTTGGATAATTTTTTTTTCGAGCATGTTATATACATTAAATAAAAGCCTAATTCTTCCGCTTTAATTTGAGTTGCTGATCGCCGTGTGATTTTTTTTGACCGAGTTATCAAGGTTTGAAGAAGAAAAAGTCAAAATGGTCATTTTTTACTTTGATCACTTATTACTCGTAAACAAATCAATATACAATACTTTTGCGAAAAAGTTGAAAATCAAAGTTTTTGAATAATTATAGGCTTATATTATATAAATAAAAATTGCTTGCATTATTTTTTGAGAAGAAATAACAAATTAAATTTACAAATTATTTTGGTCTTAAACTTCTTGACGGCAGTGTACCTATATTATGTAATTATAATACATATTTATGATTGTAAATTTCTTTGCCTCGACCTGTCCAAAAACGTGACTTTCGACTGACATTTATTTGCCCTTTAGATAAGAAATTAAATAAAAATAGAACACTTTCTCTGACAAGCTAATTTACAAAAATCAAGAATCTTTTTAAAGTACTGGTTATATGTATATATGTATATATGTATATATATATATATATATATATATATATATATATATATATATATATATATATATAGGGTGTCCTAAAACTACCGGATATCCTCTTAATGACAGATTCTTTAGAAAATTTCAAGACGAAAAGCCTAATACAAAAATNTCGAGGGTATAATAGTTTTTAAATGGGAAGCGATTATATTTTACGAATGANAGGGCTGAAATTTCGCGCGCTCAGGCACGGCGAAATAACAAGTGCTAAAAGTGCTCCTTATGTTCATAGGAGCACTTTTAGCATTCGTTATTTCGCCGTGCCTGAGCGCGCGAAATTTCAGTCCTATCATTCGTAAAATATAATCGCTTTCCATTTAAAAACTATTATACCCTCGACATTTTTGTATTAGGATTTTCGTCTTGAAATTTTCTAAGGAATCTGTGATTAAGAGGATATCCGGTAGTTTTAGGACACCCTGTATATGCATATATTATATGTATAAATATATAATACTCCAGAAAAACTGAGACACCTGTTTAGTAATACACGTCTTTCTTTCGGATTACTGTAGTAACACAGCAATACAATTGCAGAAACGTCTGCCTATAATATGTACTTCAATTGCGGATGATACCATTTAATGTAAAGGTGTGATGGCGAATGGAAGCGATTGTCTGGCATATAAATGCATGTGCATTTACTCTGCTTTTCTAATTTTTCTAATATCACTTTTCATTTTTATTTTTTTTCTCTTTTCCAATTCGTGATTTTTATGCACGCGACAAGATCGCAACACATTTAACGGTGATGTTCTTTTCCAGTTTAATGTAATGAGAAAGAGAATTGAGAGAATATATATGTAAAAAGTAGACATTTTCGCCAGGGAAACGCGTGCGAACATTCACGCTGCGTTTATTGCGAACCCTGAATAGAGTTGGTGTCAAAGATCACGATAAAAACGGGTTTCAAAAGACTACACCTTGAGTGCGTACTCAACGGAGAAGTGCGTCTACACCACCCTTTGTGCTCGTTAACTGACGAATAACCCTTCCCGCATGACAAAGGTCGCGCCTGTAAAGAGCAACATTTTACTTAGGACGGATGATAATCATCGGCGTTATATTGTGGTGTGCTAATTAAAAGATCGAGGAAGAGATGGTGAAAAAGCAACTTGAGAGAACGCATAAATTAATAAATAAACCAGGGTAACTAAAAATGATAAATGTTATTATAATATTGCTCAAAGTAAATTAAAAGGCGTGGTTAAGAGACAAATTGAATTAAATTCTTTAAATTTCTTTAAATATAAATGGATTTAAGTTTCTTTAAATAAAAATGAATTACAGACTATGATTTTCTTAAAGCGGAATAAATTCTTTTGCAGTATCAAAAATCAAGAATTAAAATTAAAGAAAATATTTCTAATAAGTGAGACTTGGACCAATAAGAGATTTTATCAAATAAATAGAAATATACCTTCTTCGATCTGGTTCAGTCTGGTTCCTTGTAACCTGATAACATTTGTATAAATTATTATACAATGTAATTATTATACAATTAAATTATAGTCCTTGAACTTATTTCCAACAGTGCGCCGATTACATTGTCCGATACCATGATTTTTGTAACATAAATATGAATAATCATTTTCAACTTTGAATGAAAATAAGTATAAAAACCTATATTGTTAAAAATAGATCTCTATATATACATATAAACAGATATATCTAAGGTAACCTTATTTTTCGGAGTACAGTTTGTAGACAGAATTCATCATTATTTACGAAAAGATATCGTAAGATCAATTTTATATTTATATAATATGATAATTACGGTATTATGATTGTATGATGATGATGGATTACACTGATAATTATAATGTCAAAATGCACGTATTACCCGAAATTCCTAATCTATCATGAGATTCTGATCTTAAAGACATAAATATTATCGATCTAAAAAAAAAAGTATGTAATCTGGTTGTTTCGAGAAACTAAAAAGTGAAACTTAAGAACACTGTCGAAATTTCACGGATCAGAAAATTTGAGTTTTTTGAAGAGAATTCAGATGTTGTCTTACACATGTCTTGCAGATGTTCTATATGGACAATAGGTTCATTAGAAACGCTCAAATATCTGTTTTCTTTAAACTTACAATGGATTAGGTACAAGTATATTAGAAATAGAATGCTTTGTTCTTTTTCTATTTAGAAGCCGCCAAAAATACAGAAATAATATATTCTCTTCCCTTCTGTTCTCGGTAAAAAATGTTGAAAGTAGATAAATAAATATTACATGTCCTTTAATATAATTAGGAGCCAATGATAAAAACGTGCGAAATGTATCTCTCTGCAATTCTCCTTGTTATACAAATTAAAGAAAGAAAATCGCCGTGTCTCTTTGAATGCTCTCGAGCCTGAGACTGTGTTCGTTAACACCGCAAAGTTTTCTCGACAAACGTTGTAAAACTCGATTCGTTATCTTCGCCATAAACGTGCTGTTACGGTGCGGCGCTTAAACAATTAATCCAAAGCCGGCGGTTCGTTAACTTCGCGACGTCAAAGTTTCCGCGCCCGCGCGCGCGCGCGCGCACGCACGGTGGATAGTAATCTTCGTTATCACCTTCAGTTTACACACGGCGCCAGGGCGAATTTCGGGATCTTGAGGAGCAAACGAAAGGATGACACCGGAATATGGGATAACACTGAACAGCGTATAGGGAGGGAAGGATGTATCATCGCCTACAGGTAAGAATTTTTGCGATAGGAAAAATTATATCTTATTCAACTGGATGTTTGAACCAAGAAAAATGAAGGCAGAGGAATTTTTGTGAGTAAAAGTACAAAAAAAAAGGGAAATGCCGAGACTATTTCCTCTGTTATTCAATGAACTATGTCTCTCTATTAAAATACCGGGCATAGTATGATATTAAATAGGGTTTTTCTTCACAAGTAATCTGAGGTATTTGCTCGCAGATAAGACTACCTTCTTTCCCTTCCTTTCAAAGATAATACCTTCCGTTACAGGAATGTGTGATAAGTAGAACCGAGCGTAGATCGGATGAATTTTTTTTTCTCGCCGTTGCAAAACGGCGCGTTGCAATAGAAATAATATTTACGGCGGCGTTTTGCGAAATCAACTTCACCTTCGGGAGTCAACGCGCGTAATTTATTTTCCGCCGCGCTTCCCTCGCGCCGCGGCCGTTGCATCGTCGCGGCCCGCGAATGCAATCTAGCCGAATGACGTTGCACTATACGCGACGTCGCCGTGCCACATGGTGCGGCGTGTGATACTTATGAATGAGAATTAAAGGTCCTGCGCGTGTGAAGCGATATGCTGGGCCAACGAGGCGAATACCGAGGCGACCGGGATAACAAATACCTGTCGCTGATGTTGTTATTTTTATTCGCTATTCCCTTAATTCTTCCTCCTTCTCTTTCTCTTTGTCACTGTACCGTATTCAATTTCATGCGATTTGTTTCGCAAAATAATACATTGCAATTTTAACATAAACGCAACATTATACAGATATACATTATACATGGTGTATACAGCAATTAACAGTATGAAAAAATCATTCATGCAACAATTGTATACATTTTAGTTTCTGTGGAAAAATTTTTCTTTTTATTACACTGAGAGAAAAATATAGTTAATTTTGGCCTCAAAACCATAATTTTATAATATTTCTAATAAATATGATTAACTTAACTATATGCATCATTATGTTAACCGTTATTTAATAATTATCGTTAGAAATATTATAAAATTGTTGAGGCCAAAAGTAACTATATTTTTCTCTCAGTGTACATACTGTGATGCTGCAGTTTTATTGATAGCGTTTTTTTCCTGTCATAATGCTCTTATGAAAGACGAATTAGAATTACGATTATACTAAAAAGGACTTTCACTTTTTCTTATTCTTTAGCATATTAATTAATTTTATTTTTATATATTGTATTTTATCAAATCCAGGTGTAACATTTCATCGATTGTGTTTATTAATAAAAAATTGGAATTGGATCTCAGTGATTAAAAGTTAAATGATGTCGGTATCAATACTGATGTAATCAACACCGATAAAGAGTGTCTGTCATTTAAGGGATTGTGTCTGTCTTTTTTATCATTCACATTTATCTTGGAAAGGACATTATCTTAGTCTAGAATCAACTGTGGTTCCTCTAGCATTTCATTACATTCGTGGACTCCTTTGAGTACGGAGGACTACTTCCTACGCACTTAGGTTAGTGAAGAAGTTTAACTAATAGGAAGACTCAGGGGAAGACTTTGGAACCGATTTTATCGTGAAGTGAAGACGGATTTCTGAAAATAATAAATCACTCAAATTAGAAGAATTGAGCTCACTTCTTGTGTCCTCGAGGCACTTTTTTGACGATTTTGAGAAAGACGGACCTAGACTGATACATTTTGATATTTTAATGAGTGAAATAACTGAATTTTAAGATTTTGTGGCAATTCATTTTGTAATTACTGAAAATAGTTAAGAATAATTAACATTAAATTGAAGAAAAAGGAGTCAAACGCAGTTATCGATGCATGTTAAGAAAAAACATTATTTAATAAATAATAAAACTATTGTACATATCACATAAAGATCGAACGTTTCGGCTCCTCTTGAGCCATCTTTAACAATGTTTATTAAGTTAGAAGTAAATATGCATAGTTTCCGATTGCACAATTTGAAAAATTCCATGAATTCCACAAAGTTTTCGCTGAGCACGTACAATAAATTCGTTTATATGTTTATATGATTGAAATCGTGTCGGAGCATGTAAGAGATCATTTATATTGGAATATATTAAATGTATAGAATATACATATATGGGCTAACAAGTAAGTTTTCCAAGGTTAATTTTACGTCTGTACATATTAATGCATATCATTGGCGATTTATCGGATAACCGAACTGGCATGCAACTGGTGTCATTATCGTAAACGGCTTCGCGGACGGCTATATCGTCGTGCGGCTACATTCGCTATTTCAAGATTAACGCGACTGAATGAAACTATTAGCGGATAAACATGTGTTTACGCTCAGTGTCGTACGTTCATTTATTTTGCGCCAATGGCGAAATAGCGATTCTCGACCCGAGTGACAACTGGGCGGGCTTCTTTGATGGATGGATGCACGCCGTATCGTTTATGCATTTGTGCATCGATGCCGCCGCATGTGTGCAGAATCGGAACCGGGACGATCCGAAATTTCGGTTTTCCTAGTCTAAATTGTTATTTCTCAATTTTGTGGCAAGTCAAGCCTGATTAATGAGAAAAGAGAAAATTTGTCGCGAAATTTGAAATGGCATTAAATGAATGCATTTAAGAAATTCGAAACTCTGAGATTTTCTTATTTTTAAATGTTGCTACAATACTTTTTTACTATTGCGCCGAATTTATATCAATTTTTTTTCGGTTTTCTAAATATAATTTTTTATATAAAATTGAAAAAGTGGATGATAAAATTATTACATGAATAAATAGATAAGAATAATTGTAAATGGTATTAAAGCTTTGACTGAAATTAGCAATTATTAATTAATCGATTAAAATTGATATTTCTTAAATAATAATAATAAGTTTGAGGAATTACGTGGAATTTGTGTTATTAAGTTGTATTCGACGTCACCCGGTATATAGAGGATAAAGTGAGTGATACACTTTTCCACTTTCTCCGCGACCGAGATTGCACGAGCCTTCGGCATAACACATAATGAGGCAAAACTCGCCTTCGTCTTATCCGTATACACAGTGCTCCAGAAATATCGGTGACAAAAATTTTGGGGAGGTTTTTTTTACTGAAAGAAGTATTGAACGAATTTACGCTTGTTCTTTTTTTTTGATAATTTATTGTGTTTGATATTTTGTGTTATTTATAAATCTATTGTAAAATTACAAACTAAAAATTACATTGTAAAGATTTTCCGAAACTTTTTTGTTTAGTTTCGAAACTGAAATTAAACACCTGTTAATCTCATTGATTATATTATTCAATTGGTATTCAATATCTATATTTGTAAATTAAAATTTTCCAATCTACTCTCGTTCGTTAAAAGACTCAAATTGAGAGCTTCAGCGAAATATATCGTAATATTAGAGATGTTGGAAACGATGACTGTAATTCCATTTATTGGCGAATAATCTTCGGCTGCAATTGCAACACTCGATAATTTCACGTTCGATAACGAAAGTGATAAAATACAAACAACGGTGATATTAGTCGGCGGTGCCAACATGATGTCACTGCTGTTTACGCATCGGATGCGTTGCAGGTCTGTCTACATACCGCGATGACTAAAGTCGTCGACCTAGTCCGCGCCTCCACGTGCGAAAAGCCCTCGTGCCAGCTTCAATTATTTTCTGGCATAATACACATTTATCGCTTTAATTACGCCGGAAAATCGCAATTAATGCAAAAGCAGTAATCGCATAAAAAATTGAACGTACATTCCCGTACAAACTAAAATTTTTGGATAAAATTACACGTACATTTATTTAACAGTATTAACTTTGACTATATTTAAATTATTTACGTGTAATTAATATAAAAGGAAAAAGTATTAACGGCTCCCGAAAGTTTATATCTATTTGTGATATGAAAGTTAAGTACACAATATTCAGATTCGCTTTTATTTCCATAACAGCTGCGGAGAGTTGAAGCCCGAAACTTTTGTGATTAATGTCAATGTGAATGATCCAAGCCAAGACTGAAATACAAACGATTTCATTATCATTCGCCACGGTTAAAATCGATGTATTAAGCGCCACGTGTATGCCGCAGAATGCACATTATCTCCCCCTCGTATATGAAACCTCAAACCTCTTCGCAGAAACCCTGTTTGTCCTCTCGCAAAAAAAATCCTTCATAATGTAAATGCCGTCGTCATTAATATATCAATATTACAAAAATTTATGATGTAATTATAAGAGTGTAAAAAAAAATATTTGCGCAAATATAAGGTCGCGGATCACCGTGCAATCAATAAATTTTTTCAACAATCGTTATTGTTGCACGGACTTTATTTATTATTAATAAAAACATTCTACTTTACAATTATAAATTTTGCCGTGCTCATTCCTTGCCCCTTGCTCGCTACCGTCCGTATCGTCCATGACCAAGTGTCATTAAATCGCGAGGCCGTCGTCGCGGTCGGCGCGGTCCGCATGAGAGCCGCTGTGCGTTCCTATTTCTCCTTTCAGCAGTCGGTCGCTCGATCCGCGGTTGTATAACACCGATGAAAGTACTCGGACGACGGCCAACGTCACGTCCACATCCACAGTGTGGCCGTCCGTCGTGTCCTTTGGCTGTAAACCGTATCCCGCGTCGTCGTTCCGCCGCGCCGCGCCGGCCGGTTAGCTTCCTCTCTCGCGGTCTCTCCCTCAACCTGTCCGTATCGAAACGAAGACGTAACGCACGTGGTATATCCCAATAGCGGAGCGGCGCGGCGGCGACGCCGCGGTTTTCCGCAAAGCGCGAGCCGAAGATTATCTCGCAGCGATCAGTAAGATTGAGGAACCAACTCGATCTGGCATCTCAGCCCTTATTCGCGGTACATGATCAATATTTAGAGACATTTTAGAGCTGCAATTTATATTCCACAGACGATATCAGTGTCAAGGAAAGATGGAAATTATTTCTTACTGTGCTCGTCCTGTTTCTCTTAAGGTAGAAATGTTCGAACTATTTGCATACGAATCAAATCAGATGAGATCCGGTTTGATTCGAATTTGAATTTCTGTGATATGAATCTGAATTTTGGCTGCTTGAAAATCTATTCGAATCTAGTTGGTAAATCATCATAAAATCATATTTCCTATTATAAAAATGTAAATGTATATTAAAAAATTATACATAATTTAAAATATAACTACATAAAATATAATTATTGTGATTTATGAACAAGTTTATTCTTAATTTTTGACATGTACTGTAGCCTTATCAAACTGTAAGTAAAAATTTGAATATTTATGCGTAAAAAAATAATAAATTGAATATTGATGAATATTGATAATAAAATAAATTATATTGTTTTATTTTAATTACTTACTTATTTATGTAATTGAATTTTAATGCAGATAATAAGAAAATATTTTAATATAAAAAAATAATAATTATACAATATAAATTCTCTCTTTCTCGTTTTAAAATAAAAAACATATTTAATATAAAACTAGTAAAATATATCTTTAATAGTTTACTAGTAAAATATATCTTTAACAGTTTAAAATATATCTTAAAATATATTTAATCTCATAATAACTAAAATAATTATGCAAAAAATCACAATTAAATAATTAAAATATTCTAATGCAGTATTCAATGACATTCTCTATAGATAATAAGAAATAAGAATATAATAAGAAATTAGAATATTTTAATAATTTAATTGTGATTTTTTGCATAATTATTTTAGTTATTATGAGATTGAATAAAGATATATTTTACTAGTTTTATATTAAATATGTTTTTTATTTTAAAACGAGAGAGAGAATTTATATTGTATTATATAATCATTATTTTTCTATATTAAAATATTTTTTTATTACCTGCATTAAAATTCAATTTCTTATTACCTGCATTAAAATCTCATATAATAATAATAATGTTGATAATTAAAATTTATATTTCAATGATTTGGTTCGATTCAGATTAAAAAAAATAATAAAATTCGATTCGTTTGGACATAAAAAATCCTTCATTTGTACATTTGTACATACATTTGTCTCTGCTTCGAAAATATATATATATATATTCTTCGATCAATTTTATTTTATTACAAGACATTCTCCTTATTTTAATAGTACTAGGAGACTAATAATGTCACTCATGGCGTATTAATAGTAAATCAATATCGTTAAAGAAGGACATAAGCAGGAGGAAAGAAGAGAGAGGGAGAGAGGGAGGGAGGGGCAAGAACTGAAAACGTACATACATTTTTTATCTTTTTATCGATAAACTTGATTTGGCGAGACGTGGCGTATACGCATGCACATTTTGAAGTGGCGTTATCGCGTTGATTATCCTACACACCGACGACACGCAAGTGCAACGCGCGATATGGAATGCCGATATCGCGGTCGTCAGGTGATTTGATTTGGGTCAATACTTCGGCGCGCGAATACCGCGGACCGCGCATAAAAGTGCAGCTGTTGCGTACATACGTGTATTTTCCAATCAGGCCTTACCATATGCCGGTCCGATAAGATAGCGTCTTTCCTCGTGATAAATTTATTGAACCTGGAGTGCACCGCCGAATGTGCTCATGCGATCCCGTTTTTTTTTTCCTTTTTTTCCTTAACAGCGGGTTTCGCTTTTTTGCAGCGCAAAAAGCGTTTTATTTTGGAGAGCGCTTATATCGGAAACAACGCCGAATCGATATTTCC
Source organism: Tetramorium alpestre (assembly GCA_021460005.1). Classification (NCBI taxonomy): domain Eukaryota; kingdom Metazoa; phylum Arthropoda; class Insecta; order Hymenoptera; family Formicidae; genus Tetramorium; species Tetramorium alpestre. The sequence continues at coordinate 81,646 of JAJVSH010000233.1, forward strand.
GACGGAGCGAACCGAGATAAAAAAAGACTCGCCGAACTTACGACGGCGGATAGGAGACCGGGGGGTGGGGAGGGGGAGGGGCGGGACGATATCGTTTCGCGCGGACGTAAAATACCGTAAATTGTAGGACAAATAAAAATAGTAACGTCCCGTTTTACGTCCTACAGAAACGTTTAGCTTATAAATACGGCATGTGTCTGGCGCATCTCTGCCCTGTATTCTCAGTGCGGAAAGTTTTAGCGTCGCGAGAATTACGGCGTCCACGGAATAATTGATGACGATGATCTGCGCCGGCGGTTTCGTCCGTTAAGGAAATCGGTAATTAATTTCTCGTTTCAATGCGTCGGATAAGGCAATCGTTTGTCGTGAGGCGCAATTCGAAGCACGGCACGTCATTCCTTGTTTTCCACGTCGACGATTTTATCCGTCGACCTCGCGGAGAGATGATTACTTAAGGTCAAGCGCACATTTGCGCTCGCACGCAGGAAACCTCATCACTAATTATCTGCGCCTCGCAGATACGACAAGCTACGAGATAGGGTTAACTTAAAAATATATAAATCTAACCAAATGTATAACTGCGAATATATAAACGTAATTATTTTCCTCGATACGCGCGCAGAGGAGTAAAGAAATTAATTTCTCTGAAACTGTCGATAAGGTTCACTCGCTAAACTTCACTCTTCGAATTGGAATTATTCGCAAATAAATTTGCGCATGCTATGCAAATTGCCGTAATTGACATTCGTAAAATAATAATATTCAGTAAAGCGCCATTTCTTTTTACGTAAATAACAAACATAAAATTTGGTATACCATATGTTTGAAAAATAAAAAAATGGGGAGAGCGAAATTAAAGATTAAATAGAGGCCGGTGTTTTAGGATTACGTATCTATTAAATCTTATTATTACGTTCGCAATTTATTATATTTTTATTACATTGTTTGCTTAATACGTATGTAAAGTAAAACCTCTTTAAGCTACGCGATTACCGCGGTGGACTTTAATCCTCGACGTAACGAGAAACGAATTTTCCCGGCCCGAGGCTCGTCGTCGACGGCGCGTTGCAAGTCCGGCGTGCAGGGCGAATGCGGTAAAAGGCAATGCGCGTCGCGCATATCGGTGTACGCTCGTTGCGATTAAGGCCATGGTCATAAGAGCCTGCCTGCTGGCGTGCTTATGGATGCGAACAAGTTAAATACTTGGCTCTGATCTAGACGCTCTTATCGTCGCGCGCGCGTTCGGTTACAAAGTTCCTGCCTGTTTGCAACGCGAAACCGCTGTTTGTCGATTGTCGCGCGTTAAACAATTCGTTTATTCACAGGACACTCGGAGTCCTTTCTCCAATATCTTAATTTAAGATTACATTTTTTTAAATTGCTCTTTAAACTGTTTGATAGTAATTCTGCTGATAATAAATTGGAGATTCGGAAATACGCGATTTGTGAAGAATGTTCGATTTAAAAATTTTATTTTACGAATATGATAAAGAATAAGATTTATCATTGACAATTTCCGGCAGCGACAATGTAAATTGATTAGTTGTAATTAAAATTTATGATTCGCTCATACTTAAATTTTTTATCATATCTTGAAATTAGCGCTTATACGAAGATACATTTTAATTGATATTATTTAAATAATGATCTAATCTAATTAACTGATTGATATTTATTTGTCATTAAAAAAAAATAAAGAACTTTTCGAAGCTTTATGCTCTCGGCGAAATATTTTCGGCAGTTCTCCGAGGCACGTATCATTGCGTCTACGGAATTGAATTTCGGTTCCTCGAAATTCCGAAGCACGCGATGAGATTTGTCGATGCGGTCTACACCGGAGAAAGAGACGCGTGCGTTTTCGTATGCGGGATGTGTTTCTGCCGGGCGGGCGGTTTGCCATACGAAGATCTCCACGACGTCGTTTTCGGTCTCTGCGAAAGAGTGAAGCGAGGAAGAGGGAGACGTGACGCCTAAAAGCGTACACTTGTGTGCACTTGTGAAACATGCTCTCGCTAGCGTGAATACGGGAAGAAAGCCACTAGGAAGGAAAAAGAGACATTCTCTCGAGCGTAATGTCGAGATAAATGAAGTGCGTGCACTTTTCGATTACTCGCGATCCAACTTTTTACATTTTTCTGCGTTTGAGCGTTAATTAAAATGTCATTTAATTGTGAGAAGTAATTATAAAGTTAATAAATAAGAAATAAAATTAATAATAATTTTAAATTAACAATAAAATAAATAAAAATTAATAAATAAAAAAGAAGAATATTAATTTAGAAGAAAATTAGTTCTAACGTTAAATCCGACAAATGTCAATTTTATATCATACAATAAGTTGCAATTAAATTATGATTAATGTTTCTCTGAATGTTACGAGGGTTGATCAAACAAATTTATTATAAATAATAAAATTTATTAAGTAATAAAACTTTTCTAAAATTCTACAACGATTTGTTAGAAAATTATAAAATAAAATGGCTGTAGTTCAGTAGCATTTGCGTAATCTTAAACACGTTTCAGCATGTTATTGTAAAAGCTGTTTATTTGATTCTGTCACGCGATTGTCAAGTTTCAGAAAGCTCCGCGATAGTCTTCATTGTGTGTCGATGAAGCCGTTCTATCCAAAGCCGCGGTTTTATTAGAAATACTGGGTGATATGTGGATTTAAGCATTGACATAATACATATACTTTTTATTGATCCTCCATCGTAAAGGCACGTTTTGCGTGACAATGTTGCTCCGCTTTATTACTTCACAGTAATTGAACGCGGTCGTTGGCATAGATATTGTGCTATGCCCTTTTCGCGACGGCTGAAAATAGAGATCATAAAATTCTAATACGCCATGGGTCATACCGTCAAACTCGGTCATTTTTCTTCGGCATGACAAAAATATCACGTGCAGTATGCACAGGTAAATGACGAATCCGATTAATCGGTCAAGTTGATTAAGAATACAATTATAGCACCATAGCGGTATATCGCTGTGTGTTATCGATCGTCATTTTATCACATCAGGATTTAACGTAACGGATCGTAATAGAGGATGACGCGTGGCTCCGTGCTAACGCGAGTAATTAGTGACAGAAGGGTCCCGAGTCAAAATCCCGGCCAGCACATACAATTTTCAACAGGAAGTCACAGAGGACCTCTCCACACTGACGTGAGAAAAATTTCCGATTAAATAGTGTATCCGATTGTTAATTTTGTTTTTCGATTAATGCTGGATATCTTTATCCGATGAAATGCAGTAATCGATGAAAACCTGGTCAGAGAATTAGTCGCTCCTATATATATTCGTTGAAATTTTCATCGGATAAAAAGCACGATTTGATCGGAAAAAAATATATCCATTTGTTATGTAATTGGATTATATCCGATTAGATAGGCTTTGATATTTTTCTCAGTGTACACTGAGAAAAAAATAGTTGCAGTAACTATAATGTCACTATAATTTATAGTTATTTTTGGAACCAACCACATTTTTATAGTTATTCAAACAATATAAATCATGATTGGTTTAACATTTTATTAAAGTTCTCATAATTTGGTCCATGCAACTTATGGTTGTTATTAACCAAAATGAAATTTTAATTTAGTGAGTTTTATTATAAAATAACGTAATAGTAACCAACCACAAGTGGCGTCAGTATGAGCATATGATTATTATTACCAATATTATAGTCATATCAACTACTATAAAAATAATATTCTTGACTATAATTATTTTACTATACAATTATAGTCGCAAATACCATATATATGTACTTTTCTCTCAGTGTATAGATCTAGGTGACATTAGGGACTGAAATAGCCCTACTCGCTCATCTTACACTTCTTATTTATTAACCTTATCTAATATATCTAATATATCTTTAAATCATTACATCCCTCGTCAGAGTGAATAACCGGATCAGGATCGAGCATCAAATTCGGCATATCCGATTCGGCCCTGATTTCTATATAAGTTTTATCCGGGTGAGCATATAATTCAGTCTGGAAATCGAAAACACAGCCATAGATTTTCTGATTTGGCAAATGAATTTTGAAAGGCAGATTAGAACTTATTACATAGGTCTATATCTGGGCTTGTATCTATTAGCTACAACTAACAATATATTTGACAATATTTATAATAAACAATGATATAATAAGCATGATAAGCAATGTCTGTAATATCAATATGTGTTCACTATTTATAAAAATAATGTTATACGATTCATAATCCAATTGATATTAATAATAATTAATATCTTTACTTTCGATGCAATTATTTTTCAACATCATAAAACTCTTCTTTAATACAAGCCAAAAAGCGTGAACTCTTAATAATGAAGTCCATCTTGGCCATAAATGGTTAGCTGAAGCTCAAATCGGATTTCATGGGTAGAATCGATTTTCAACATGTTTAGGTCGTGAAGTAATCTTTTCTCTTGAATTTCCTTTGAGTGGTACGAAGTAACATTTCAATATATTATTATGAATTTATTTTGGATACAAGCTTGTGTGTCTGACTGATTTTTCATATTCCTAACACGCTTCGCTTTTACTGTATTTTCTCCCCTTTTCCTTATTTCTTCTTTAAATCTCTTTTTTAATCATTCACCAGGCATTCTTTTTACAAACTATTTTAATATCACTATCGATCGACTGTTTGAAATCTTAGAATGTATATTTTTGTTTTTTATTTTAATATTTTCTTAATGTCTTTCTTCGATCATTAATAGAAGTAAACTCATTACTCAAGAATTGAAAGTAACATAAGCAATTGTGATACATCTATTTGACATAGACGAACCTGTCGATATTCAATCTGTAGCAGTATACACATATGGAAAAGTAATAAGTTTTATATTTATGTAGCTATGTCAAGGGAAGTAATTTCTTACGTAAGAGTGCATCGAATATGTCGCAGCAGCGGTGATAGGAGCAGCCGTGAGTCCTAAGAATCAGCTGTCGATGCTTACTTCGAATTGCAACGCAATGTTCTTGGCACATGTATGTCTTTTACGCTCTTCTTCTTTCTCTCTCCTATCTCTCGGTTCCATTCTCGTTTTAACTTTCCTCTCGCATACGTAAACGCGTACGTAACACTCGATACTAGATGCGTGAGTAATTCAATCTTCCTCTCTAGTTTTCATCAATTTTATCTCACAATCAGCCAGGGTCCCTCACATCCTCTTTCGCTCAATCTCGTGGTTCTCTATCCCTCCCTCCTCTTCCCCCCTTCTTCTGTCAGCGGCATCCGTCTCTCTTCTTTTGGCTGCGTGTCACTGTTTGTGCGCGCGATGCGCGCGAATCCGCAAGCGTGTTGGTGAGCCAACGAAGGGGCCAAATAACTCCGAGGGGTAAACGACTTCCACGCGTGGCGAAGCGCTGATGAAGCGCTGCCGCGTGCGTGTCGATGCGGGAGACGAGAGAGAGAGAGAGAGGAGCCTGGTATCCGCCGGACTCTCGACCGATTAGAGCCGGAACCCGGTCTCGGCCTCGTGAGCGGCCGAAGGAATCTTTCGCCCGGGCAAAAAGAAACCTCCGAGAGTCCATGTTCTCAATCTCGCTGGAATTTAGGTGTAGACAGTTTGGTGGCCGGTTCCAGGACTTGTACTCTCCGGTCCGAACGAAATCGTGAGCCACGAGCACTCTTGAGAATCACCCCCACTCCTTCCCCTTCCCAAGCGACCGAATGCTACCAAGCTCAGAATCTGGCATCTATAATTGAGACTTGCATCGCACACCCACAATTATCGATATTATCCTTGCTTCAAGTATTTTTCTATACGAGACCTCACACTCATTGTCAGAGAAAAATATAGTTACTTTTGGTCTCAGCCATAATTTTATAATATTTCTAACTATAAATATGATTAACTTAACTATATGCGTCATTATGTTAACAATAATATCGTTAAAATATTATAAAATTGTGGTTGAGGCTAAAAGTAACTATGTTTTTCTTTTAGTGCGCGGAATTGTATATTAATATATTAATTTTATAACTTTAAATTTTATAACCTAATCTAACCTAACCTTTCTCATTCAAAAATTGTAATAGCTTTGACATTTTGGTATTAGAATTTTCGTCTCTCAATAATTTCAAGAATCTATCATTAACGGGTGATACGATAAGTCTGGGACACCCTGTATATATAATAATAATAATGAAATACGTACTTAATTTCTTGCTGGTATCACGTTTCTGTAACATAACAAACATCCTCAGGCGTCTTCCAATGAGAGGACTGACACATCTTCCCACGCATTTTCGTCGCAAAACACATGACTGATATTTCGAATGAATTCGCGTGTACATACATACCTATTCGCGACGCGGGCGATTTCGTTCGCGGGCGGACGGCGCGAGCAACGAACCCGCCGGACTCATTGGCACGACCGAGCGGCCGCACGCGTCCCGCAGATTACGATGTACGCGTGTGACGTGCACGTGCAGGTGCATAACGCGCGTCAACGGACGGCGGCGGCGGCGGCGGCGGCGGCGGCGATGCAGCCCATCGAGGGGATTCCGTATGTGGGTGGACGAGAGAGGTGTGCGCCCGGAGCCTGTTATTCCCAGGGACGGAAAGTGGGTCACGGAGTCGCCGTACGCGGATGAATAGGGGATAGAAAACGTGTCTGCGCGCGCGCGCCCGCGCGCACGCGAGCGAGCGAGCGCATGTGCCTGCACAGACGCGCGCGTCTCGAGCGTTTTGAGACATCTGCATACGCGTGCATACCGTCCATTGTCGAGCTTTTCCGCCCGTCGCAGCTTCCTCTTCGCTTTTTACGAAGCCCTACGCACATTTCAGACACATTACTATCCCAGATCCAGTTTTAGCACTTTTATTACGTCTCCTACTCCATGAATAAATGTTTTTTACGTCGATACGCTGCAGCCTCGTATGCTGCACGACATATGAGGCTTACCTTTTTTTTATCTACATGTTTATCTACATATTTGTGATTTTCATCTTTTACATTTTACAATGTATCTACGGTGACCATCTGTCCTATATTGCAGAGGACAATCGTTTATTTTAGGTCCGTGTCCTTTAGATTTATTTTTTTCATGAAAACTCACTTTTGTCCTTTATTTCTGAAAAGTCCTATAAAGTGTCCTATATTTTAGTCTTTATCACCTTTGTATATTTTGTGTATTGTTTAAATAAAAATGTGTTTTTTTT
>JAJVSH010000233.1:88852-119705 GCA_021460005.1 Tetramorium alpestre
TCTTTAGATTTATTTTTCTCTTGAAAGCTCACTTTTGTTCTTTATTTCTGAAAAGTCCTATAAAATGTCCTATATTTCAGTTTTTATCACTTTTGTATATTTTGTGTAATGTTTAAATAAAAATGTGTTTCTTTTTCTATATATAATTGTTTTAGTTTACAAAATTCAACTTTTTTCACATATATATATATATATTCAAAGAAAAATATTAATAATAAATTGACATTGTACTTGTTTGTGGAAGCAGGGTAGGTGGCGATGTCCTTAATTTTTCTCAAAGAAATACGATCACCGTAAATATGTCTTGTTAGGGAGAGGAGAGGGGGATTCATTAGCCCATTTTTATCTTCTTGTTTTTAAATTGTTGAAATTAATTTAATTGTCACTATCATTTATACTTTTTGTAAAAAGTATCCAGCAGGAAGTAATCGAATCGAAACGTGAAATTGTTTGAATTTTAGTAATTCTGTCACAATACTTAACTTCCCCCGTAACTTTCCCCTCTGTCTTACTCATTAAATCAATACGTATTTATCGATGCACAATTGTTCTGGACATCTATTCAATTTTGGATGCGACATCCGGATACATAATTAAAACTTGTACAGTAAAAGCTCCGTTCTCGTGTATTTTTCATTTGCGTATTTTGTACACTGTTATTGGTTTGCATTTGCAATCGTTTCTCTATATTTGCAATTTCGTTTATTCGCGGGGAAAAGTCAATAAGAGCAACGAAATGTTAGACCAAGTGAAACTTAATCTTTGCTAAAACGTTTTGGAGAGTTTCGTGAAAAATCTAGTTTTTAAAACTTTTATTCTGAAACAAAATAAACGTAAAAAGAGAATAAATATATTGTAAATATTATAAATATTACGTAGATATAAATGTATTATAAATATAATAAAGAGCAAAAATTAAATTTCTACATTTTGCCCGTAACGTTCTTTAAATTTAACTTTAATCTTTCTATATTTTCTCTCCTGCATTCGTTGCAGTGTTTCGCGGAAATTCCCGCGAGTGTGTACAAAGCTCTCGCTGTGTATTCTCGTTGTTCGCCAACGTGGCGAACAGCGCCGGTATCTGCGTACGCATCGAACGCACGCATCACGCATCCTTACGCATTGTGGCGGCTTGTTCCTTTTTCAGCGCCTACCCGTTTTTCTTCCTCCCTTATTCCGCCCATCGTTCGTTATTGCTGCATTGTGCGCGCATACGTGACACATATCGTTCGTGCAGCTCGCGCACGTTTATTACATAATGAGACGCGCTCGTGTTTAAGGCTGCACGCATAGAAGTCTCTCTCTTTCTCTCTTTTTACGCGGCTATTATGCACTCGGCGAGATCCATCTCTTCCCTTCTTTCTCCTTCTCTCTCGCCCTCTGCCCTCTTTCTCGATCTCTCGCATGCACTCCAGTCCTCCTTTCCCCCCCTTCCTTTTGCTTTTTATTTCCCCCCGGCATGCGAGGCGTTGCGTGCCGCGTCGTAGGAAGCTGCGATGTAAACAGAAATGCGTGCATTCGTCCGTCCGTCCGTCGACGAGCGTTTACGCTTCGAAGAGTGCGTCGCCGCCGCTGATTCTCGCAGTGATGATTGCATCACCGCCCCGGGATTGAAATGGCTATAATGTCCGATCGTAGGCGCGAGCACGCTGTTCTCGTTAGACTTTCTGCAACCAGCACGTGTGGTATTGTCAATCCGTCTCTCTCCCGCTCTCCCTTCGCCCCCTTTTACGGTCAGCTTTTGTCATGCAAATACGTGTACAAGTCTGAAATTATGTAACGCGGAGATTGATAAGTATCGGGCGAATATTGTTCGGGGATTACACGTGTTGGGAATACCCTCTGGAATTTACGTATGGATGAACAGCGCGAATCATTTCTGAAAACGCGAAGCTCTATTCAGCTTCTGCGTTATCTCGTGCATCTGTATGTCCGTACTCTTTTTTTTTTTTTCATTTTGTTATCTTTAATCTGAATTAATCGCAAGTTATACGCAAGTTGCAGCCGTTTTATTTCAAGTGTGCGAAAGATTTTTCGAAAATCTCTCGTTTAGAGGTCGATCGCGCGACGTACCACGTCGCGAATACAAACGTGTGAATCGGCGCCGGAACGAGAAGAGTCTGACGTTTGACGTCATTTGGCAAACATTCCCGTTGCTCGAACAGCCACCTCTTATTTCGTACAATCTTTCTCTGTTCCTCTCCTCTCTGTCTCGGCCTCTATGGTTTCCGTCTGTGAGGAGCGGCTTTCAAGGAGGTGATTCGCCTTTTTCGGCGCCTTTCGGAGCCTGGCAGTCCCTCTCTAATCGCAAATTCGAGGCGGGTCACACGCTTTCACTTGAAGTGAACTTTGTTCACAGTTCTTTTTTTTTTTTTATAGAATCAATCGTATTCTGTATAGATATCTTGGACGAACAACGCAAAATATTATCAAATCTTTTATGAAATAAAATGTAAATGTAAAAATGTTTGTAAAATATTAATAAAATTAATAATAATGCATTTTGATACATATATAAAACAATTTATACTCCGTCAAAACGGGGCATTGGAATGGAAATGATGGGAAATTATTTTGTGTATATATCAAATTGTTGTTAATTTCATTAATATTTTACAAACAAATATCTTTATTTATATGCTTTATATATAATAGTTTATGCTTGGATGAAACAAACTCTATGATCCAAATTAATTACATGAAATCTTAATTGACATACAGCGACTTGATAGAGATCACATCTTCTTTTTTATATATTTCTTAAATCAGTGGAATAATTTTCATCTGAAGCGGTGTTATGCCAATTAAATTAAAAAAGTGAGACATATTAATTAACCCTTTCGTTACTGCGGGGATATTGTCTCTCAAGAGGTACATATTTCATAGTGAAAGGGTTAAAAAATTACAAAGCAAATATAGTCTTCGTCAAAAATTATTATTTTATAGAATCAGCTATTTCTCTTCAGTAACTGACGTTTGCAGTTCGTTTCAGCAAAATTATTATTTGATCTATTTTTGCACTATTCGGTCGACTTCGAGCTATTTCAGCGAATTCCTAGTATTACATTTCTAATTGTATATATTTTACTCCCAAAGTCCGCGACGTGCCCGTCTCGCAAGGAATACACGTAATCGCCGATAAACAATGAAATATGAAAGCGTTATTTCAATCTGGTAACATTACACACGTATATGCCCGCGATAAAAGTGTCAGGGCGGCAAATGGGGGATCGATAAGCCGTGTGTATCTCGCTTGCAATCGCGGTCACACGACGCCGCCGAATGCAAAGATAACCGAATTAGACCGGCCGCAAAAATAGCCGGATATGCCAGCGGGAAGGAAGGGGAAGAGCTTGCGGCTTGCGCCTTGGTAAAATGTCAATACGTCCGGCGCTTGTCGGCGAAGGGAAGAGAAATTCAGAGGCGACACTCTCGCGCGTTGCGCATATAGGACACCTGCGTGTAAACGGTGCGCTTGCAACTGCCTGCGAGCGTGTGTCTGTACGTGCGTCAGGGGCGATAGTGTCTCGTTGACCCAGTTCGGCGATTCCGCTGCAAGCTGCAAGCTGCGAGCCAGCGCTGTGCGCTTACATGTGCGAATGCACGTGCATCGAGAGACTCCCCGCCGTCCGCAGTCGCTCGGGTTTCATCGCGTATTCTGCCACCGAGCTCGACCTGATAACCAACGTATTTCTGTAAGCATCATTATTGTCTTAACGAAACTCGAACTTTTTTTCCTTTTAGCGATCTGGATTACAGGAGTTTCTTCACTGAAAAAAAAAAAATAGTTACCCAACCGCAATTTTATAGTATTTCTAATGATAATTATGGTTAACATAATGATGCATATAGTTAAGTTAATCATATTTATTGTTCTAGAAATAAGTAACTATCTTTCTCTCAGTGATTATTAAAAAAAAAACTCGATCTTTCTGTCGTCTAATTTACAAAACAGTCTGGGAAGTGAACACTTTCCTAAGCTTGAAAAAAAACCTGATTATTTTTTTGCGTTAAAATTAAACATGTAGGAATAGTGCTGAAAAAAATGTGGTATTTGCGACTATAATTGCATGGTAAAATGATTATAGCCAAGAATATCATTGTTATAGTAATTATTACTACAATATTGATAATAATAATCATATGCTCTTAGTGATGCCAATTGTGATCACTATTACATTATTTTATAGTACAATTTATTAAATTATAATCTCGTTTTGGTTAATAACAACTATTATAAGTTGCATAGACCAAATTATGATTATGAGAAACTTTAATAAAATGTTAAACCAATCATAATTTATATTGTTTAATGACTATAAAAATGTGGTTGTGTCCAAAAAAAACTGTAAATTACAGTGATATTATAGTTACTGCAGCTATTCTTTGCTCTCAGTGTTTTCCCTATAATTGATTCTTTAATCGCGTACTTTTAGAGTGTTCGTGCCCACGGAAAGTAAAGTTCCGCATTACTCCGCGTCGATCGTTGGCCTTGCATTGTATGTAAAAAATAATAACGCACAAGCGAACGCGCGCGCGTTGCAAGTGGGACGGAGGAGCACATGCGATTCTAATGAGTCGTTATCTCACGCACATACGCGACACGCCTGAATTATGGGCCTGGGTTTGCGAGGATTATCCTCGCGCTCGTGTTCGAATTATTTGGAAATCAATAAGCGCGCTGCTAAGAATACGCGAATGACCCGATGCACTTGCAGTGCACTCGTCGACCGCCGCGCCGGTGGAGGCGAAGGCGCGCAGAAGGCCGGCCGTTCGCTTCAAGGTGAATTTATAGAGGCACGGCCGCGGATTATTTGCGGATCCGCTGACGGAGGTCGCGTATAAATTCTGCTCGGGTTGAACGCGCGCGTCTCTACGACTCCAGAAGCGACTATACGAAGCCAGGAAGCGCTTCCACGGAAATTTCGAAGGACTTCGGCCGTTCGTTGCAACGGTACTGACAAACTTCCGCAAAATTGAGTTGACGAGTTTGTCAAAGTTATTTGGCTGTATCATCGCGTTCGGCCGCGAAGCGGATCTCATCTGCCCAGTCGACACAGAGCATCAGTTACATTACATCTACACAGATTAACTTAAGTATATGCATCATTATGTTAACCATAATTATCGGTAGACATATTCTAGAATTATGGTTGGGTCCAAAAGTAACTGTATTTTTCTTTCAATGTATATGTTATAATTTCGTACTCAATAATATAAATGTAATATAACAATATGCGTTATATTACAATACGCTTACATTGTTAAGTGCGAAATTGTAACATAGATGTAAGGTTCACTGATGCTCTGTGTCGATCGGGTGATTATTTGAAGTTTTGCACTGAAAGAAAAATACAGTTACTTTTGGACCAACCACAATTTTATAATATTTCTAATGATAATTGACACAATGATGCGTATAGTTAAGTTAATCATATTTGTTATTAGAAATATTATAGAATTATGATTGGGTCCAAAAGTAACTATATTTTTCTCTGAGTGTATTCTCGCAAGCTTATATTTATGTCTACGAGATGTTGATTTGATCCCTTATCTCGGTCGCAATAGGTTAATCTACCTATAAATATCTCAACTTTATCAGCGCTGATAAAGCCTTTTAACCTTGCCGAGAGGCTTTGTATATTCCTGATTCATTGCGTTCAATATTGATCCAGCTGCGTTAACGAGAGCGTTGCATTAGAGCGCTGCAAAATACGAGGCGGCGTAACATTGTATATAGTAATTAATCCGTTTATCTCCGCTCGTCCTCTATTTTTTCGCAAATAGGTCGCCGTTGTCGGTCGGTATATCGACCACGAGGCGCTTCATGTTCGCGGCGCGCAAACTACGCGCTGACGCCAGAGCGCTCCGATTTTTGCGCTAACCCCCGGGGGGGAGGGGGAACTTTATTATTACTCGCGGGCGAATCGCGCGCTTCTATCGGACGCAGATAAGAGGTACTTGCGCCCATTCTCCATATATCTCGATAGTCATCCGCGAATAGATGCATTGTGTCACGTCGCCGCGTGCGTACGTTCGTGCGCGCGCGTGTATTGCGTCTGGCGATGATATTACGGCCAATAACGTGTCGCGGACACCTCGCGCAATGTAAACCCTCGAGTCTCGAGTAAGTTGGATGACCAGACGGCACTCGATTCCGACTTGTTCAAGTATCCTCGACCAGATCGAGTGCGACTTCGTCGCATTTAACGACTCCCAAGGATGGAAGGTCGGCGTACGATAAAAATAATTGCATTGATCCGCGTGTGTCGTTGCTTCTCGAAATTGCTCGAGAGAAACGTTGCCGAGTGAGAAAGCGTTTATAAGTGTAATGTGGAGAGAAAAAAAATTTACTGTCTCGGCGGAGTGAATGCTTTACGATTTCTTGTACAATGGTTAAACAAAGCTTGATTGGCGCTGAATCTTGCAATGTAATCTTAATCAAGCGGGACGATACTGAACAAAGATTTAATAACTTAATCTTACACTGAGAGAAAAATATAGTTACTTTTGGCTTCAACATAATATAAAGCATAATTTTATAACATTTCTAACAATAAATATGATTAACTTAACCATATGCATCATTAAGTTAACTATTGTTAATTATTGTTAGAAATATTATAAAATTATGATTGAGGCCAAAAGTAACTATATTTTTCTCTCATTGTCAGTGCACTTCATGCGTTTTCGTGTCAACTTTGAAAAAATTATATGATAAGCGTGAAAATTTATTTCCGCAGTGTGCATCAAGTTTTCTATATTTAGAGCAAGGATACGTCGAGCGCGCTCTCCTCGACTCAGAATTGCGCCGAGTGCATTAACAACGAACGGTGATCTCCTTGTAACGCATCTCGAATTCCTCGAGCGGAGTAGCTGCCGAAATTTTGCTGCGGCGCGGCGATCGCAAGGATTGACGGGCCATATAATCCGACGGGCCTGACGATACGAGTCGCCAGCCGCTATATATCCTCCCACTTTCCCTCTCGATTTCTCTTTTTGCTTTTAAACTATTAAGCGACAAAGTGTTTAAATATCTTATCGGTGAAAGGATCGCGCGTCGATGAAGCACGCGTCTTCGGTTACTTAATTAAAAAAGAAGAAGAAGAAATGCTAAGTACAGACCTCCTTCGAAAATAATGACGCTGTTCTACAAGAGAAACGTTCCTTTTATCGGTCAATATATATCGGTCTCTCCGAATTTTATTGTCCGCCTCGCTTTTTCCCCTCTTTTGCAATTCGTTGTCGATTACTCGTCTTAAATTTATGTCTCCTTGCCGTCTACTTTGCCGTTTTACAACGCCCGGAATAAAGCCGATAAATATCTTATTCGAAATCTAGGACGCGTTTGCAATTCGTATTACTACGGATTTGTGACGCGCCACTGTGATATGAAAATATGCTCCTTTGCACGTCGTTCTGGACTGTTTCCAACTCAGATTTTGGTCCCCGGAGTATCAATAATACCGATTCACTCACTCATTATTGAGGCATTCTCTCAAAATTCGTAAATAGAGACTCATTTTCTGAAGGAAATGATATAATGATATAATGAATAAATGTTGACAAGCGGCTAACGTTCAGGGAGATAAAAAGCTGGCGCTCAATTAGACTTGATCTATAATTGAGAGTGATTTAATTAAATAATAAATCATCAGCATTTGCCTCACGTTTCTCTCGCTTATAAACACAGAGCAAAAAATAATTGCAGCAGCTAATGTCACTATAATTTATAGTTATTTTTGGACCCACATTTTTATTCAAACAATATAAATTATGATTTGTCACAATCATAATTTGGTCCATGCAACTTATAATATGGTTGCTATTAATCAAAATGAGATTTTAATTTAGAAAGTTGTACTATAAAATAATGCAATAGTAACCACAATTGGTGTCACTATGAGCATATATAACTATTATTATCAATATTACAGTCGTAACTACTGTAAAAAAGATATTCTTGACCATAAGTATTGACTTTTACTATGCAATCATAGTCGCAAATACCACATACTTTTCTTTCAGTGAGGGAGACACGAGCCGAGGGTGTCTCCCTCACTGAGAAAATATTAAAAATGACTTGGTACGAGTCGAGAGGATCAGCCGTTAGACGCGGCGCGGAAATTCCGTCATTCCCTTGTCTGAAATCCGTGCCAACCCCTCGACGGATATTTAGGCCGCGGCGCTCCAAATCGTCGGAGGTACCCGGCACGGGTGCACCGAAAACTGGTGCATCGTGCCCCCGCGAGGCACTCACCCCCGGCCGCCGGTGGTAGTGGCGGCGGTCGCGACCGCGGCGCTTGCGCCCGGCAATGCACCCACACGTCGATCGGCCGCATCTCGGTCGGTGATCTTGCTCGGGTAAAGCACGTCGGTGTCGGCGAACCGTGTGCGTTCGCGAAGTAGGTCAGATCTCAATGGCGAGGAAGAGAGAGGGAAGGGTACGAGAGACGAGAGCGTGTGTGTGTGTGTATGTGTAGTATGTGCACGCGACCGATGCACATGCCGCTCGCTCGTGCAGTACCACCTCGCGCGCGACGCTATGCATCTATCTTTGAACTATGCACGCCGAGAAACTCACACGTAGCGAATCTCCTTTTAATTTCTCTTTCTCCTCCCTTCTTCTCTCGGCTTCGGCTCTCCCCCTCCCCCCGCCGTCTCCTTCGACCCGCTGTTGTCGTCGCGCGGCACAAAGCGGCGGCGATGCGCATCGTCGAGTGCATCGTCGCAGCGCGGGATGTAGAGTTCTTCAGGATTCACCGAGCGATTCTCGATGGGAGTTCTCAGTTAGACGTAGGCTTATTTCATTCGAAGTAATCGCAGATGACTTTGATGACAGTGGTATCTCTAGACGAGACTGTCGTCTCTTCCGGATTCATTTTTCTTGCAATTTTTTAAATTTCTTTCATTTTTTTTAATATTCGGGCGTCTTCTGTATTAAATATATATTTTCGTCCATTATCTTTATCTTTGTGTGCATGTGTGACAGAATTTTATATATACTTAGAGAACTTTATAAAGAATTGATTTAGAATCGCGCATTGTGCTGTATCATTTTCCATCGTGTCAAATTAGGTCATATCGTCCAGCGACGAGAACGCAGAGAGATTTGAACGGAAGAATGTAGGAAATTCTATGTCGTAGTGTGCTGATAACATCTCGGAAAGTGAAACTAAGATACCGAGATGTTATGATCCAGCGAAGAGAACTGCATAGAGTTCCACTTCAATCCCGCGTGTTAGAATCGAATCTAATGACAACTTAGATTAACTCACTTTATTAATATAAAGTCATTGTTAATTTAATCGCGTTTAATTATTCAACCGTGTCAACTGACAAAATTTTCCGCTCATATTAACAACTATAATATACTAAAATTTTATTTTGGAGAAGGATTGATTTTATTTCATCTTGGAACATTAATTACCTTTATTCGCGATAATAGAATGAAATTTATAGAATTAATTCATCCGCCCGACTATTTTTGCCGCTTCGCTCGAGAGTCGGTTTTTTAATTGGTCGATAGTGCTCGAAACGGAGCGAGAATCGTGCCCGGATGACCTCAGAGTTGCAGAGCTTCGGGGCTGCAGGTACGCAACTGCGGCCTGTCCCATATTCTCATGGAGAGCTCGGACGCTCGATAACCGAGATATCGAGACGTGACGTAGGTGTGAGAGGCGAGTGAACCGGCCCACAACCGCGTGCAGTGCTCAGTTCCTGTATGTGTGCGCGTGTGTGTGTATGCATTACGTACACTTTACTTAATGAAACAATTGGACTGACCCGGACTACTGCTCCGGCGTTGTCGACATTTGTTTCGCGAAAAAAAATACGATATACCTAGAAGCTGCGACCGAATCATTGATGAGGATCGTTACATTCCTTCTCGATGCACAAGAGTCGGGAAAATATATTTTATTTTTAAGTATTAAATTGCGCATTAATTAAAACTGTATATTTAACATTTGAAATTTATTGCATTTGTGCTTATAGGATCTTAAAGGAAATTTAAAAAATTACATTTACACCGAGAGAAAAATATAGTTACTTTTGGACCCAACCACAATTTTATAATATTTTTTATAATAAATATGATTAACTTAACCATATGCATCATTACGTTAAACATAATTATCATTAGGAATACTATAAAATTGTGGTTAGGTCCAAAAGTAACTATATTTTTCTTTCAGTGCAGATCTTATGATTGTAAAGAATATAAAAATGTTTGGGCTTTGAGTATTTTGTTCGATTCGCGTTTCAATTACTCCGAAATTCTAAATAATTCTAGATAATTTAACAGAACGAGAAGCTTTGATTTGAGATAGGAAGATCGTTTATGGAAAACTTTAAGTCGACATGTTATTTACGACAAATGCATTTTTTCTTCTCTAAGGGCATTCTCTAAGCATTGCACGTGCCTTACTGGTCAGTGGTCTTATTTTGTGAAATTATTACCGCGATAGGCACTAGTCCGGGTCAGACCAATTCGCTTCATTAAGGGGAGCGTGTACAATGCATCACACGTACGTGTCACTTGGTTACGGCCTGCCCCGCGTTTACACCTACGCATGGTTTATGACGAGCATATGGAGCAGGTCGCAGCTGTATACCTGCTGCGCCGCAAGTGCTCGGCACTTGTAATGTGCGCGACAGATTATTATTTAATTTGTAGGACTGACGATTATGCGACAAGGAGCGTCTACTTAAGACGTTACTTTTCCTCGAATTAATGCGCAAACATACTATACGTCCTAAATTCTAAATATGTAATATGAAGTTGATTATTAATTAAGTTAACATTTGTAGCCGTATAAAGAGTGATTCTTATAGTTTTAAATTATTTATTTATTGATACATTAAATTATTATACATTAAATGTTTCTAGATAATTTAATTTAATATTAGATAGTGTTAAATAATATCTACAATTTTATCAATTCATTAATATTAAAATTAATTGTGAAATAATAATATCCCAGTATCCAAGTATATTAAATATAAGAGTACGTTTTGTTTTTTTAATTTCGGGAAGCGCTTGTTGAAGATACTCCCATATTTTTAATCGAAAAGTAGAGTTATTACACTTTTTCAATCGAGTGTGCACAAATAAAAAAATGATCGCAAATTCATTTTAGTCTCACGTCCGTCATACACCACTAATTTCGAGCGTATACTTTCAAGAGCAATTTTAAGAGTCTCGTGGCAATGTTTACGGGATATAGCGCCGCTCGCATTCCCAACGCGTCACCTCCTCCATCGGATTCTCGCGTGCGAGCGTACACACGAGCCGCGCGAATTTTGTCGTCAGAAAACCACGCAAACCACGTGTCACTCGGTCGATGCAGCTCCTACGCGATCACGCCGGCACTGGGCCGGATGGGTGGACCGATCCGGTTGCGGCTCCCGCGCGCGTACCTGCTGCAATACACCGCGGCCGAGGTCATCCGGGCAACGCCTCGATCTCTTATCCTCGTTCCCGCTCCGATTGTCCCGCACAACTGTGTCGACTTTTTCACTTTCTTTCACTCTCCTCGTCGCCGTCGTCGCCCGAACGCCAACTTCCGCGCCTCGTTCTCTCCGTCTTTGCCGGAAGTTCAGTTAACTCTTGCGTGGAGAATCTTAAAATCGCAACTGTACTTATTATTTGATAAGATATATTTGCCTTTTTTCCCCTTAGATTTTTGTTGGCTTGCGCAAATCGTAGATATATAGAGTTTTGTAATTTATTTAGATGTAGTAAAAAGTATTTAAAAAATCTTATATTGAGAAGGTGTATTTATGTTAGAATTATTACGTTCCAATTTCGTGCTTATATTGCACTGTTAGAAAAATGTTTCTTAAAAATCAGTCAAAACTAACTGAAGTTATTTACAGTCAGTGTGTCTGAATTTTTCAGTTAAATTTTTAACTAATATTTAAGAGAAAGTAAATCTGAATATTCGGTAGGTTTGTTTGAATATTGAGTTTTAAAAAATAGCAATTACAACGGACGTTACATGGAAAAAAACATTAATTTCAAATCAACAATAATATTCTCATATATAAGCAAAAATATAAAATCTTCTTTAAAGGTTTTAATAATCTTAAACAGACAATAACTTGCTCACATAAAGAAATTTCGTTTCTGTTTAAGATCAAAATCAAAATTTTAAAAGAAGATTTTATATTTTTGCTTATATATGAGAATAATATTGTTGATTTGAAATTAATGTTTTTTCTGTGTAGATTAGAGTGATTTACTTATCTATGATACTGACGATACCAACTTAATTTATAATAAACTTAATAATTTATAATAAAAGACACTGACATTACTTGCCAAAAATAATTTTAATTGAATCAAAACAGTTACCACTAGTATGCACAATATGTATACCATAGCTCATCGCTTGAAAATTCATAAAGGCTATTTAATTTCCTTAAGAATGAATTAAATAATATACTAAAAATTAAGAGATATTTTTCAGCTTGATTGAAATTTTTATCGTCGTCTTAATAATTAAAGACATTCTGAAACACTAGTAAATTTGACTGAAAATCTAACTTGAAATGACTGAAACTTCTTTCAAGTGCGCTCCACTTATAAGTCATTGTTTTGACTGAATTTTCAGTTTATTTCTAACAGTGATGTTTTATATTAATCTTCGAGTTTTGTATAATTTTAGTTTCATGTAAAATTATGCATTTTATAAATATTGCAGCTTGCATATGTAAAGATTTTAATTGTACTTTACATTCGATATTTAGAACAGAATTTTTTTTAATGACGTTTATAGACGTCATGCACAAAGTAGGCATCCAGTGTGAATGATATCTGTAGACGTCATGGAGTTATTTATCTGATTTATCATTTCAAATAAATATTATTGAGCGTGTCAAAAAGGATTTCTTAAAGGTTTTTTAAATCAAGGATTTACAATTTCTAATCAGAATTTTATTAATGAAAATTTAAAATGGTAGCTTTAAAAAATCATAAAATTTTCAAGTATTTTATGAAATGATAGCGATGAATTTTTTAATAATCGCATTAAAAAGATGCAAATGCATAAATTTGAAATTAAACTTTTTAAATTTGATTTTTTTAAAAATCTGGTATGACAGACTTATATTTAAATAAATAAAATAAAATTTCGCCTTAAGATAAAACTTTTTTATGACGTAGATTATAAATTTAGTAAAAATTTTTATGAGCTAATTGCGAAGATAAAAAATGAATAATTTTTAGATTCTTCAATTAAAAAAATCAATTTAACTTATGAGCTTATTGAATATTTTTTCAACAAAATAAATTCTAAATTACAACATTTTTAATATAATTTTTAATATAATCTATACGTTCTAAAATTAAAAAAATCAATGTTATATACAAAAAATGGGTGATAAAGAAACACAATCTATTTCATTATAAATTTTACAAAAGTTCTTATATTTAAAATGCTACTTGAAAATTTGTAATTGGGATCGCATTTATAATCGATGATTTTAAAAATATAGTACAGATTTAAAAAAATTTAATATATATCGATTCATTAAAAATTTTACAATATTTTCCGCCATACTGGATTGACCGTTTTTAAATTTATTATGTTAATATCAAAATTAATATTGAGTTATCTGGGAAATATTATTAAACAAAGCTGCAAGCTTTAGTTTTAATACATTGAATGTATTAAAACTAAAGCTTGCAGCTTTAATTTAAATACAATTAAATACAATTAATACATTCTATTTATTGTATATTATGCAAAATTTTCCGTCACATTAGATCCACCATTTTGAAATTCTGATATGAAATTCACATTCAATGACTTCGTATATTTAAATGTAATATTATTGTATATAAATTATATCACGTAAGTCAATATACGGAAATGCTCTGCACATTTTGAATTGACTTTTGTGCATTTTAAAATTCCACACGCAAGGAGTTAAGTCTGCGATTAGAATTGTGTAATATGCGCAATTATTAAGCGAAGGAGCAGTGATAAAGAGTTACGCCTGCGAGACTGGCCCCTGCAGGAAGGGCCTCTCCAATCGTCTTGTCTCTCGTTCGCTGGTTTCCACGCCTTCCAGGAACGTCCAGGATCCATTACGACCTCTCGAACGATTCATTTCGAGTGCTCTTTTAACGGCGTAACGAAGAATCTGTTGCGCGTATGTCGTTTCCGCGAATTCATTAAGATTGACGCGCGGTGTAAAACTCGCACGGAGCGCAGTTGCATAGTTACCGAACGCTTGAAATAAACGCATGGTGTGCGAGCCCGAGCCGAGGCGATTTACACGTGTGCACGCACGTGAGTGCACGCATGCGACGCGCTGGCAGCGAGCGGGAATCTCTCCGGACGGTGAGCCGGTCGGACAATCGTCCCCAGTCGCTTTCAAGACATCGCACTGAAATTTTCCTCGTGACATTATGTAACGGCTAAAGATTTAGTGCTTAGTCGGTGAATGAAACCATTCTCTACTATATAAAATTTTGTAGAGAAAGTCTTTCCACACTGAGAGAAAAATATAGCTATTTTTTTTATCTCAACCATAATTTTATAATATTTCTAACAATAAATATGATTAACATAACTATATGCATTATATGTTAACTATAATTATCGTTAGAAATATTATAAAATTATGATTGAGGTTAAAAGTAACTATAGTTTTCTCTCAGTGAATTTTGCTAAAACGAGCAACTATCTAAACATTTTAATTGGATCATTAATTTCAATCACGCTGTCTACTATCATTAGTACATTAGAAGAAAAATATAGTTACTTTTGGCCTCAACCATAATTCTAGAATATTTCTAACTATAACTATGGTTAACATATTTTCTCTCAGTGTATTCTTATTACTTCTTATTGCCGAAAATCCAAGAAGGTTGAGAAGTTAATGTCCTTGGAGATCTGGCGAGGTTCGCAGCAATTTTGATTACGAAAAAGTTTAGGATTGACAACGTGGTGCACGGTTCTGAATCGAACTCGCGCTTCGTGTCCATCTGTCTCGCATAATCCACTCGCTGTAATGCTTTCGCTTATAGAAGCGAACGTACATATCTTGTTCACTCTCTCAAAGTGTTCAGAACCAGTCTAAAGAGGGAGAGAGAGAAAAAGAGGGAATGCACTCACTTTAACTGCGTTTATGCACGTCTTTCAATGCCGCAGGATGTCGGTTGAACACGGAACAAAGTAAGGAAGGTTGATAAGTTAAAGACGCTCTTCAACTTATTTCTCTCAACTGATTTTTCTTTATGCCTGTAAATTTTAATGTCTGTATTATAAGATTCTCTGCATTCTGCATTTAGCTAGGATGAGAAATGAGATTTTGAATTAAAAGCTTATCGTGTCGAGAAATAAAGCAAATCGAATGTCAAGCAATAAGCAGGGAGCATTATTTAATTTAATAACGAATTTTGTTCTATTTGAATTGGTTAATGAAAATACAATAAAAATCAATTTAATATTTAATTTTATTCCTTATTTTTAACTTTCTTATTTGCATACGTTTCAGTAAAAGTTTCCGCATTTAATCGCTTGAAACATAAGTACTAATAGAAGTAATCTTTATAGCAATTGAAAATTTAGAAAAATGCATTTCTTTTCCTTTCTCCATAATCCAAAAATTGTTTTTATTAATATGCATTAACAGTGAGTTAACCAAATTGAAAGGTAAATTAAATTAAAGTTAAAAATATAATTGTGCTAAAGTAATTACACGATTATGAAATTGGAATAATTTCAATGATTACGGAGCTCGACAAATTAAACCGAATTGGTGAGTAATTGGGGCGATTGGGCTTCTAATGTAAAGTCCAATGTGCCCCACGGACAGATTGACTCGCCGTGTACAGAAAGACACGCGGATTATTACTGCCGAGCGAGCGATGAAACCGCAGGAAAGTGCCGTGAATCAACCAAGACCTTGATGCCGATGCACCTTCGCAAATTATTCTCGAGGATCTCACTTGCGCCACACGACGTGACCCTAGAACGTGGGATGTAGTATATGCATATGAGAGTCGCGACGGCGTCGGCGGCGGCGGCGGCGGTATCAGTTTTAGTGCGCCGTAAGCCAATGCATTACACCACGCAGGTTCCCTTAAAATTAACTCGTAATGACTCCGTAAGGCTCACCGCTGTAAATTAGCGGACATTGCGGGAAAACGGCGAATCGACTGGAATTGTCGAAACGGCCTCGGCAATTCCACCGAAGTGATGCAATCGAGACTCCCGAGCGGGTTTAGAGAATAAGCGGGGAAAGTAACGCTTGTATATGCAAGTTGACGAACACAATTCCGATCCATGTCTTCACGTGTCTGAGAAACACTTTTTAATGTTCGTAATTGTGGCTAAAGCACACTGAGAAAGAAGAAGAATGACTATCATAATTAAATAATCGCAGTGACTATTATAATAAAAATAGTTGCAGTGAATAATATCTATAATTTATAATTATTTTTGGACCCCAAAATCATTTTTATAGTTATTCAAACAACATAATTAAGTAGTTGCAGTGACTAACATAATAAAAATAGTTGCAATTAATATCACTATAATTTATAGTTATTTTTGGACCCCAACCACATTTTTAGTTATTCAAACAACATAAATTATGATTGGTTCAATATTTTATTAGAGTCCACATAATCATAATTTGGTCTATGCAACTTATAATAGTTGTTATTAATCAAAACGAGATTATAATTTAATAAATTGTACTATAAAATAATGTAATAGTGATCACAATTGGCATCACTAAGAGCATATGATTATTATTATTGTTTGTATTGTACAATATTGTAGTAATAACTACTATAACAATGATATTCTTGGCTATAATCATTTTACTATGCAATTATAGTCGCAAATACCACATACTCTTCTCTCAGTGCAGTCTCTTTCCAGCGCTCGAGTGCTTGTTACTCGTTTTCCAATATACACTGTAATCGATTAGTGACGAAGAAACCGTCGTTCGCTGATCGCGGAATCCGCGCGGACTCGCGAGCTGGTTACAACGAAGCACGACGAATCGTGGAGGCGCGAAGACGCCGCCGTCGATGGGAAAGCAGCAAGAAGGAGGGAATAGCTCGCAAAGAAGAGGGCTCGCATGGAAAAAGACGCTCGGCCGTGAAGGGGGAGGCAGTCTAGGCTCCGTGTTAGTCATCCTCGCGTAAAGTCCTCCGCGAGCTCTCGGCCTCGAAATCGGGAGTGGATAACCGGCCGGTCTCGAGTCCGGTCGCATCCGAGACTCTCGCGACCTGTCACAAAAAGCGCACATTGTTACGTCGCCTCACAATAGCCGCGGCTCGCGCGCGCGCGCACATGCACGCACTCGGATAGGCTCGCGAGTACCCACGTTGGCCCGACCACCACAAACTAGCACACGTTACGGCGCGCGCGTTGCATAGGCGATGTAATAATAGATTGTATTCACGGCTCCGGTGTATGCTGCGGTGGTGCACGGGCCCCCACCGCAAATTACGGACAATCATCCCCGCCGTGCGCGCTATCCGTATCATCCTTTTTTCGGCAAATAACACGCTGCTTGCATCTACAGGGCGTCCATAGGCGAAGGACGCGAGCTCGGGAGTCTCGGATGCGTTGCGTCGCCGGAAACGACGCTCGAACTAGCACGGAATTGTCGTAACATCATCGTTTTATGAATGGCAATTTTAATCTAAAAATCAGGAGTTATCGTGACAGTGTGAGAAGCTCGCTCTTTAATAATGTAGTAACTCCTGCTCGAATTAGAATAATACATTTATTATCGCGATTAAATATGCTATCATTTTAAATTACGATAAAGTAGTTGATTTATTCCTACGAGTTTCTTTATTCTCTTTAGGAGATTCGTGTCAATTTCAAGTAAAATTTGTTTGACTTAGTAATTCAATTAAATTGCACGTTGTTTACTCAAAATATTTCCAAATATTTATTGTAAGAATTTAATTGCATTTGAACGAAAAGTAATTTTAATCGTTATATGGCACAAATTGTCGCAGCACTTTTTAATATTCAGTAGTCATCAAAGTGGCCCGGAAAATTTGAAATCGCGTCGATTCTAATTTGACCACCCTGTAAAGCCCCTCGTGACTAGCGTGGCACGAAGTGGATATCGGGGAGGGCAAGTATTCTTTACTATGCGATGCAGTCCGCAGCTCATGGAAGCACGGACACCTACGACCTGACCACACGCAATCCTCCATCCCGCCTGTTCCCGTCCCCCCTTCCCCTCTCGCCCCTTGCCCCGCCCTTTACCATTGCAATTGATTTACAAACCCGTATTAAGCTTACGTACGCGCTCGAATTGAGCAGATGGCCGGCGGGCGAGCGCGGGATGTCTTTGTGCCACGATCGCGAGCTAAGTGCGAAATTATTGGGGGGCTCGATGTGCATCAGCGGGAAAGAGAGAAAGAGAATCGCTGATGCGCTTGCGTGAAGTCTGGGAAAATCGCTCGCTGGGATGTCGGTAAATAAGTAGGCAATTGATACTACTCTTATGTGATGAGCTTCCATGAAAAGAATCGATATCTTTCTCTATATAAAATTTCTCCACCTCTTCATTTCCCGAGGAAGACACGAGGTAATTTTATATACATGTAACTTTTATATCAAGATTATATCTGAATTTTGAAGAAGATCTTGAAAGGATACGTTGTTAATTATTTTAAAGCATGTACAATTGTAATTTTATGTCACACATATAATAATAATAATGTAATCCGTGACTCTATTTTACACACGCGGAAGCTTCCTAAGATTGATGCGACTCCCTAGATTCTTATTGTACCCGAGCTTGGAATAAAAATGTAATTTTGTAGAGAACGGAATGATATTTGCATAGAACGGAAAAAGACTCGATTCTCGCGAAGACTTCCGAGCGCGGATAAGATTGCATTGTTTAACGAAGTAGGTCGAGCGCGCCGTCCTGCTTTCGCGATACATTTTCCATCGACAGCTCTCGGGGTGGAGGAGAGTATTTCATATTCTCGCTCTCTCCTACAATCCCGCGCCTTCTTTTCGCGCTCACGCGGGGGATCGTTATTGCGAGCGTGCGCATTATGTTTCGTGTCACTGCTCCTCTACCGCCAGTCAACTTTTGCGCCAACTTCCTCCGCGGCCGTTTGTTTCAACCCCTCAATGGTCCTCACAGGCTTTATGAAACTTCCCCGTGCCCCATTTATACGTTTCTATATAGATTCGTACAGTCTCTCCATTGTTAGCTGGGTGAAAGAGCGGCCTAAATGTCCCATGTAATTTAGTATTGAATTATTATTTGGAAATACCGCGTCCTCTCTCGGCTGTCACGCGCGTTAAATGCAATTTACCTGATGTTATTACCATATTTCAAAGAACGGTCAAAGTTATTATTGTTTATAACGCAATTTTTATTAACATATTCACTGAGAGAAAAATATAGTTACTTTTGGTCTCAACTATAATTTTATATTATTTCTAACAATGAATATGATTAACTTAACTATATGCATCATTACGTTAACCACAATTATCGTTAGAAATATTATAAAATTGTGGTTGAGGCCAAAAGTAACTATATTTATCTCTCAGTGTTGCACTGAAAGAAATAAATAGTTGCAGTGACTATAATATCATTACAATTTATAGTTATTTTTTGGACCCATTCACATTTTTATAGTTATTCAAACAATATAAATTATGATTTGTTTAACATTTTATTAAAATCCTTATAATCATAATTTGATTCATTGATAATACGTTTGTTATTAATCAAAAGAGATTTTAGTAAGTTGTACTATAAAATAATGTAATAGTAACTACAATTGGCATCACTATGAGCATGCGATTATTATTACCAATATTATAGTAATAATAATAACTACTATAAAAATGATATTCTTGACTATAATTATTTTACTATACAATTATAGTCGCAAATACCACATACTTTTCTCTCAGTATGGTTTTATAATAACTTACATTGCAAATTATAATATTCTGATTATTCTGTTGTAAACGCAAGTATACGAAAACATCGGGCACAATTAAAATTTATTAATTAATTACATGAAAATGATTAATTACGTAAAATTATTAAGTAATTACATGAAAATAATTAATTATGTAAAATTCATGGTTTAATAACACGTAATAATGCACGAATCACGTAGACTGAGACGCGTCGTTCTCCGTATACAGAGACGCCAAACGAATGATAATGCGGCGCACGAGAGTACGACTCGCCGAGTAAATACATCATGAAAACGGCAAAGTTTTTCGCACCTTCTGACCGGCCGGCGAAATAGAAGAGAAATACGAAAACTCTCGGTCGCGAAGCGCCCAGCGACGCGTGTCACGCGGCCGCGAGAAATAGCGCCGCACTGGCAGCGCCTGCTCGAATACACTCGTCGTTCTCATTTCTCGCAGCTTTATCGTCTCGTGAGAGAGCAACGGATGATTCGATGCTCTGCCATTGTGGCCCGTTTGCACGTTCATTCTTTGTGGCAACCGAGGATGATGCGTTTTGCCTGTACGTCTATGTCTAATATTTATAAAATATACTTCTCTCTCCACACGTATCATTCTTAGCCTCTTCATTTATGAAAGTATCTCATTTTATGTCGATATTTCACGTTAGATAATCAAATTCCCGTGTTTTATCCGGCACATTTACGTAATAATCGATAATAAGCTCGGCTGTGCCGTAATTTATCGCGAATACGGCAATATAAACGGAGAACTGCGCGAATAATCTGCGGGAATTTGCGAGAATCGTAAGGGGTTAATCTGCAGCGGGGGATGTTGCGATATTGCTGTGCATTCTGCGTACAGCTTCTCGTAATATCTCACCTCTTCTAAATTTCGAAGGAACCTAGAAGTCCCAGAGATTGCGCGATGGAGATGTTTAATATTCCCGGCGTTATACAGACGTCATTCGCGGTGCCGGTATGAGCGATGCGGGCGGGGGAGGGTCGGGAAAAGAGGGGAATTACGTTCCCTTTCTTTCGCGTCGCTTTCTACAATAGCATCGGGGATCGAGATCCTCCGCTATTCCGCTGCCGCGCGCGAGAAGCGGGAATTACTTTCGCTACTTTCAGCTCTCCCAACAATGCTGTGATTTAATAGAGACCGTGGGCACGCTCGCGTGAGCGCGCTACTTTCATCTTCCTTCGCTCGCGGTCGCGCGCGATTACGAGTTTTCTTGCCCTGTCCGTTTCTGTAACAACACGCGCGCGCGTCCCGCGCGCTCGTCCCGCCAAAGCGCAACATTGTACATTTTAATATTCCATTGTTACGCCCTGCGAGTCAAAGGAATCATTAACCTGGATTTTTCGGGTGTAAATGTTCTATCTCGTTATTTACCTGCGCAACTAGTTTCGCGCGAATGACACGTTATTTGCAATTTTTTCGAAATTCTTTTTAGCACTGCAGGCTTCAAACGATATCTATTCACGTTACGCTCCATGCTTTTTTTATAGATATTGAAATACGTGGGCGTAGTATATACACTAAGAGAAAAATATAGTTACTTTTGAACCCAACCACAATTTTATAATATTTCTAATGATAATGATGGTTAACATTATGATGCATATAGTTAAGTTCATCATATTCATTGTTATTGTGTCATAATCATATTTATTGTTAAAAATATTTTTAAATTATGGTTGGATTCAAAAGTAACTATATTTTTCTCTCAGTGTACGAGTGTACACTGAGCAAAATAAAAATGCAAAATCCAGGAGATTATTTGTAAAATATTTTGTTTTGAGATTGACTTTTAATGTCTTTAGAACGATTCTTTATTCATTTACTTTATTTATTTATTTATTCATTTATTCATTTAACTTTATTCATTTTTCAACATAGTCACCATGGATTTGAATATGTTTGGCAAGCCAGGAAGTTAGTTTCTTCACTGAGAAAAAAAGTAGTTCAGTAACTATAATTATATCACTATAATTTATAGTTATTTTTTGATCCAATCACATTTTTATAGTTATTCGAACAATAGAAATTATGATTGGTTTAACATTTTATTAAAGTCTTCATAATCATACTTTGGTCCATGCAACTTATAATATGGTTATTATTAACCAAAACAAGATTTTAATTTAGTAAAGTGTACTATCAAATAATGTAATAGTAATTGACATCAACCGAAAGTTTTAGTCCAATAGTTCTATCTTTTGAGAATATTCAATTGATCTTCTCTGATTGGCTCTGATTGTTAGGCAGCACTGTAAGAAGCTCAACTTAGGAAAGACAGTACTATTATACAGGAGAAAATCACCTTACAATATGTCTCAGTAAACGTACTGGACAGTGTAAAGCAGTGCAGACTGTACAGAAGATAGTGGTCAATCGACATAACAGTAGACAGTGGTCAATCGATATATAATAACAGTAGACAGTGGTCAATCGATATAACAGTAGACAGTGGTCAATTGATTTAACAAGTATGGGTTTTATTCTTTAATCTTTTTTTTATTCTTTAACCCTAGAATGGTAGGTACATATATGTACCGTTTTACATATACCACAATTGCAATAAATCGTAAATAAGATGTAAGATGGGCGAGTCGAGCAATTTCAATCTCTAATCTCATCGAGATCTATAAAAAAGTCTCTGGTGACTTCTCGCTGAAAATTGCATGTGAGATGATGGTCCGACTTTGAACTCAGGACTCTCCCGTTACACCATTGGCATCACTATAAGCATATGATTATTATTATCAATATTATAGTAATAACTACTGTAACAATGATATTCTTGACTATAGTTATTTTACTATGCAATTATAGTCGCAAATACTATATACTTTTCTCTCAGTATTTATTCTGGTGTCTTAGAAGTCTTCCGCCTACTCTCTCAATTACTCTATTTTCTTTTATTCTGTTTT
Source organism: Tetramorium alpestre (assembly GCA_021460005.1). Classification (NCBI taxonomy): domain Eukaryota; kingdom Metazoa; phylum Arthropoda; class Insecta; order Hymenoptera; family Formicidae; genus Tetramorium; species Tetramorium alpestre. Next base: position 111,735 of record JAJVSH010000233.1, read on the forward strand.
ATTGCTCATCTTGTAATATCTAGCACTTTTCTACATGGGTTTAAATAGCAACCACGTCCGCAGCAGACGATTTCCCGAAGTTTGCGCGGAATGCGTCGAAACCACATTCGATTTCTTGTCTTCGAAACGTCCGGTTGCGGTGTCGTGACTCCAGGTATTCACTTTCCACGGTTTCGCGGCGGGGCGCTCCGAGATCGGATATCGTGTTCGTCGAAGCATTGTACGGTCCGATTTGCGCGGAGTACAGTTTTGCGAAGGGCGGTTATCCCATGCCATAATAATGATTCGACTTGTGACACTTTTCACGTGGACATTTTGCTGAACGCGGCGCGGTTCGAAAGTTGCCATCTACGTTTGTTTCGAAATTGACCAGCCGCGCGATTCGATCGCGCAAACTCAAAAAAGAAGGAAAGAAAAATTAAAAAATTGAAGTAGGAGAAGAGAATCAGAATTACTTTTGAAATGATAATTTTTTTTACCCCTATTGCTATTTAAGATTTTTTGGGGAGTAGGTACCCCAATTAAGGGAATGAAGTAATATAGTTAAATTTTCCTCACATATCATATTTGTCATACAATCCCTTTGAAAACAATATTGACGTGTATCGACAAAACTTAATTGTCGTTAATATAAACTAATATAGATGGGCTATAGAACTAAGTTGGATGTTAATGCCAATAATTGTATTATAAAATTGATGTTTTTAAATTATACAAAGGACAAGACGCATCTTATAAAGAGTGCAAACGTTTCGACCGTAAATGCGGTCATCTTCAGTGAAATAATAATACATATAAAAGATATTATTAAGTTGCTAATGTCCTTTTTGAACGGAAATTTCCAACGGATCGTTGACAAATTTAAATGGAACATACGTGAAAAAGTAATGCACTTTTTTTAGCAATTATTCTATCGCAAGATTTTGTATCTTGTAAAACTTCCAACGATTTTTTAATTTAATCCCATTCCACTCTCAAATTCGTATACGTACGGCTGGCAGACAAAACATATTACCTGTTAAGAAGACCAGGTGTCAACAAAAAAACACGGAATGTTCTGCATGAATTTTTTTTCTCATAACTGTTAATCATTAAGAACAAATAAAAGAATAAATTAAGATAAAAAAGAAAAAAAGAAGAAATAAACTAAGATTATAAAAATATCATTCGTCAAATTATAAAAATGTGAAAAAATACTGATAAATAAATTACACGTTAAAATTATATTTATGAAACGTTAAAAATGTAAAAGATAATCAAGATTTTAAAACCATTGAGATAAAAACCAATGAATAAAATCGATACCTGAGAGTGGAAGATGATTAGTTCAAAAAACGGAAAGTCACAGTGTTAAGTAGATGATAGTAGGGAGAGTAATGACAGGAAAAGAGAAATTAAGAGAGAACAGAAGTGATGAACAATAAAGAAAGAAGAGGGGAACAAATTAAAGAACGAGAGAGGGAAACCAGCTGAGGGTTCAAGGAGATGGTAAGAGATTAAGGATCGGCAAAAATATCCATCAGGGAGAAGTTCTGTATCCTGTTGTTTATTTATACCACATTTCTGCCTCTTAATGTGGACCATCTCTGGTTTAACCTTTTTTTTTTTGAGAGAGAAGGTTCCTTGTCAGGGATTTTTACACCTTCCCAAACAAAATTGTGATCTTTATAAATGCGATTGTGTGAGATTACAAACATAGAACCATTTTTCTTTCAGATTAGTGTTTCTTAATTCTCATTTCTAATTTCTGTTTTGTAGGATATTTAAGACCGTTAGGCGAAGAGATAGACGAACGAAATAATAACAAGAGGAGCGTTTGGCTTAGTAGTGAGAGTGCTAATAATAGTCCCCAGTGTCAGTATTTTCATTCTATGTGAGATATATATGTGCCATCTCTTTCGCAAATATTAGATTACCTGATTCGCGTATTATAAATGTTTTCCATTTGAAAAATGTTACAGCCTTGATATATACAATTTTCGTATTACGATTTTTATCGCATTTCTTATTCTGAAATATGTCATTAAAATTATGAGTTATAACGCGAATTGTAACTTTATTATATATGCTGATTATTTATAACTAAATGAATAATAGCATTTTATAAAATTTGTCAACAAGTTCATTATTAAGATTTAAGACGAGCTAACAGGATTCATGTATACCAGTAGATCTCCAACAAGAGCGCTTCTTTGGGGGATTATACCTTCTTAAAAGATTCAAAAGGGGATGCTGAAAGACGAGAGAATTACTAAGGAAACACTATTATCGATCTTTAGACAAAAAAAAACCGAATAATCGAACGGGGCAATTTACTGAGGCTTGTATTCAGTCGGATATGGAAAAATTAGTCAAATTGCATTAACCCTTTACATCAATTACTCTTGTAATAATTAATTAAGATATTTTTGTGTAATTACTTAGAATATTTAGAATATTTATATATTTTTTGAATAAAATAACAAGATAAATGCTTAAATTTTAAACAATTATATTTTTCTATTTAATTTTCAATGTCGTTTTTTATTGAAGGGAGAGGCGCCAATAAAATATATGCTTTAAAAGGGGGCGGTAACTCAAAAAATGTTGGGAATCACTGATGTATACGAACTGCGATTGAATTCGCTTAGGATGCGATTCGATCTGATCTAAACAACGTGCTGAATCCGGCAATTGGATGTAAACAATCTGATAAAATATGATGCGGTTTGAACGCGTAGGTGATGGTTGGGGAAATCGAACGGGAACGAATGCATCTAATTCCTGTTGCTCTCTCGGGCTTTACAAATGCATCCAGGTGCTTCGCAAACCTGTGGGTAGGTAGCCGTGCACTTTCATTATTCCGAACGGTAATTTATCATTCGTATACTTCATTACGGCGATATGTAACGAAATCGCGGAGATACTGCTGGAATTTACGGGCGAGAAGGTGCGGACGTTTTTCTAAATGTTATGACGATGAACCCGGTTCTATGGAAATACTCGGCGATAACAGTATTTGCGAGGAGATATGGTAGATAAACAATAATTTATCCTTATCTTCCATGCCGTGTATTTTTAACTTGCGCTTTTAACCGGAAATTTTTAACTTGGAAATTATCTCGCAGTAAAATTATAAAGAAATTAATGTGGTATGCCTGATTTTTTTTTTAAATCTTCTATGTAGTTGATAACTTGAAGAGTCTTATGTTTAATATTGATTATATTCAAAGCAAAATAAATAGTTTTTTTTTTAGAAACGGAAATACACTTACTGTGTATTTTTAGAAATGGAAATACACTTACTGTGTATTTTTGTAATTATTTTACTGTCGAGACTTCATCGTCAAGAGAAAACGAGATTAAGCGCCTCTTTTTGCACGTTGTGATAGCTCGCGACAACGTTGTTGAGACCTACTCATTGTCAGTCTAGGGAATCGTGGAAATTTTTTGAAAAACGCGACGCAGAGCGGGCGCGCCGAGTGAACTTGACAGATGATTCTCCGCTTTTTTTTTATCGCAAACATGCGCTATGAAACGTAGGGGCCTGTTTATACACAAGTTTATCAATGTAATGCGCCACTGCAACGCGTTTGCACATAACCCATTTGAGATCGTCGCCCGCATAACTCTTTTTCTCTCCACCTCCGCCTAATAGTGGCGAAATGCAAGACGCAGCGGGCGACACAACGGCCCAGCAAATTACAGCTGCTTAACAAGAAATAATAATATTTTCTGCAGATTAAAATTTTAATAAAAGTACCAGTTGAAGGAAATTTATGGAAAGAGAAAGAGTGCGAAATGTGGATGTGAATGAAGAAAAAAAGATAGATATATTTGTTAAAAATCGGCAGACTGTGTTTGTGGATCGAACTGTTTATTACCGCTTGGGAAGAATCGCAGAAATAATGAGCGGGGAAAAAAATTGTTGAAATGTCCGTTGCGTAATCTGGATATCTCTCCGACATCGTTATTTCGCGAGAGATTGACTGTCAGTCGCGCGTTGTAAGCAATAAATTATCAACTTAATTCAACACCGGCCCGATCTCGTCTTCCGTCTTTTGGATTAAATGGTTTAATAAATTTGATCGTTTGATACGTTGATATTACAGTGTACGATCCATTTGATCGCGCAGCCGCGAATTAAAGGCGAGATTAACAAATTATGAAACGTGCAACTTATGAGCGTAAGAAACGTTTCGGTGGGTTTTTTTCAGTAAACGGTTATAGCCGCAACGTTGCGGTCGGCAGAACAGTGCCCACGTAACTGCGTGTTAACGCTTTAAATAGCAATTTATGTCTTCGCCAGAGTGTCGAATTTATCTTTAAGATTGTAGCGATCACGTTTCCAATGAAAGTGCATCAGTCTTTAAACCCGTATCATAGTATATCTAAGATAGGCATCGCAGACTTTGATATCGGTTGGCTTAAATATTGATCCATACAAATATTTCTGACGAAATCTCTTTCTCTTGTGCCTTATAGCTACATTTTAAATTTGATACTGCTTTGACAGTAAACATTGATCGATAATTTCAACGTTACGTAGATTTATGATTAATCCATTAATTCATAATTTAAGAACGCGCAGATCTAAATAAATCGAGATATTTAATTAATTAATTAATTAAAAACTGTATAACTCATCTTTTAAATGCACTGTGTTTTAAGCAAATTCGCAGATTTTGAAGCGGCACTGAGAGAAAAAAAATAGTTGCAGTAATTATATCACTATAATTTATAGTTATTTTTGGACCCAACCACATTTTTATAGTTAATTCAAACAATATAAATTATGATTGGTTTAACATTTTATTAAAGTCATCATAATTTCCATTCAATTTATAATATGAAAACGAGATTTTAATTTAATATGTTGTACTATAAAATAATGTATTAGTAATCACAATTACATCACTATGAGCATATAATTATTATTACCGATATTATAGTAATAACTACTGTAAAAATGATATTCTTGACTATAATTATTCTACTATGCAATTATAGCCTCAAGTACTACATACTTTTCTCTCAGTGTGATTCAATTCAACATGACTCTATCTAAATATCTGCGACTACCATCGATGGTTCTCGGCCATCTTTGGCGGGCGGCTACTTTTGGATCGCTCTGTATGATAACGTGCTACACGCTGGCATTGAGGTGTAGTCTAAGCAGAATAGGCTAACTAATCAACTAACCACGAGACCACGTCAGTAGGACAGTGAAAGGCGACCTAGACCAAGTCTCTTTCCAGCCGCCGCGCCGTACGGCGCGGTCGCGGCGCTGGAACTTTACAGAGGGAGGAAGAGAGAGAGAGAGAGAGAGAGAGAGAGAGAGAGAGAGAGAGAGAGATTGCGAGAAAGAGACGGTGAAAAAGACGCACGTGTCTCATGCGTGTGTGTTTACCAACACGCGCGGCCACGTGCAGCGCGTGTACGGCACGTGTCGGTGTGCATACGCATACTGACCGATGGCGAGCAGGGCAGGGAAAAATGGAGTTGCAGCGGCGCGGGAGTCGCCGCTCGCTCGCTCGCTCGAGCGGATATTTTAATGTCTCGCCGGACGCTGTCGGAAGTGCAGTTAAAGCGTCGTTAACGTTAAGCGTAAATTATTCCGCGTGAGCATTCCGGCGCGGCGGCGCGCGGGGGAGACACGCGAACTCGGACTTGGGAGTTCTAGATAAACAGAGATGCACGTCTTTGGCGATCGATATATCGAGAGTCGGCATTTTGTTTTAAATCTGAGCACGGCACTTGTACGGCAGCTGTGCTATGAGGAGAACTATGGGGAAGAGACACAGTTGAAGAAGGGTTGAGTTGATAGAAGAAGAAAAAAGAGGCAAAAAAATGAAGAAAACGAAAAGGCGCTACGATCACGTGATTTAGGCGGCCAATCAGACTTTTCAAGACATATCTCTGTTTGTCTAGGGCCCTAGTCGGGCCTTGTCGCCCTTAGCGATTCAATTGGCCGTCGCATCGCAGGCCCGATCACCCCGGAAATGTCGGACGTCACTCTGCCCTCACGAGTTCTCCGAGACTAACAACGCGCGCGATTGACGATACCTCATCGTCATCGTCCGCAAACGTCTTTATCCCGCGAGCGCGTGCACACGTACGTGGGCTTCCCTGGGAACGGTTACGAGATACTCGGGTCTCCATTCAAACCTACGGGCGACATACCGCGGACAATTTATTACCGGAAATTTCTTCTTCGTACAGTCGCGTAGAACCGCACCTGGTTCCATGCCGCTCGAAGGAACGGTAGACAAAGTCACGTTTTCATACCGGAGGTCGAGCGGAGCGGTGTGAATGACTGACGCCGACGTTTTGGAGGACACACCGTGTGGCGTGTAGTTATTTGAAAGTATAAAGAACGCTATGTTTGCCGGAATTTTATCATATTTCCGCCGCTGCGTAGTAGTCCCTAATGCTGCGCGTGATAAATTAAAACGATTTAAAGAAACAGGAAATTAGAAAAATATAATCTCATTATTCCAATTGTAGCGTTTCTCCTATCGAATTAGATTGTGATTTATTAAAATTACTCTTAATGCCACTGAGACGTTGCGAATTCGTAAACAAATAAATAAAAAAATGTAAAATATTAAATCATGGAATTTTTCGGTGTGGGAATAGGGAAAGAAGTAGAATGAGAATTCGACTTCTTCAGTGGGACTTCCAGACAGATCGCGCAACTGTTTCTTTAAAGGAACAATATATCACCATTATGTCTTTTTTTGCTACATTTGTTTTTCCTAAACCGAAACCCGCAGAAAAAAAGAGCGCTGGATAATTTTAAGCGACTGGAATTGCTAATATATCCGACTCTGCCTGATTCCAACGACTGATTCATTCGTGAGATATTCGCGGGTCGGAGCTGGTTCTACAAAAGATTTTCACTTTGGACGCGGATGAGAGGCCGGGCGGGAGAGGGGTAGGGACGGACGACTTGTCCGAAAAGGATTTACGATCGGCAAAAACGCGCTCTCGCAGAATTTCGCCATCGCAGCCGGTCGCCGCGCCGCGCCGCGCCGAGGCAACCGACCGTTTGAGGCGACGAGAGAGTCGGCCGGGCGCTTCGGTCCTTTCGATTTCGTTCTCGTTGCGAGTTTGTAACTTCGATGCCACGTGAAAAGCACGGTACGAGGATAAAAATAACAATTTTCGACGACCTCCTTCGCCACCGAAAGAAGAAAGTCTGTCGGCGTTCGGAGAGAGAAATCAATGCAACGGCTGCGCCGTATAATCTAAATCTAGATATGCAATGCATTTAATTGTATGTTAATTATTAATTAGCACATAAATATTTTAATATTAATTTTCTAGAGATGTTGAATTGAAACAAAGAGCCTGTTTTGCACTCACAATTAAAACTCACACTTAATTTTTGCAGTTGCATACCGAGAAAAGAAAAACAATGGCAAACATACAATTTATTTAATTTAATGACATGGAAAAAGATTCTGCTGATCTCTTAATATTACCTTAATATCTGATATACATGCGCTAACGAGAAACGACGGAGGCGCCAGGTCTGCATCTATTTTCAAGAGGGCAAGCCTCATCCTAATTTTCATGCATACACAGTGCATGCTGGTGAATGGTGAATGTTATAGGGTCAATGGCGCGTAGAAACGGCACTGTAGTACCGTAAACAGATTCGTATTCTTAGACAGGATTTTAGGGGTCAGCCACCATACGCCGTTAAGCCATTAACGATGATATAAAATCCGCTCGCTAACACGCGCGACGATGTTCCGCAATTTCCACGCTGTTTATTCAGCATCGCTGGTAGATCGTACGGCGAGTGACTATTCTGCGACTGAAAATAGCAATATCTATTAATTCCGTAAACACATCGTCCCCTTGATTCGTTACATGTTCATTACATGATGAAATTAACAGCTTGGAATTAAAATAACTGTATACTTTGAAATTGCACTAGATACAAATATTGATTATAGTTAGACATGTAAGATTTTTTTTTTT
>JAJVSH010000233.1:134002-150838 GCA_021460005.1 Tetramorium alpestre
TATATCGGTTAAGACACTTTAAAGTATCTCGACAGAGAATTGAAAGAAAAAGTTTTAACTTTCTTTGAAGATAATATTAGTTTGAGTATTACATTCTTCGTTAAGAATTAAGTTATTCGTAATTAAATTTCTCTCTTGAAAACGAAAAGAACTGCGATATTTCTTCTACGTACCTATCTTATCGATGAACAATTGAGTTTCAAAAATTTTTTTAACGCAATGTTACGATTACCAGAAGACAACAGGTAGGGATAAATTTTGAATAAATAAGTTTAGTTGATTCAACTTTGCAGCCAAGAAATGGGACTTGGTTTACATTACTATCTATGCCGCTCATCTACTTCACATTCATAAATCACCTATTATGCTTTACATCTAACTTTTGGTTCCATTTTCTTTTATTATAGCCTGTAATCTCTTTTTGCTTAACTTATTTAATTTTTTTTTTCTTAATTTTCCGTTCTTCTCTCTTTTCCTAATGTCTGTTCTTTCGCACTGAGAGAAAAATATAGTTATTTTTGGTCTCATTCATAATTTTATAATATTTTAACGATAATTATGGTTAATATAATGATGCATAGTTAATGCATATAGTTAACTTAATCATATTTATTGTTAGAAATATTATAAAATTATGATTGAGGCCAAAAGTAACTATATTTTTCTCTCAGTGCGCGTAAAAATAAGTTTTTAAAAATTCGTACAGCTTCGAAAAGATACAAATAGTATATACTCTAATTACGACGCGTCTCTCGGACAGTTTTCTACGCGATTTTTGAAAACTCGCTCCGTCTCAATTACCGCGTGCCGCGTAAACCATGTAACCACGCGAGAGAACGTTTCGACGTCGGAAGCCCAGAAATCGTCGGATGCTCCTTTCGCAGAGCCCTTGTGCGAGGATGGTACGTTCACGCGTGCGTTCGCGTAAATGCCCGTGTGTTGCGTGCGTGTAGTACGCGTCGGGCACGCCGCCGCCGTCGCCGCTGCCGCTCTCTGCGTGTGTGCGTTAATAATAATGACTGACCGACTCGTGCACGAGGTGGGGCAAGTTCACGGTCACGCGTCGTGCATAGAGGCGGTGGTGGACACGCACGCGCGTACGTTTTGCGCGTGCACACGGACTAATATGCGTGTGTCTCTCACTTCGGATCTCTTCTCTTTTTTTCTGCCTCCCCTCCCTCCCCTCACCCCTCTTTCCACCTTCCTCTCCATCCTGCTTCGTTCTTTTTTCCTCGCGTTCTTCGTGCTCTGTGTTCCTCTCGCTCTCCTCCTCTCTCTTCCGTGTCTCTCTCTCGGTCGCTCTTAGCACGAGCTCGCTCGCTACGAGCCGCGTTACCAACGTCGTCGCGCTTAATTCGGCGGATCGCCTACGTGCGGGTCTTTTTAATGTCTAACTTTTAACCCGCGTCTCTTGTAATGTTTTATTTATTGTCGGACACGCGCTGTTATTTTGTTTAAAACGAGTTCCCGTGCCCTCGCATATTTATAATGAATATTTTAGGCGCAGTTTTTACCTCCGAGTGCGAATACGTTCTGCACTGAGAGAAAAGTATGTGGTATTTTCGACTATAATTGCATAGTAAAATAATTAGAGTCAAGAATATCATTTTTATAGGAGCTATTACTATTACTATAGTGATATAGTTACAGCAACTATTTTTTTCTCTCTGTGTACATAGTGTGCAGCTCGAGTTAGCCGAATGTTACGAAAAGATGGCGACGAAAAATTATAGTTTTTCACAAATACAATGAATTTATTTGCACAATATGTTTCACAAATATAATGAATGTAACAGTTAGATATTTGGAATTTACATTTTGGCAGATATAATTGAACATTTCTCATCAGTATTTGAATCTCCCCGATAGAGCTCGCGTGTCCCAATCAGACTCGATTGTTATCCAACTTGTTGTGCAATCGTTGAATTTGACGAGCGCAGTTATAATTATAAAATGTGTAACATTTATGCGCTTATATTACGCGCGCATACGCTCTCCCACCGATTTACTTGTAACTCTCGCGTTAATTAGCAACTTGATGGGGATTCGCGATTGCGAAATCGCGGGCGAAGCGAAACATCTGCCCGCAACGCGAATGGATATATTTTTAAATATACGATAGCGATCTCGCGCGGCGTCTCACGAGTGTTCGAACCTTTAAAGGGTACGCTATACGCGCTCGATAATACTCCGAGCGCAATGTTAGTCACGTTTGTCTACTCATGGTCTGTGGGACGTCCCTATGCGGAGTTGCCACGACCGGCCTCTCCTAGCTGGCCTCTCACGGGTGCCTAGAGGACTTCTAGGCAGTCCTAGGCGTATAGCTGCGTTTGCACGCACAAGGTTACGCACATACTGTACACTTTCTACAGTATCGTGCGAAAAACACGCTCGACTCGTCCGAGTAGATGAATTAAGTCCTCAGCAGACCGAGGATGTTCATTTAGCTTCTCTCTAAGCAAAGTGATTAATTGATTCTTTGATCAGCCTCTTAATTTACGATAATCGGATTTTTTTAACGATGAACTTTTTCTCGAGACTTTGTACATTTGGAAAGTGACATTGCGCAATTGCGTTGAGCTCAAGACACTCTGAAGCTTTTATTTGAAATATTTTTAATTCCTGGATAAGAGAAATTTTTTAAATCTTGCAATACTTTCTCTCTTTTCTGAATTATTTTTAGAGAAACTTTAAGGCTGCTTTACGATGGCATTTAATTAAAAATGATGAAAATTGCTACTTTTTGGAATGAGAAAAGGAGGAATTGATATATCGAAGAATTAATATGTTCTACATTTTCAACGACATTCAACATTAAAAAATAATTTATTAATTTTTAAATATTATTTCTACTTTAAAGCCTTACAACTCATCAAAAGTGGAAAGAAATAATTATGAATGTTTTCCTTGTTGAGAATTGATTATAAATTGCGAGTACATAAATGTGTTTGCCGAGCTTCAAAAATAATTCTGTGCATTTTCATCCCTTAATCGACGAGGAATTAGAAAGCAGACGGATTATTCTTTCTAGAAAGCAAGTCTATACGTTTCAATGGGTCAATACGTTCGTTCGACCGGGCGAGGTACCTTCGCTAGAAGTCCACGCGATATGCATCGATCTCCATCGATACGTTACATTGATTCCAACGAAACGATCAGTAGTCATTGTTATCGTCGTCGTCGTCGACGCAAAAGTCGTTTAGGACCGCTTGCGAATCGTTCAGCGCTTTTTAAAGCAGAAATCACATAGTGCGGAGTGCCCTTAGTATACTAGACTGCATGTTTCGTACAAAAAGTGTCCCTAAATTACAAAGGGACATGTTTTGTGTCTCTAAAAACCTCTTCTTGCCTCTCAATATCTATTTCTACACCAATCAACGACCGCTTGCTTTTCCCCCCATCACCTTTTCAGACAAAAATAGAATAGGGTTTCAATGGGCACCTATTTCTTCCTATTTCGGGGACACGTTTGCACAATAGGAAAGATAGGGATTGCGCAGTTTAGTATGCCGTGTCTATGGGAGTGCCCCTCTCTCCTTTTTCTCTTTTCCTTCATCTTGTTCCCATCTTGACCACCTTCGAACCCTTTCGCATCCTCTCGAGGAAGGACGCGAGACTCGATTGCTGGCTAATTAGCTCGCCCCTCGTAATCGAGCTCGTAAATATACGGCGGATCGGTAGACCCGGCAACTCTGTCAGATTCGCCGTGGATGTGTATATACGGGCGCCGCGAAGGGACAGAGAGGATCGGGCGAGACGGGGACCAATAAGAGATAACCGTGGCCACGCGTGCATCTTCTCGTACGCCGCGATGCATCTGCGGAGCCAGATCACGACTAGGACTATCGCTAAGCCCTGCGTAACCTTCGCCCATGAAACGTGTAACACCTCGAGTCGATGACCCCTATACCCCGTTGTACATTAATACGGCGCTTTCGGATCTCATTTCTCTAGAGGGGGCATAATTAGTGGAACGTTTGACATCGGACTTTCGAAAATTTCGAAAAGATATGGCGCTTGATCAGGTTTCGCTGGAATATCTGTTATTTGATACCTTATGCACGCCAACTGTGACTCGTTGCTGTTAGGTTACTCGATAGATTCGTATCTATCTTCCAGCGGTCCTCAAATGCGGAGGATAAGACACAATTTGCATTTTTAACCAATGATAAATATTTCTTTATTACTCGACAATTTCCGCGCGAGTAGAAAATCAAAGTGATTAGTGTTTATTGACTGTCTAATTATTAAGAATTTTACATCGCTGTCTAGAATTGTAACGCTTTTACATCCAAGTGAAGATCAAGCATCAGCTAGTTACTAATTAAGAAAAGAGTATCATTGTAATACAGTATTTATAATCTCATACTCTGCCAGCTAAATATGAAATGACAACTAAACAAAGTTTTAAATAATTCAATCTACAACTCATAACTAGTGCATAGATAGAAATTAGTTTATACAATATAAAACACTTAATTTTTTTTCTTTATTTAATAGTGACTAATCAATAGCGATCTAATAAAGAAGTAATATGTAGTTAAATATGATATCATCGTTAAGTGCAAATAACTATCTAGACGCTAGTTCAATATTTTAAAACATGATATATATGGAAAATTTGGCAAATGATATTATCATAATCATCACGAGCTAAATATATTCAATACACTTTAAACTCCTATAGGTTATTACTGCTCCTACTCAATATTCGATTAATTTGACTAAAACAATAAGATAAAATTAGCGACATATTGACTAAGTCTTACTTAATATGCTGTTAAATTAGATAAATTAATAACATATGTTAAAATTTTACCTTTATTTTAGTCAAAATTAATGAAATATTGAGTAGGAGCAGTGGCGATCTATGGAATAGTTAAAAATAACTCAAATTGAGTATAATTTAATTCTATGAGTTTTAATAGTGTATAAGTTTAGATTATCTAGCCATTAGCATTTGTCTCAGTTTTATTGGACTATTTTCCACACGGGTTGCAGTTGTCAGTTGCTACAGTCCTCTTCCGCTCCACCTGTAGTCGAAAGTTAATGACAACTTTAATATAATGAACGCGCAAAAGCTTACGGACACTGATCTGATATTAATTCACGTGTTTACGCACGCACGCATTGACACTCGAATCGTTACTGTTGCAGATTTTCCCAACGCTGTAAAGAGACTCTTGAAGAATGACATACTGATGTTCAGAACGGCAAGTAGTGTATTACATATCCTGCCGATCGCCGGTCTCTACACCTTTCTGCCCAAATACCTCGAGAGCCAATTTCGCCTGCCGGCACATCATGCGAACATGATCTCAGGTAATTATCGCGAGTGAACACGCGAGCGGGGCCCCCGGGAACCCCGAAACGCATCTCCAATTATATTACTAATGACATGCACACCGTGAGAGATGAATCGTGTCCGGACGTAACGGCGACGACGTCGTTTCGTTTCCGAAGGATCGGGCGGGCGACATCGCGAGATTTCGCCGCCGGATGTCCGTCGTGATTACGGCGCAAAGTGGATAATTTGACGTAAACGTCAGAACAGTCGTGTTATTTCGTTCGCGAAAAAAAAAGAAAAAAAATTATTCTCTCACTTCGTCCGTCGTGCAGGAAGTTGCGACAAAATCTGCCGGCCAATCAAACCGAGTAAACTGGCATTATTTCTGACGCTTCGTACGACTTAAGAAAACGTGCAATTTGCAGCGACGTGACACATATTTCTGAATATTTCTTTCTCTTATTTTTATTTGAAAAATATTAATTGGAATTGTAATGAAAAAAATAGTATTAAAGCGCAATCAAAGGTGTTGCTAATAGTCGCGGTTTTGCTGCACGTATAACAATAATGGATAGTTCGATATATAAACATTAGAATGCGTACACTGAAAGAAAAATAGAGTTACACTGAAAAAAAATTCTGGTTAAAAACAGACGAAGCAGAAGAATTTTGTAGGATTGATTAAATATTTTGGTTATTATAATAGGAATTCTGATAATTATAAGTTATAAAGTATTGAGTTTTATTATAATAACCAGAATATTTGATCAATCCTAAGATTTTCTGATTCGTCCGTTTTTAATCAGAATTTTTTTCAGTGTACTTTTGGACCTAAGACAATTTTATAAGATTTCTAATGATAATTATGGTTAACATAATAATGCATATAATTAAGTTAATAACATTTATTGTAATTAGAAATGTTATAAAATTATGGTTTGATCCAAAAGTAACTATATTTTTCTCTCAGTGTATATTTCGGTTTTAATTGTACCTCTTACGTATATGCGCGTTAATTTATGATATTGTCCGTCAAATAATTAGCACCGTCCATAGAATAAGACTGCACTCTGTTTCTATATTTTATTTTCCGTCCCCATTTTACGCTCGCCCGCGTATTAAATTATGGTTGTATTATTCAATGACTAATGTGATAGAATCATCGCGCTGTTCCGCGATGCTATTGTACCGATTTCTAATTGTTCCGTAACTGTCCGCGTCGATTTATTAAACTAACGAAAATACAAGTAGAACATTTTGATTTTGTAACGACACACTTTCAACATTATATTTGTTTTTTCTATTTGCTATATTTGTAAAATTATTGAAAAGGTAAATTCTCTATTTCTATGATATATTGAATAAAAAATAAAATTTATTTGATATATAAAATAAAATAAAATATATGGATAGTCTCTTTCTGCAGCTTAAATAGAAGATTAATAAAAGTAGCTTTTGTATTCCTTTTAAACATTTATTATTTACATAATAAAACTATATACTTTACATTATTTATTAATATACTGGGATAGCAGCGTGCTATTATTCGGCGAGCGGGCTGATTTTTTTTTCTTAATGAAGTCTATTTTAATGAAGTGATTATCGCCATCCTTGAGTTCCCATGACTGCATTATGACGCAGAGCATGAATCGCCAGGTGAATGGCTCTGAACGGTCGTATAATGAGCGTGATTTTTTGCACAGGTGTTGGCGGGATCCTAGTGATGGGATTGGGCATCATAATTAGCGGCGTATTTATCTTGAGAGCGAAGCCTAATGCCAGATTCGTCGCAGCCTGGATCGCCTTCACCGCGGTCGTTTACGCGATCGGCATGGGCGTGCTAATGTTTATTGGTTGCCCGATGGACGACTTCGCCGGACTCGTGTCACATCCCGACGGGTAAGTGATTTCGTCGTCGTATCTAACAAAATTTAATGAACCGTCGCGTCACTCCGTAATAATTATTCGCTCGCGATGCGGATGCCGTTGAAGGAAAATTCCTATCGTTAAGTTACGCGTAAACACACAAAATTATTAGCATGCAAACATATACTGAGTGAAAATAACAATATATATATATATATATATATATATATATATATATATATATATATATATATTACAATTTATAATTTAATATTGATATAATCGAAGCGATATATGTATATGTATGAAATCAGCCAAGCATTCTATTACTTTTATGTCAAGGACGACACAAAGTGTTTGTATATTTAATTATATATTTCAGACTGTAGAGAGAGATAATTCTTTTATGGAAATGAAGAATGTAGAGGGGGGAAAAAAAGATAGAATAGAGGTCTAGAATAACATTAGCATTCGCAATTAGAATTATTTTTAATGCTGACCTCACATTCTCGGATTCAGTGCGATGCGTGACACAAATCCAATTTGCATTTTCATCCTCTCTTTGACGATAACGTTGCTTGACAGTATTTTCCAAAGCGTTCGCGCGACTCATGTTAGTAACATCAGTTACAAAACTATTGCGATTGCCGGTATTCAAACGCACAGCTTGCCAGACGACGGCCGGTATTTAATGAAAGACAGCGTGTCTGATTAGGATGCGCATCGTAAATACGTGTGTATCGGACCCTCGTCCTCCCTTCCTCTTATTTACAAGTCTCAACGATATCTCCCGGTATCCTAAATACATACATCTGGAGCTCTTTCGATTCCGGTTCCTCGCTTTATTCATTTGGCGCAAAAGCGAGAAAGCTTTGACAGTGATTCTGTGCAATCTAGAGCATTATATCCCGCTGAGCGGAACAAACTGTCATGCCTTGATCATTCGTTAAACGTAGACAAATGCAGATTTTTCTTTCAACAACAGAATTTAATTGACTTGACTAATAGTCTTTATTCTTGATTATTGATTTGAAGCGAGCTTTATTCCATTGTTTCGGACTTTTTTCCATTCTGTCTCTTTTTCTTTCATAACATAAAAGAAATAATAATAAAATAATAATAATTAATAATAATAATCATTCATATATTACATACATATATTTTGCCTCTATTTTTGTATTATATTATAAAAATTATAGAATACAGAGAAGAAAAGTGTTATTAATTTTAAGGTTTAAAAGTTTAGTTTAAAAGCACTGATTCAAATTATTACGCATTTAATTTTTAATATTTAAGTGATCATGGTACGTATCATGGAACTTTTTCGGAATTGATTCCGATCAGAATTATTTCGTTTTCCCTAGAAAAGACAATAAAAATCTATGAAATAACTAAACAATTCCGATCGGAATCCATTACGAAAAGTTTCATAATACGTACCCTTATTTGTTAATTGTAAGTCGACATTTTTCTTACTTAAACAAACTATTTAAAGCACCTAACGTCAATCACTTGAGTTTATTTTTCTGCATTTAATTAACTCAAGGATGTTTTGGTGTTAACATTATTACATTGAAGATATTGTAGAACTTTTATAAATTGTTTCCATTTGTTATTTGAATATGTGGTCAAAACTTGAGCCGATTCTATAACTGGTTCACGAGTTATTGTACTTCTAATTTTACATGCGTTCTTATGGAAACACAACATTATTCTCTTCATATAAATAAAATAATAAAGATGCAACATTTCCAATATTCTGAAACTTTATTTGTAAGTAAATCAAACAACAAATTGAGCAACGTTTCTAAAAAAAAGTTTAAATCGAATCACTATCTCATTACCGAGTTATTGACAAAAATACACTGCAAAGTTTCGAAAAAAGATTATATTATAGTGTAGTACATGTCAATTACCGAAACGAGGCAAATATCATATATTTGTGATGCCAAATATCATATTAAATGACATTGTTTAAGACATTTACATGATATGAGCATATTTAATGCACATTTCAATTCTTAAAAAAATGGAATTTTATCAATTTCATATTGAAGTAACTTTTGGCTAGGATAGCCAGAACATCCTTAACAAAGATTAGCTTTCTTTAATAATTAAGCAAGCGCGCTTTTTTAATCAAGCTTGTTAATCTACTTTCATGTCAAAGCGAGTTAGCTTGAGTAAGCAAGGCAGACGATTAAGTTAAATAGAGACATAGTGCAGTTTAAAGAGAAGGGGACTTACCTGTGGACAATCTGTTTTCGCAGACTCTCCAGCTTCGAGCCGACCTGCGAGGCTACCTGCCATTGCGATCGGAACAAATTTAATCCAATCTGCGGCGCCGACGGTAGGACGTATTTCTCCGCGTGTCACGCGGGCTGCTCGAATTATACGGTTGCTGACGGCAAAGTGGCATCGGTAAGTGCTAAGCCCGGTAGAACCGGGCGCCCGATAGGACATGCTCTGATGACATGTCTGCTCGAGCGAGATTACACGGGATACGATGGTAATTGAATCGGTCGTCAGCTTGGAAACACCGTAAGACCAAGAATTGAGATTGTCGCGGAGTTATTCGGGGAACGAGAGCGCAAATTTCGGCGATTCTCTCGCCTATGTTTGCGAAACGATATTTAAACAGCGTCCGCGATTGTCGAAGCCGGGGATAATTTTAAAACACGGCTATTACATTCGGCATTTCTCGAATCTTTAACGAGACGCAACTCTCCGGGCGAAAATAAAATATTGCGAGTGGCTTTGTCTTTTTCAAGGCGAAATATGATTCGGCAATTAGGCTCTCGATGCACGAGGCGCGAAAAATTACAATCCTCGTTTTATACACAGAAAAATATATACTACCTACGAGTAAGGATATTTGTTCTAACAAGGAACTCCACGGAAGTGTCCCCCTCCGATTTTGATGAGCTTTGAATATGTTGTAATCTAGATAAAAATAAGAGACACATATTTTTTTTATACGTGCCCGTTTAGGGGATGAAATATCCCTTTGAAAGAAATCGGTATTTTTCTTCCGAAGCGAATATCGTGAAAACTATAAGAGATAGAAAAAAATGTTCTAAATAAAAGTTAAAGATGTCTTTATAAAAATTTTAAATTTTGAAAAAAAATTAAGTGATGGGGGATATATTAATAAAGGTTTTTCTTTAATTAACTATTATGAAATACTCTTGAAGCCATTTAACTTTTATTCAGAACATGTTTTTTTATCTCTTATAATTTTGATGATATTCGGAAGAAAAATAAGAAATACCCGATTTCTTTGAAAGGGATGTTTCACTCTCTAAACGGGCGTATGGGCACGTATGAAAAAAAATATGTGTCTCTTAGTTTGATCTAGATTACAACATATTCAAAGCTCATCAAAATCAGAGGGGAACACTTTTGTGGAGTTCCTTGTAAATATTTGGTAAGTTTTTATATCCGCAAATCTACCATGAAATCTTCACAAGCATCACATTTACTTAAAATATATTCTGGACTTGTGACGAGTATATATTTTAAACTATTATTAAGAAAATATTCTTTGAAGAAAACTATTGCTAAAAATAAAATAAAATAAAATAAGTAATTGCTTTTCTCGTTTGTAGAATAATATTTTTCTGTGGGTATATGATTCTCCTCTTTTGACAACATTACGTTTGATTATTTCGCAGTTTTACAATTGTCAGTGCATTGGACCGAACGTAACCGGAGCGATACCGGATCCAGACAGCACGGCATCGATCGGTTACTGTCAACTGGAGTGCAGTAATTTTTGGGTTTACATGATCCTGTTCTCAGTCTTTGTTTTTATTCACTCCACGAGCGAAGTGGGCTCTATGTTGCTTATTCTGCGATGTGTGGATCCCCGGGACAAAGCTATGGCACTCGGCCTAATACAATTTGCCATCGGCTTGTTTGGTAATTATTACATTCGCCAGACATCATTTCTAATAATAGAAATAGAAACCGCCGCAAAGAATCTTTGCACGAGAATTTGGTCATAAAAGGAGAAAGCAAATGAATAATATTTTTAAATAAGTTTTTGTTTGAAAATATAAAAAAAATGTGTGATTGCAATATTACTTATAAACAGGTTTTCTAATTAAATAATTCATGTAATATAATAAAGTATTTATATCGTAATTTCGCGAATTAAAAAAAAGAATAAATTAACGAAATAAATAAATCGTACGGAAGAAATTAAAANTTCTTTAAGTTTTCATTGTTTTAAACATTTTCTTTTTTAACAGTATAATAACGTAGTATCTTTGTCTCTTCGCTTCAGGCAATGTTCCGTGTCCTATCGTTTATGGTGCTGTGGTGGATTCCGCTTGTCTCGTATGGGAATATGCTTGCGGTGAGCGAGGCGCCTGTTGGCTTTACGATTCGAACGTCTTTAGAATGTTCTATCATGGTATGTACAACTTGGAGATGTATAAAAAAAGTCTTTTGTTGCTGAAAACTGGAAAAGTAATTAGGTTGTTTACACAGAAACCTTCTTGTTGAATTTTAATTAACATACGTCCTGCTAATAATACATTTCTTTCGATTTATGTAACTTGGAATCCTAATAAAATATGTAAAATTAAAATAAATAGATGGACAAATTGAGCAGAAAGATTGTAAAGAAAAGGAGAAAGATATTTTTTAAACTATACTGAGAGAAAAAAATAGTTCAGTGACTATAATATCACTATAATTTATAAGTTACTTTTGGACCCAACCATATTTTTACAGTTATTCAAACAATATAATTAAATTATGATTGGTTTAACATTTTATTAGAGTCCTCATAATTATAATTTGGTCCATGCAACTTGTAATATGTTATTAATCAAAAGAGATTTTAATTTGGTGAATTGTACTATAAAATAATGTAATAATAACCACAATTGGCATCACTATAAGTATATGAGTATATGAGTATTATTATCAATATTATAGTAATAACTATACTGTAAAAATAATATTCTTGACTATAATTGTTTTACTATGCAATTATAGTCGCAAATACCATATACTTTTCTCTGTACGTGTACGTACAAATTTTGTTACTCGCTGAGGATCGCGTATAAACACAGATTATATAATGTATTGATTGAATGTTTCTTTTGCAGGTACAACGGGCGGTATTCTCTTATTGGCCTTCGTGGTGGATATAGTCGTCTGGTACAAGGCCGGGAGCATAAACTTTGTGGAGGAGCAGGAGGGCGAGACAGGTACTGCGGAGGAAATGGCGACGTTAAAATCGCAGGACGCTCAAGCGGTCGAGAACGACTATTTGTGAAGGTTTCGTATTACTCTCTTGCGGTGAAGGGCCGCGACGGCGACATTATCATCGTCGTCGTCTAAGGATGCAGCGCAGTGTCGTAGGACACGTAGGGGCATCGTCCTTCACGAGTGGTGCCAGTACACGGCTCGTCGTGCTTCCCAGGAACGGCGAACGATCGGCTTGCCGGCGCGATTACGCGCATCAGAACGGAACTTTCCTTGAAAAGGTTCCGTTCTGATGGGCAGGAAGTCTAGTCCCTCTTGTCCCACGACGGCATCCGAGCGTAAAGAAGCGGACTCGGCGTGAATCACAGGAAGACTGAAGTCGAAGGACAGCTCGGACGGCGATTTTGATTCGGTGACTCGGAAGACCAAGCTACGCTGAGTCTCTGAACGAATTGACAGGTTGAGCTCGAATAATTACGAAAGTAATTAACATGCGACACAGAGAAGAAAGAAGAACACGGAAGAATGGGGAGACCCAATGAGGCGGGCATCGTTCGCGTCTGAGCGTCATAACGTAAATATATAAGTCTCTCGAGTGCGCCTTGGAAAAGAGTTAGTAGGGTTTCTCTCTCAGGGAGGCTTGTCAGTAAGTACACGCAATAAAAGTAATACTTCCGTGCCTATGAAATGACGGTGCTTGCGGCGAGCACGCGGTTCGCCGCACCGACGGATCCGGGGAATCGAATCGAATCAAAGCACACGAGCGGCCTCGCGGGTGGCAGTGAATGCGGTTCGCATAGACAGACAGTGAGGGATTGCCTCGTGCTTTGCACCGGCGTTGATTAGTATATGACGGCGTTCCCGCCGCGCTCGCGCGCGTGCACGCGTTATCTAACTCTCTAACGGTAACCTTATGTTCGTTTACCGTGACGCAAAAGGAAACGCGGGGCATTTACGTACGTTGTAAATGTAGATTCTTTTTTATTTAACAAAAATTTACGAAAAATTTTATTACAAAAGGTAATCACAATCAAAGCTAAAGGAATTAGTATTCATACGTATTTAGTTTGCGGTGTCAAGTATCGCAAAGTTATAACAATAGGAAAGTAAGAATATTTTTTTTTTAACAGAAATGTAATATATTGAAATTTAAATCTTTACAAAAATTGTAAAATTTTTTAAAAATATAATAATTTATTGAAGATACGATGCAATACAAGTATGACGCCAAATTGAATATTGATTGTTGAAATATTGATTCCGCTATTTGAACAGATAAGCTAACAGCCATCTTATTGCTGTTCATTAAGAATTTGCTACTCTTTCAAAATAAATTTGGTTAGCGATTAATTAACGGCTGTGGGAAAACAATTTGCTGTATTATAATTTGGAATATTATATATATATATATATAGTAGCAGATTTTATTATAAGTTATTGTAAGAACAAAGACGCATTTTTACGAGCATTACGATAGATTTTAGGTCCGAATGTCGCAGGCAAATTTGTTATTGGATTTTCTAATATCACTATTATTATTAAAAATAAATTAATTGAATATAAAGTTTAAAAATTATAAGTGGTATCAAATATTACATTATATTGTAGTGTCTAAACTTGTTTTAATTTATTATTTTAAACGAATAATAAGAAATATAAATGTTTCCAAAATCTTGGATATCTAAATTTGGATTGACTAAAGAGTAAAAACATAATCAAGAGTAAGCGATTGTGCATATCAGATGTAATAAAAATATTGAAAATTTTGAACATTTCTCAATCAATTAAATCTTTTACATTTAAATTTGAGAGGAAAATTATTAGCATCGCAGGAATTGCAACACAGTTTATCATAAAATTTTAATTAATTACATAATTACCTTGATTTTAATTAAATATATAATTATATGTATATATAAATTTAAATACAACCGTGAAATTAACATTAGAAATCCAATAAAGAATTGCTGATCTCTTGCCAGACACTCAAATCTAAAATTCGAACAAATAAATATAATTGCTATGCCCTGTATTTTCTTTTCGAAAATAGCATTTAACCGCGCGTTGCGCGATGCATTTACGTGTTTCAGTGATTATCTCCGAAAGCACGTAAAGAGATGAAGGAAAACTCGCCGGTCATTCTATTTGATCAATCGTTGCGATAGGGAGGCTTCTTCTTCACGGTTGGAATGCGTAAAGAGAGCGGGCAAAGGATATATAATTATATACGTGTAAAAAATGTATACTTGGCGTACGTAGATACGTAATGTACAGCTTAAAGTTTCAGTCGATTCTGGTCAGTCGGTCCTCACAAACGAACGTATGCGCTTCGGGTATGCTCGCGTGCACCTCTGCTTTAATCCTTGCGTGTTCTCTCTATTGATGTCTTGAAAAAAATCATCGCGATGACTGATGCGCCGGGTTTTCGCACGGGCGCCTGGCGGACGTAGAACGTATTCCGCGAAGTATTACAGAAACGAAGCGCCGAGCAAACGATACAGATTTAAACGGCAATGCAATAAATTTCGGAAAAGAGAGAAAAGTCTACGAAAGTTTTTTTATTAAATTAGACTCTTTTTGTCTTGAATATCGTTATTTCGAAGTAAATAGTGTGCGCTATTTTACTTGTTGATCGCACGATTGCTAATTAACAATTTTTTATTAACAATTACTAATTAATAAATGTTAATTAACTTTGGAATTGACTGTGGAATTGACTGTATCTCGAAACATATACAGTGGTTTCTAAAATTGATGTATTTACACATTTGCGTGTAATTTGGTTTTGTAATAGACATGTTTTACATCTATATTTCTCGGCAGCTCTCGAATACAAATCGTGCTTAAGAACGATTAGTGGATTAAAAACTATAGAGTAAAGTACGCGTAGTGTATCTCGACTGTTAAAATCAGAAATATAGAGATAGCGAGATTATAAGTTACATAATATAATATGCTAAGGATTAACGCAGCAAACGACTACCTCCTAATGTACATTGTACATCTCGTTATTGTTAAAACAGAGCTCATTATCGATAACTTGGTTTGAGACTTTGAAAGATGATGAAATTACTGCATCAAACGATTAATTATTTACCTCGATGCCAGTGACTGTTTTAACAATAATTCGCGACGTACGTGCGAAATTCGAGTATGCTCGAGTAAATTAGCGATATATTTTTATGTATGTAAGAATGTCGCATCCTTGAAACACGAAGACGTTCGTTTTGAGCGGTCCGAAATAGTTTCGTTCCTTTATACAATTTGTTCTCAATTTGCACTATTAACAGACTCTTGAACAATATTATCTAAAGAAAATTTCGTGAAAGGAAAGAATTTTTTAATTCAAATTTTTAACTAAACTTTCTAGACTTTATACATTATTCGAATCTTTTTGTATCTTCTATCTTTTAATTAATCATAGAAATATATTTAAAAATTTACTATTTAGAAATATATTTAAACATAACTATATTAGTCAATTTATATTAATTCAATTTTCGCGATAAATATATCCCTGAAATAAAGAATTGTAAAATAAGTTTATTTTACACAAATATTATGTAAGATAAATCTTTAAAGGCATAACTTTTAATTAGAAAAGGAGAGGAAAATTTTATTACAGTCAGAAATGCACCGGCTGTTTCGGTTATATTAAATTATCCAATTTTAGATCTCAGTAATTGTGGTTGGGGATATAGTTTAATAACGCAAATTGAGACTTATATAAATCGCGTTTACTCGCTCCGCTTTTAAAAATCGATAAAATCGACATACACGTACACATACACAAACATGGTTGTCAATATTTATTGTCAACATTCAAAATTTTTCTTGGATCTCGGTTGACCTCTTAGGCACTACCGTCCGTGTGTTACACTTGCGCATAAAGTACTATTATGATAAATATACATAGATATTATGTGTAGATACTTGTATAATAAATAATTCCATGACTGGCGGAGGTCTCCAGTGATGTGAAAAGAAGAGAAATAAAGCAAAGAGCAGGAGGAGAATAAGAGAGAGGTCGACGAGATCGAAAGCGAAGATATATAATACATATGATACATATAATATTTTTAGATGATTTGACGAAATCGAAAGAGGTGAGACAAAAGCAACACGTTAATTATTATTATTATCATTATCATTATTATTATGATTATTGCAGTACTAGAGAGACACAGGCAGAGGATGTCATTATAAAAAAAGGAAAGAAGAGCAATTGAATGATTATTTAAAAAAAGTTGCATTTTAATATAGTACACTTTACACGCTCATCGATATTTAATTATATCGGACTACTTTTTAGGACTTTGCGCACTTTTTTTATTAACGTTTTATTAATGTTTTTTTTTAATAATGAAAAGAATATGTCAATGCGTATCCATTTTTATGACAATGTGACGGATTGCCTGTAGCTAATATGTATACATATATATATATAAATAAAAATATGTATACAT
>JAJVSH010000233.1:161975-176026 GCA_021460005.1 Tetramorium alpestre
ATTGCTTAATAAATATAAATGATTTTTGTCAGAGTTCGTCAAATAATAATTTATTACATGTCACAATATTTGTTATCAATTATAATATTATTTAACAATATGATTAATCAATTGCAGCATATAATATAAAGGTATACAATATCTTATATATCATTAGTGTTTGTCCTCCTTTTGAGTTTTTGTCTCACTCAAAATGTTGAAATATTTTATTCAGGAGCAAAGTCTTGACGAGATATGACAATTTATCGTACAGACTTTATAAAAAGTGTATAAAAAGATTCGTTAATTGCAATTTTACCAGTTATAGTTTTACAAATAAATTAGTTACCAAAATCATTTATTACATTGTCTTGTAGAAATATATACTTTAATTAATATATACTTTATTCAAACAAATAAAAATTTATAAAATTTCTTGAATACAAAAAAAAAATAAAATTCAGATGAAAATTTTGCAATTAACTTGTGGAAATATATCGTCGTACCATTATTATTTTACTTATTTTTTCTTTGTACAAAGTGATATAGTATGAACATCATTTTGACTTAATTGTTATTAAATATCATTTCTGAAGAGGCAAATGTTGACAACAAATTCTGTTTGTCAAAAGGCTGCAAATGTGAAAAACTTTTACATTGAAAATATTGCGCACACAATTGTAACAAAAATTCACCAATACCGGTCAATAGATTACTTAACAAAATGATAATAAACAGTAAGCAGATCTGTTAAGAGCGTTGATGAAAGATTGATGATAAATACCAAAGTAGTTTTGTTTATTGTAAATTGTTATCAAATTGCCTGTACAAATGCAACAGTTCAAAGATGGTTATAGGACACATCAGATTGGCGATCAATAGCGTTCAGGTATGTCGAATACGTTGACGACAAATTGATGCTAAAAACGCAGCATATCTATGCCATTGTAGACGATTATGCCTGATCAATGCGTGATTCGAAAGTCGTCTTTCATTTACACCGGTAGGCGTCGTATAAAACCATAAACTTTCTTGTAAGTAAAATTTACTTGGAAATACTAGGGTTATTTTTTAAGAGGGCATATACACCTAACCCAGGGGAAAAAAAGGTAATTTTTGTGAATTTTTTAAAGGGAAACTATTTGAATTATCGGGTCGGGTTTTTTTTTAGCTAAAAGTATACACTTTCGAGAATATTTTCAATTTTTTTTTATTAAAAAAGTTTACAAATTCATGGAGTACTGGAGTCGTCTAGAAAGTGCCGCAAAAAAAAAACGGTGACCAACAGCGTTCAGTCAAAAATCATCTGAAGCAAAAAAACCAAAAAGATTATTAAAGTAGATACTATAATCTAGTTTTTGTCATAGGATTTTTTTTTCGATTCTTAGTTTTTTTGTTTTTTGGGCAAAAGTAAGAACAAATTTTTCTTTGAAAACCGCTATTTTAAGTTCAAACGCCCGCTATTTTGTCAAAAATCAATATTTTCAAAATCGGCTATGACAAAAACTAGATTATAGTATCTACTTTAATAATCTTTTTGGTTTTTTGCTTCAGAAGATTTTTGACTGAACGCCGTTGGTCACTTTTTTTTTGCGGCACTCCGTAGACGACTCCAGTACTCCATGAATTTGTAAAATTTTTTAATAAAAAAAAATTGAAAATATTCTCGAAAGTGTATACTTTTAGCTAAAAAAACCCCGATCCGATAATTCAAATAGTTTCCCTTAAAAAAATTCACAAAAATTACCTTTTTTTCCCNTTTACAAATTCATGGAGTACTGGAGTCGTCTAGAAAGTGCCGCAAAAAAAAAACGGTGACCAACAGCGTTCAGTCAAAAATCATCTGAAGCAAAAAAACCAAAAAGATTATTAAAGTAGATACTATAATCTAGTTTTTGTCATAGGATTTTTTTTTCGATTCTTAGTTTTTTTGTTTTTTGGGCAAAAGTAAGAACAAATTTTTCTTTGAAAACCGCTATTTTAAGTTCAAACGCCCGCTATTTTGTCAAAAATCAATATTTTCAAAATCGGCTATGACAAAAACTAGATTATAGTATCTACTTTAATAATCTTTTTGGTTTTTTGCTTCAGAAGATTTTTGACTGAACGCCGTTGGTCACTTTTTTTTTGCGGCACTCCGTAGACGACTCCAGTACTCCATGAATTTGTAAAATTTTTTAATAAAAAAAAATTGAAAATATTCTCGAAAGTGTATACTTTTAGCTAAAAAAAAATCCCGATCCGATAATTCAAATAGTTTCCCTTAAAAAAATTCACAAAAATTACCTTTTTTTCCCTGGGTTAGGTGTATATGCCCCTTTAAGTCAGGTCCGTTTTTAAATAAAAACAGAACTACTAAAGATATCGTTACAAACTTTTTTTTATTTCACTCCTTATATCCTAAGCTATTTTTCTCTATAGTTACCTTCTTTGTTTAAACACTTATCAAAGCGTTCAATTAGCTTGTTTAGATCCACATTATACAAATCAGCCGCCTGTAAAAACAACCAATCTGAAACCGTTGTTCTCACTTCCTCATCGGTGTCAAATCGCTGACCGCTGAGAAATTCCTTCATACCGAGCGATTACCATCTGTAATCTTGGCTGCCGAGCGTGCAAGGTCCGGGCTGTACGGTAGGTGATCCATTTGCTCCCATCCAAACGATCTGATTAACTTTTGAGTTTGAGCAGCAGAATGAAGTCGTGCATTATCGTGGAGGAACAAAACTTCAGATAAATTTCTCGGCGGATAGCGCCGAGGAAGCGATGAGGAAGCGAGAACAACGGTTGCAGATTGGTTGCTTTCACAGGCGGCTGATTTGTATAATGTGGGTATAAACAAGCTAATTGAACGCTGTGATAAGTGTTTAAACAAAGAAGATAACTATGTAGAAAAATAACTTAGGATGAAAGGAAATAAAAAAAAGTTTGTGACGATATCTTTATTAGTTTTGTTTTTATTTACAAACGGATCTTACTTAAAAAATAACCTTCGTATATATAAGCCTAAAGTATATTTCTTAATAAAGTGAATTAGGTTTTGAAAGTTACACTTCCAACGACATTAAAGTTGGAACTTGAAAATGAGATCTGCAAAAATATTTTATTCTAAAACAATCCCTGCTAACATTTGTTTAGGAATTGTTATCAATAGGGAAACAATTCTCTGCGGAGTGAGGTTGTCAAATCCAGGACCTACTGTGTGCTCAAGTGCGCTCCAATTGCAATCAAAAACTGGATACTACATCCTAATATAAAATTGACTGCAATACCAGAACAGAAGTGTCATTAACAGTGAAACAACAGATTGAGCATAATTCAGCACCATGTTTGTCAATTGTAAACCGATAACAGATTTGCGTCATATATCCAGCAGATCTATGCGCAGAATCTGCGATAGATTGGCAGACAACAAACGCAGAGCAGATATGTTTGCATAAACGACAGTAGACTGCAATCTACTTTCTACAAGAGTTACTTAAACGTTAATAATTTTANCGTTGTTAATCCTTCAAAAATAATGAAAGATTTGAATGCATTTTAACAATTAAATAAAAGGGTGAATAAAATATCAATATAAATTATTTAAATTATTAAATTATATTTTCTTATTTTATAACATTTTATTAAAGAATTCCGCACATTATAAATGAAAATTGACTTTTGATTAATTTTGTTCAAATTGAAATTTGTTACTGTTCTTACTTTTCTAATAAAAAGTATTAATTAGCACAATTTTCTAAAATCAACAGTCTAATCGCAGAGCTCTAAAACCTCAAGTTTTAAGCAGTTACATAGTTACAATATTTCTTTTAATTAGGCAGATTGACAAAAAGTTAAAATATTTTTATTGTAAAATTGTAAATCCAAGCTACTGATTAAGTCTAATAAGAATTCAATCGGTTCAGTTATTTTTTAAATATGATAATTTCAGTTACTGAAGTCATTATTATATTACATATAATTAAAACTATTCATTTTGTATATTTTTTTACGATAATGTGATAATCTTAGGTACTCAACAACTGACCAGATTGCGTACAAATAACGAAGTTAATCTTAGGCGTTTAGCGCGAGATATAACCATAATTTTTCATAATATTTTTTACTAATAATCAATATGTGAGCTTACATAAAATAAAATATTATGCATTATATAATCTTAATACGTATTTATGTACATTTGCCGACAAAATATTACACAAGATTATCAATCAAACTATAAATAATATAATGATGATAAATTAAGTTTAAACACAAAACAACGTTTATATTAAATAATTACAAAACTACTGATTGTATAAACAGATATAAAAACTGATTATAAGAACTTAACAGCTCAAAAACAGGTATGAAATCAATTTAATTAATCGAGTATCATTGAAATCAATTTAATCACAAAAAAATATTTTTCAAGGTAATATGTATATTTGATTATTAAATTATTATTTCTTTTTATAACTTCTTAATGATTTTAAACAAATTCTAAATCATATAAAATATATCGAAACTCAAAAAAAAAATGTAAAAATTTAGGGTAACCGGGTCGCATGAATATATTTATTTTTACATATATATTTACTTCCTTTATATTTTTATAATAATTTACATATTTTAATTTTAAATTTGGGAATCCCAAGTTTTTACTACTGAGTTTTTATTACTGAGAAACATCATTTGTCAACTTATAATTCACTTTATTTGAAGAAGACTTGACGGTTGATTGATTGTTTAATATTTCGCAATCATACTGACATTAATCTTTAAATAGACATAGTAAGATAAATAATTATAGAGGTAAATGAGACAAAAATGTTAAAGTTATTTTCTTATCATTATATGCAGAATTTAATCTGTATATAAATGTAAATCAATGTGCAAGGACCTCCGTTACTGTATGATGTATCATCTTTGAGTAGAATGAATTTCTACAAACTGATTGGATAACTTTAAATGTTTCCCATTTAAAAACTATTATAATTAGACTTGACGTTATCACATAACAGTTTTTATCTTAAAGTGTTTCGTGAAGTTCTTTCGTGAAAAGGATATCCAGTTTTTATATATACTTTATATACATATGTAAAATGATTATAATACAACAAGTAATAACAATAATTATTATAAATGTTGTATAATATAAGAAATATAATTATTATATAAAATGCAGGGTTACACAAATATGTTTTAAAATTATAATTTACATACACAATTTACTTAATACAAACACACATATCTATGTAATTTATAATTTGAATAAGATATTTTAGTCATAGTCATATTTACTCTGTACAGACATATAACTTTGAATATATTATTTACATAATTTATTATAAGTTTCTAATTATTATCCATAAAATATTGTAACAATTTTTATCATTACAATATTATAATTTTATCATTGTATCATTTTTATCATTGTCTTATATTACTGTTAGTATTGACATTGAAGAACTTGAGGAAAAAGAAAAAAATAAGTAGATGTTGGAGATTTTTAGATACATATTTTTATTAAATAGGGTGTCTTAGACGCTCTGTCTAAAGACCTTTTTGAATGGCAATGCAATTACTGACAACAGTGCGGTGTCCTTCTTCTCGTGATTTATCGACAGCCAGTGCTTGATACATTTGGCTGTGCTATAGCTTGAACGGTTCCAGCGTTTTTCTTAT
The DNA here is from genome assembly GCA_021460005.1 of Tetramorium alpestre. Lineage (NCBI taxonomy): Eukaryota > Metazoa > Arthropoda > Insecta > Hymenoptera > Formicidae > Tetramorium > Tetramorium alpestre. The sequence continues at coordinate 167,625 of JAJVSH010000233.1, forward strand.
ACCACTGTCCTTCTGTCTGACTTCGCGCATTGTCATTTTGTCTGACTTTAATATTTAATATTTCAATTATTGTTACAAATTTCGCAAAATGGTATGGAACCGCTTTTGTTTATCTCATTCTGTTCTATTACCTCACGATGTTAAGGGTATTCTGAGATACTCTATATAATATTAATTAATATTAATTAATAATTTTTAAAAGATATGTACGTTTTTATTCCTTATTAATCTTTTCATTTATTTTAATGTCAGCTATGTAAATTATATGCATTATTGTAGTGAATTTAATTGATTGTTTTGACGATCATTTTTTTACTTATTTTGCTTATATAAATGACTATTTGAAGTGATTGAAATGTAATAAAAAATTTCATAATAATAATTCGAACATTGTTATTGTCCTAGGCTAGTCTTTTTAATGAAACAGACAATCAGAAAAATCAGTAACTAGTCAGCAATTCGCAAACGTTTAATATAATATAAGAACTTCGATTTATCGTGTCATCACCTATATTCTATACACCTTTTTGGTAAGGAAGAAATATTTATAATCTAATATCTATAATATTTTAAATAATATCTTTAATAATTTAAAACCTTAAATTGTTAAAAATTTAAACATTTTTTTATTACATTTATATATTAATTATACACATATATATTTTTACTTTTATTAAAATAAAGAATATATATTATATCTCACATTACAGTTAAAGAGATATATTATATGTCATTAAAGTATTAAATTATAAATAACTCATTTCGATGTACTTTTTATTTACTAAACATATAAGTAATAATATAATTACGTCTCGAAATAAATAATATATATTCAGTAATTTATGTAATTTAAGAATTAAAAGAAGAGTGCAGAAGGAAATGAAACTTCATTGAACTGTGTGGCTGATTATTTCACCAACAAGCAATGATTACTACTATATTGCTATTACTTATCCTTATTCTCTCGATATATAATTGTTATGTGCATTATGGAAAAAATGGGAGACTTATCAATTTTATACCAGGACGACCAGGTCATCCGATTATTGGAAATTTCTTGCAATATTGGGACTATTTTAGTTCACGAGGTAAGTTAAAATTTCTTATGTATTCACACATTAATATTCATCCTTGTATATGTTTTTAAATATAATATTTGTAAATATTCCTTTTTATGTATCGATAATATCGCATATTGATTACGTTTAAGAATTATTTAATCCATAAATATATATCTTATTATTTGTTTTCTGACTATTGAAATTATTTAAAAATAGAATATTTATTATTAAACATAATAATGAAATCAATCATATATTTTTCGATCAATATTTCTAATATTTTTATGAATTTACATAGTAAATATATATTTTTTAGAGAAACTGTGGAAGTTGATAGTTGGCATCCGTAAGCAATACTACCCTATTTTAAGATTGTGGGGATTCTTTTTACCCATATTATTCATTTATCATCCGAATGATCTTGAGGTAACATGAAATAAATTTCAATCTGTTTTTCTATTATTGTTACCATTAGTGACAAAATGTTTTTTTATGTTTTCTTTCACATTGCAAGGTAAATATTAACAAAAGGGGAAGCTGCCTCAATGACCTTGACTTTGACATATGTTGTTAAGATTATCCTCTTGAATTATCCTCTAGAAAGTTTTAGCTGTCGCTCATTATTTATTAGAAAGCTACTAAAAAAGTAAGTTTAATGAACATATTTTTTCGAATTCCATAGTAAGAAATATTGGGTCGAGTTTTACAGCAAGCGTAACAGGGAAGGGACAGTTCTAAAGGGCTACGCTTTTCCTCGAAAAAAACTAATCTTGAGGTTGAGAAGTCCTCTGTAAACAATGCATTTCACGTAGGATCATTATAATGTTCCATATAGATTTTCAACTTATCATGTAAAACGAAGTCTACCCTGCACTAGTGCCTCCTGCAGGAGTGCAAAAAGAGGAACAAAGCTCCTCTGCTGCCCAGACGAATGTCTGATTTAACAGTTTGTCGGTTTAAGTAATGCATTTAGTTAGTAGTAAATAAGTAAATAAATATAAAATTTGCTATGAGTAAAAAAATTATATTCTATTCATTAAAATTATTTTGTTAATACTTTTTTAGTAAACAGTGTAATAACTAAAACTTTTCAAAAGTTACCTAGGAGGATAATCTTGACAATATATCAAGATCAAGGTCATTGAGGCATTTCCTCTTTCTTTTATTTTTACTAATTACATAACTATACAAAAAAAATTCGGCCTTTACCAGACTAGTGTATTCCTATGTATTTTGATCCGCTGAATCCGAACCAAAGTCAGAATTGTCAGATTGATTTCCAGTTCCAAGCTAAGGGAATGAAACCACCCTTCAAAAGTAGAAACATTTTTTTGCTTTTCTCGAAATATCTCATAAATTAAACAAAATATAACAAAATGTTTTATATAAAAGTTTTACAGTATAAATACCTCTATTTAACTATGCTATTCATTTTTTTATTTCTTCAAAAAATGATTAGCATAGTTAAATAGAGGTATTTATACTATAAAACTTTTATTTAAAACATTTTGTTATATTTTATTTAGTTTATGAGATATATTAGTTTATGAGAAAACCAAAAAATGTCTCTACTTTTGAAGGGTGGTTTCACTCCATTAAATCATTTTTGGGCACCAATGAAAAATTGCTAAATTCATGTGTTCACCCCCTTTACATTTATGCCAAGTTTTATTAAAATCTAAATTTAACATTCAACAAAAGTGTTCATTTTGTGGAATTTTGAACTTTTTTTGAGGTTAGCTCGGAACTGGGAACCAATCTGACAATTCTGACTTCGGATTCGGATTCAGCAAGTCAAAATACATAGGAATATATTAGTCTGGTATACAACTCACTTTTTTTGTGTGTGCCTGTGTAATTTGAGTGAAACAAAAAAGCTGAAAAGGGGGAAAAAATGCTAATAATAAGATGTCGTATATACTTGTACATTATATTCAAATGAATAAGCAAGTTATTAATAAATATTATAACTTATAAAAAATATTGTGACTTAAGTTTTTATTTGACGAACTCTGACAGGAATCATTTACATTTATTTAGTAGTTTGTAATTTTCTGATTGATTACAGTACGTACATTTACGTGTATAAATTATACATATTTTATAATGTATACATATATTTACATAGAATATGCCTTGCATAACTATTGTATTTTTAATGATTTTATCGCAACACATTAGCCATTCATGTTTTAAAAGATAGTGTTAATTTTAAATGTTTGCACGCGTTTAATGATTAAAACGAATCACATATATTGGTTAAATAGGTTATATTATAGGTTATATTATATATAATCTTATAAATATTATATAGCAACTCTTACAAAGCATAAAATGTTTGATAATACTTCAAAGAAACTTTTAAGTGTATCTACAATATTAAATAAAAAATTAATGATTAAAAATTAGATAGAACTTATATCATTAATCATTTATATAATTCTTTATATAATTCATCTAACATTAACTAACATTACTAAGCAAAAAAACCTTAAAATTACAAATTTTTAAAGATGAATATTTAACAAATTTTTATTTTCTTTTTCTACAACGCAATTTTTATTTTACTCAATTTTACGTCAACATAGACTTAAAATCAAAATTTACCATACAAACTTAATGTGACTAAAAACTTAAAGTGGACAGAAGTTCATTTTTTATTTATGAAATCTGATCCGAAGTGGTAGTAAAATGGGAAGGTGGAAATTTTATATGTAACAATATCATGTATAAACAAAAATGTAGAATAGTATTATATATTTTTTGAAGCGAAAATTTGTTTTTGAGAAATAGCTTCGAGTAATCGTCAAATTAACGAGGAAAAAAATAAATAGCTGACCTTTACTCTGCGGCGACCTGTGGATGAGTGTTGCAATATTTAATTGGTGCATAGACATGAAGAAGAAAAGAAGATAAGAAAGAAATCGTTAAAGTACTTATATGTCTAACATGCTGTAAAAAGCGCGTTCACATTGATGTTTCATCGCATAATTTTTACACGCATATCGACAGCATGTTACACGCACAGAAAAAAAGCAAGTGTCACATCAATGCTTATATACTCATTTAAACACGTTAATTGTTTCATATATACGCAAGAATTTATAATCTTCTTAGAAGAATTTGAAAATCTTAAATTTCAACAATACACATCATAGTTGTATTTCAATACTATAATTGTTATCTCAAGAATATAATATAATTATTTTGATAATAAAAACTTTTCTTTTAACAATAAAAAAAATTATATTAAAAAAATGAAAAAGTTTTAACCAACGTGATACTTTTAATAAATGTATACTATGTAAATACATTATGAATAAAAAATGGATTTATTACTCTTAATCACTTAAATTTTAATAGTGACGCGAACTCCCGTAANGATAGTGATCTTTAACATTATCTCGTTGGTAATACAAACCTAAAAATGTGCGTAAATCTTCGAGTTCATAAGTTAAATAAGAATTATTTAATTTTACTCCAAAAAATTATAATTTGATTTAAAAATATAATTTTTTNTCTAAGGTGATTGGGCCGTGAAGATAACCGTGAATATACATATAATAGATGATTTGATCGTGAATAAGAAAAACACGGAAATTGTATTCTTAACATATATATATGCCTAACATGCTATAAAACGCGCGTTCACATTGATGGTTCATCGCATAATTTTTACACGCATATCGACAGCATGTTACACGCACAGAAAAAAGCAAGTATCACATCAATGCTTATATACTCGTTTAAACACGTTCATTGTTTCATATATACGCAAGAATTTATAATCTTCTTAGAAGAATTTGAAAATCTTAAATTTCAACAATACACATCATAGTTGTATTTCAATAGTATAATTGTTATCTCAAGAATATAATATAATTATTTTGATAATAAAAACTTTTCTTTTAACAATAAAAAAAATTATATTAAAAAAATGAAAAAGTTTTAACCAACGTGATACTTTTAATAACTATATACTATGTAAATACATTATGAATAAAAAAATGGATTTATTACTCTTAATCACTTAAATTTTAATAGTGACGCGAACTCCCGTAAAGATAGTGATCTTTAACATTATCTCGTTGGTAATACAAACCTAAAAATGTGCGTAAATCTTCGAGTTCATAAGTTAAATAAGAATTATTTAATTTTACTCCAAAAAATTATAATTTGATTTAAAAATATAATTTTTTNAATTTAAATAAATTATTTCTGATTCAACGTTTTTCCAGTTTTCTTTAAAAGTAAGATATAGTTGAATAGAAATTATTTAATTTTATTCCAAGAAAATTATAATCTTTATGAACATGTGTTATTTTCTATCCAACATTTTTTTTCTCTATTCAAGAAAATTATTNTCAAATAAGAAGAATATTACTTTCTTCTTACTTTCTTGATTAAACTGTATAAAATCTTAAAATACATNTTCATTTAAATAAATGTTCTTTGTTTGACATAATATAATCTAACTTAAAATTTCCATTATGAAACTAAAGATATTATCAAAATAGGAATATTTTTTTTTTCTGTGCATATACATATGTATCTAGCAATTATACACTTTATTGTTTAAATTGATTTCTCATAAACATTGAGTTTTTTAAAAGACACAATATGTATATCTCTCGTTAAAATGACAGTTCTTTTCATTTTCATATATTTCTAAGGTAGTGATGATTGCACGTCTAGTTGAATATCTGAGTAAGTACATACCTGACTATCGGTTGTCTGTTCACATGCTGCTCAATCCGACGATCAAACTGCGTCGNAAATATTCTACGCGATAAAATAATTATTCTTTTAAAAATTTTATTTGCANTGGTGGCCGGTCTAAGAATACTACTGACTGCATTAAGTATACCTAAATTAATATGTCGCTATGAGTTATTACTTGTCAAATTTAAATTAAAGTTATATTGGTGAAAAGATAATTTCGCACACGAAACTTCTCGTTTTTGTTATTTTGATTGACGATACAACCTCCCGAAATATATCGCTAATTATTTCAATTCAAAAGAAATCGACGCGACTTGCTATGATGGCTTTCCAGTACGACGACACCTATTGCTATATTTAAAATAGATAGTGTTTGAGTAAATCCTTCAAATATATATTCTTAATTTAAAGAGATTCATATTTAATTTTATTTAACAGTTTTATTTAAAATATAAGTAATAATGAGCTAAAAAACATTAAAAATTAAAAAGAAACAAAGAATTTTTTAATTTAATAAAAGTAGCGTTTTTTATTAAAAAAATTGCGTCATGTTAGAAATATGACATAAAAATTAAAATCTACCGGACTTAACAGGAGGCATGCCTGTCATTGGATTATGCTATTATTTATTATTTCCCCACTTGTTTTTGTTTTCCTCTACNCGTTTTGTTGCCAAATATGTCAGCGAATGAAAAAGTGTATCTTAGCGCAGCGAGAGGACAGTACGTCGTTATCTGTATTACATCGCCGTCCCTTCCCCTCGTCATGCGATAGCAAAGACTGCTTGATATATAGATCGTTTTATAGCACTTATAGCTCGAGTGATATAGTTCAAGAGATTCTTTCATAAAGACAAAACTGTTACACCGTTATCTTATGTCATTATGAGTTATAATTCTATAGCCCGTATTCATAGTCAGTTCTTATCTCAAAACCATCTTAAGTAACATGCCATCTTAAGATGCCAATACGGCTCTGTGAATTAGATAAAACTGTNCTTACTTAAGATGATCCTAAATATAAGAAAGAACTGACTATGAATACCTCCCTAGGTACTCTCATTCATCCGTCTTTAACATTTAATGTCTCGATTATTATTTTAAATATCACAAAACGATGTTATTTANTATCAATCGATCGATTGCNATAACGCGAGCCGTTCTNGTTCCGACAAGAACGCGAGNCGACGANCGGCAGAAGGGCAAGGTCGACAAATACTTGGTACGAAGAAAGAATGATAAACTGTACATGAACAAAGGAAAGCGAAGATTAAATAAAATTTTTCACTTTTCTTAAAACAGTNAATTGTTCGATTTATTCTGCTCCAATTCGTTAAAATCGGTGAANCNGTCGTCGTTCTGACGACAACTNAATAAAACAAGCGCAGCACGCNNNNCNCCNNNGNNNNTCTTTTTCCCGCGCANCGTTGCTTCCATGATCNAGAAATCTTNTTTCTATGGCTTGCNAGTCATTCGCGGAGCAGAAATCTTGCCTGCGGACGATGGAGATCTTGAACGCGATGCAACGGGACGAACGCATTCGCGATTCAGAGCTATCCTCTGAATCGCGAATGCGTTCGTCCCGTTGCATCGCGTTCAAGATCTCCGTAATGNTAGCTTCTTTGATACACAATTTCTACTTAGAGCCCATTGATTAGAGCCATCTCGACAAGGCGCTTCTTCCTCGCATCAGCCAATCATAGGCTTGAGAGCCCTTCGCGCACGACATNTATTATGACCGACAGACAGACTCTGCTCTTACAATATTTTAATCGTACCTTACATTACAAAAATAAATGTGTTACTTTTACACATTTAAAGTGCATTATTCGTTGTAGACNAAACGACTTTTTACACGTTTTATCGTGTGTAAATTAAAAACACGCGTGAGGTGTGTAGTTTCACGCACTTATGTGTGTCGTTTGAACACGTTTTATATGTTTTATATAGGTATAATAATAATAATGCTTATTAAATTTCAGCATACATAAGTCATATATTTTAATATCTTATATCATAAAATGTATCATAAAATATCTTATAATAATATCTTATCCTAAATACTATAAAATATCTTATATCATAAAATTTTTTTTGCAAATCTAATAAAAAAATCTAATAAAATAAATAACAATTACTTTTAATTTGTTGTTATATAAAAGGGTTTTCTTATTTATATAATAGATTATATAATAGGTTTTCTTACTGCGCGATTTTTAACTCATGATTTAGTTTCCGTATGAACTTTTGGATCCTCTGATTCTTAGAGACAGTTCCAAATACCTTATGATCGATGAATCCCATTACGTTAGCATATGCTAATGGATACGTCGTGTCCCAAACATAATATGACNATACACACGTACAATATTTTATTTTATGCGGGATATTTATTATTATCATAATACCAATTACAATGTTAATATTATTAACATATTAATTATACGTAATATGATATTAGCTTCAGTAACTGAGATTATCATATCTCAGAAACGATTCAACACGAATTGAATTCTTATTAGATTTAATCGGTAGCAGGATTTGAGTTATACAGGGTGTCCCATAATTGTGGCATAAATTTTCGTGGGCAGGTAGAGCGGACGAAACTGAGTAGAAAAGT
>JAJVSH010000233.1:197326-207623 GCA_021460005.1 Tetramorium alpestre
CATTATGTTATAAGTCAATGGTGTCGCGATGAGATCATTGAACACGTGCAAAAATGCAACATGTATGAAAAAAACGCTGCATGTACCAAAATGATGCAGCATTAGGAGGATGTAAAAAGAGATTTGAGAAACACTCAATCAGTAGTCATAGACATGATGTGAAGTGACAGCGGATATAGAAGACATGGAGATAGACATTGCACTTCAAGAAGATGAAGTGATAGATGTAGAAGTCAATGAAGAAGATGACTTTGAAATAGATATCGATGAAATGATAGAAGATAATGAAGAAGATAATGATAATAATAAAGGACAATTATTGTCATACACGTCGCTTGCGAACTTACGATTCAAACGAGAATTTCGATTTTGATGAAATNAATGAGATATTCGATTATAAAGGTGCCGGGATTGATCATGACATACTTAAGCGGGATCATTATGCCGTCCTGGAAAATGAACGTTTTTGTAAATCATGTGAACGAGTTACGTGCAAGTGTCTCGTAGAAGAGTGTGACGTGGTATAAGACGTGGATCAAATCGAACGCGACCTGCTGGAGCAATCCAATCAAGTCACTACCTTGGTCGAGTATTTCGCGTGGGCGCAGCGATGCGACGAGTGCGTGGAACGGNTCGAAGAGNACAGTCGAGTNAAGCGTCCGCGNCTCTCGATCGGAAATAGACAATCTGTGGTGGCGAGAATCGCNCGTCTCGTANGCGNAAAGACTCTATTGGAGAGACGATTTATACATATCGGTGGTGACTATGCNNGTGGTGTGAAGAGACTCGTTTGNCGAGAGATCGANACCGCGTTCGAAAATCGTGTTTTGACCGGTGCGGTGATTAACACAGANTATATCGAGCCGCGGCAATTTTTGGAAGATGCTTGCGATGTAGTGCTCGAACGAGTGCAAGACGTTCTAAGCAAACGCAACAGCATAAAAGTAAACACTGTGTTCAATGTGGTGAATTTGTGACCGGCGAGAAACGTGCGAATAAAAGTATCAATACGCGAAATTGCGAACTCTTTCGCACATCTGATTTGCGCGAGTGGTACGAGCAGCATGTCATCGAGCCCACTCTGGCGTCCCTCGAAGAGTTTTAAGAACGCGACAGTGGATGGGCGTTGTCGCGTAATTTGACAATCAACTTAATTTGACAATCAACGTGAATAAGTACAATCCACTGCACGCGGGATGTTACATCAAGTTACCGCAAGAGATAAAATTTAAGAGAGCGATAATTAATGTTAGATCTATGGACAATGTATGTTTCGCGTGATCGATGGTGGCCGCTCTGCATTCAGACATTGAAAGACACGCGGAACGAGAATCGTCGTACCCATATTATACGACAGTGTTAAATATACAAGACATTGAATTTCCTATGACATTGAATCAAGTTAAAAAGTTTGAACGTTTAAACGATATCTCAATCAATGTATATTGCTTTGAGAATAAGGAAATCCTTCCGTTACGACTTTCCAACCGGAAGAGAGAAAAACACGTCAACTTGTTATATTTACAAGATGACAATGATATTGGACATTTCGCATGGATCAAGAACTTATCCCGCCTCGTGAGCTCGCAATTGAGCAAGAAAAAGAACAAGAAATACTTTTGCCATCGGTATGTATAATTTTAATTACATAATTTTTAATGTTATAATAATTTGTGGTTATAAATGATTATCATATAATTGTGTTTTTCCAGATGCCTGCACTACTTTAGTTCCAGCGAAAAAATTGGAGGCTCATGGTATTGACTGTCAGCAGATAAATGACTGCGCGATCAGATTACCGAGTGAGGATGACAAGTGGCTGGCCTTCAAAAATTACAGCAGGAAAGAACGTGTGCCGTTTGTCGTATACGCCGATCTAGAATGTACCTTGAAGAAAATGGATTCAACAACATCTACATGCGCGTATCAACACCATCAGGTACACAGCGTATTACATACATTGCTCGTACGACAACTCTTTGTCAGCGTACCGATCTTATCGCGGTATCGATTGCGTCGCGTGGTTCACCGGGGAATTGAAAAGTTTAGCGCATCGCGTAAAATCTGTGCTGTCAGCTAATGATCCCATGGAGCAATTATCGAAAGAATAGTGGATGGCATATCGTAGTGCTAAGAATTGCCACATATGCGAGAAATCGTTTGCATCGGATGACAAAATACAATAGTACGCGATCATTGTCATTTAACCGGGAAATACAGAGGTCCCGCGCATTCAAACTGTAATTTAAATTATAAAGATTCGTACAATTTTCCTGTAGTCTTCCATAATTTATCCGGTTATGATTCTCATTTTGTCATCGAGCAAATAGCTACAGCGTACAAAGGACGTGTAGATTTGTTGCCGATAACGAAGGAAAAATACATTTCCTTCACAATATATGTGGAAGACACCACTGATAATTCAGAATCGCGAAATTGTATAAAATTGCGGTTCATCGATTTGTTTAAATTTCTGAGTACTAGTCTTGAAAAATTAGCATCTTTTCTAAGCAGAGATAAATTGAAAATTTTACGTTACAATTTTCCAAATTTATCAATCGAAGATTTCGATTTATTGACACGAAAAGGTGTCTTTCCTTATGAATATGTGGATCATATAGATAAATTGGAGGATACGTGTTTACCACCACGCGAATCATTTTACAGTTTCTTGACCGGAGACACAGTATCCGAGAGCGATTACGCGCACGCCGCAAACGTCTGGCGACGATTCTCCATTCAATCCTTGGGCGAGTACAGCGATTTATATTTGAAAACAGATGTCTTGCTGTTGGCTGACATTTTTGAAAATTTTCGCGATAGCTGCGTCACGAGTTACGGACTCGATTCCGCGTATTATTATACATTACCCGGTTTTACGTGGGACGTGATGTTAAAGCATACGCGCGTCAAATTGCTTATCGATATCGATATGGTCATATCATGTTCGTATCAAGCGCGGTATACGCGGCGGCGGTATACGCGGCATCTGAGTCAATGCTCCGGCAGATACATGCGAGCCAACAATAAGTATATGCAGTCATACGATCCATCGAAACTTTCGTCGTATCTAATGTACTTTGATGTAAATAATCTATACGGATGGGCAATGTGTCAACCGTTGCCATACGCCGAATTTCGATGGGTCAATGACGCAGCAAATTTTAACTTTAGCGTGATCGCCTCGGACTCGCCTACAGGTTACATTCTCGAGGTCGATATCGAGTATCCGCAACATCTTCATGACGTGCACACTGACCTACCGTTCTATCCGACGCGCGATAAGCCGCTAGACAAGCCGCAGGCTAAGCTTCTGGCGACTTTATATGATAAGAAGCGTTACGTCATTCATTACCGTAACCTGCAGCAATGTACACGTCACGGTCTTTGCGTCACAAAGATACATCGTGTATTGCAATTCGCACAATCTCCATGGCTTCGTGATTATATCGAATTAAATACCAAATTTAGAACACTCGCCAAGAACGATTTCGAGAAAAATTTGTACAAATTAATGAATAATGCCGTTTTCGATAAAATCATGGAAAATGTGCGTAATCATGTAGACGTCAAATTGTTAACTAAATGGGAAGGACGACATGGCGCGGAGGCAAATGATCGCGAAACCAAAACCGAAGCATCTTTTTTGAAAATTTGGTCGCTATCGAAATGCGTAAACTCGAGGTGAAATTCGACAAACCGATCTACGTAGGTGTGTGTATTCTCGATATATCTAAGATGTGTTTGTATGAATTTCAACACGAGTACCTTCATATCGAGATACTTGTAAAGTAATGTATACCGACACGGACAGTCTCATATATCACATCGAGTGCGAGGATGTGTATGAGACGATGAACCGTGACATTCACAGATTTGACACGAACGATTATCCTCCAGATAACGTGTACGGTGTACCGCTCGCTAATAAAAAAGTATCGGGTTTAATGAAGGATGAAAATAATGGCTCGATAATAACTGAATTTGTTGGGCTCAGAGCGAAGATGTATGCGTTGAGGGTAGACGATAAGAGGGATACTAAAAACGCGAAAGGTGTAAAGAGTAACGTGGTAGCGCGAACGATAACGTTTGACGATTACACGCGGGGTCTCAACGACGAGATTGAAATGACGCGATAACAGACTTGTATAAGATCAAAGCTGCACGAGGTATACACCGTAGCCGAAAAAAAATGACTCTGAGTCTATACGATGACAAGCGATACATTGTGCCCGATTCTACTGAAACGTTGCCATGGGGACATTATAAGATACCATTGTAAATATATTATAAATTTAATTTTATTTGTAAGATATGTAATCAACATAGACATTTATAATAAATGTATGTTTACAAAACATTATCCTTGCGTATCCATGAATTGTGTGATTTATCGAGCCCCACCATTTCACGTAAACCTCATTCCCTCTTTTCCGTAACACTTTTTCAACGAGGTACACACCGGGATTAGCAACTCATGTTCAGAATCCTCCAGCGATGGATTTTCCACAGGAATCCTCCAATATATACGTCGCGGGATTAGTTTTCTGCACTTTGATTTTAAATACCTCCGTCGACCAATTTGGCGAGTAATCTTTTTCAAAGATTGTTTTGAATTTGCTCACACGTACGGGGTCACCCAATCTGAATCGCGCGGGTGCAGTGATCTTTACATGGCTATACATCGTAGCCAAGAGTCTTTCGGCGATTGCGGGCGTGACGTCGACGGGCCGCATATTCCGATAGTTCGATGCTTTCGCGAGTTATAATCTGATACGAGACGTGGCAGCGCGTCGATCCATCTATAGTTTCCATTTAATGTAAACATCTTCTACATATCATTCATTAGCGTGCGATTGAATTCGACGACCGATGCCTTCATCACGGATTCGACGACCGATGCCTTCATCACGGAATAGGTAGAATAATGGTTAATGGTTAATGTTGTGTTTCTTCAAGAATTTTTGCACGTTCGCATTGTAAAATTCCTTTCCCTTGTCGGTTTGTAAATTTTTCGGACATCTTCCATCGATTCGAATTATCTTTGCGATTGCTGCGGTAACTTCACATCCGCTCTTGGGCTTGAGCGGCACGGCCCATGCATGCTTACTCAGCACATCGATAACTGTGAGTATGTAATGGTATCCTCTGTTAAATCGCGTGTAAGGTCGCATCTCGACCACATCTGCCTGCCACAGGTCGTCGTACTCGCGCACTATGACGCGTCGAGGAAAATTTCTTCTCGCCGGAGCGTGCAGTTCCTTCACTAACTGTTGCTTCTCAGCCATGAGTAAATGAATTTACGGCGTTAATGGAACGGGAACGCACGTTCAAACGTACGTTAAAACGGATATGGAACGGGAACGTTCAAACGCACGTTCGAACGGATATGGAACGGGAACGCAACGGGGAACACACGTTCGAACGAAAACGCACGTTTGAACCGAACGCACGTTCAAACATATGCTAAAACGGATATGGACGGGTAAAACGGATATGCAACAGGGGAACGATTGTATGTCGAACGGGATCGCACGTTAAAACGGATATAGAACAGGTCAATGAAGTTACTTTGGCGTAATCAGCATTTAATTATGGAACTCTGTAATATCTCTCCCTAATTTATTCAGTTGATCTTTTAAGATTTGCATGTTATGTTGGAACTCATTCACCTTTCTCTCAAATTCATCCTGTCGATCTTTTAAAATTTTCATACTTTCTTGCACGTACCATTTGTTTGCGGCATCGCTATTATCCACAGGCGGTGCTACACGTTGAATCTTGCGTGACTTTGCATCATAGTTGGCGGCAACCATACAAAGTTACTTATATCTCCTTATATCTCCTTATAAGTCCTTATATCTCCTTACTTCATGGTACATACATATTTTCTCTATTAGTTTCTCACTCTCTCAGAAATGAAATCATTCAATTCATTAATATTATTTTAATACTATTTAATATTAAATATTTTAATATTTTAAGAAATTTTTACTTATTGTTGAACTGCCGCGTTCTGAGAGAGTGAGAAACTAAGAGAGAAAATGTGTGTGTACTGCAGCTGAAGCTGCGTCTGATGGATGACTTTTGTTTAATTTTGTTAAAATTGAAATTTATATATTACTGTTCTCATCTTCCTAATGAAAAGTGTTAATTGGCACAATTTTATAAAATTAATAGTCTAGCAGAGTTTTAAAACTTCAAGTTTTAAATATTTACGTTGCTATATTTTACCATCTAGTTGGGTAGTTGAACAAAGATAAATATATTTTTATTATATAACTCAAATCCTGCTACCGATTAAATCTAATAAGAATTCAATTCATGTTGAATCGTTTCTGAGATATGATAATCTCAGTTACTGAGGCTAATATCATATTACATATAATTAATATGTTAATAATATTAACATTGTAATTGGTATTATGATAATAATAAATATCCCGCATAAAATAAAATATTGTACGTGTGTATTATATAATTCTAATCTAAATTAAGTATATTTATCGCAAGACCAAAAGATAAATAATTTTGTTAGACTATTGATCATAATCAATTATAAATATAACAATAATAGATTAGAAGTTTAAACACAGAACTACGATTATATTAACCTGTACAATCTCGGAAGCCACTATAGTGGCGCGTGGAGGAGGTCAGCATTTTCATTCAATCCAATGACATTAATAAAAAAGTTCTAGCACTAAAAAACTAAAAACGAAAAAGTCAAAAACATGCCGAGAT
The DNA here is from genome assembly GCA_021460005.1 of Tetramorium alpestre. Lineage (NCBI taxonomy): Eukaryota > Metazoa > Arthropoda > Insecta > Hymenoptera > Formicidae > Tetramorium > Tetramorium alpestre. The sequence continues at coordinate 204,071 of JAJVSH010000233.1, forward strand.
TGTCAAGGTTAAATAATTGCAGAACTACTAATTACATATGTACAAATGTAAAAACTGATTATAAAAACTTTACAGCTTACAAATGGATATAAAATTTAATTAACTAATTAATAATTTAAGTACTACTGAAATCAATTTAAATCGCAAAAATAATATTTCTCAAAATACTATGAATGTTTAATTATTAAAATTTTTTTTCTCTATGACTTCTTAATGATTTCAAGCAAATTCTAAATCATATAAAACATATCTAAAATAAAAAATATAAAAAGTTGGCGTGCCCGATATATCACATTTTGATATACATATATTTTTACATGTACATATTTTTATTTCTTTTACATTTTTATAATAGTTTTAATTTTAATTAAAATTAAATTTGGAAAGGTTAAGTTTTTACTACAAAAGAAATATTATTCATCACCTTATAACGCACTTTATTTGAAAAACTTGAGAATATTGATTGATATTCCGCAATCATATACTGATAATAAGCTTTATATATAGTAAACGAAGCAAGCATCACAGAGATAAATAAGATAAAGACGTTAAAGAAATTTTTTTATTTATCATTGATTTTTTATCAACCAGAATTTTATCCATATCTAAAATATGAATTAATGTGCAAGGGCACCTTCATTATTGTACGACGTATCATCTTTGAACATACTGAATTTCTACAAACATTAAACGCTTCCTATTTTAAAACTATCATAGACTTGATATTTTCTCATAACAATTTTTGTCTTAAAATGTTTTATACATACAATCTCTCCGTGAAAAGGATATTTGATTATTTTGGTAAAATAATTGTAATATAAATAATAGCAATAATTATTACAAATGTAATATTAGAAATATAATTATTATAAAATGCAAGGTACTACTAAATATATTTTGAAATTATAAATTATAATTACATAATACAAACTAATTACATAAAACATCTGTGTAATATTTATTTCATTCTTTTGATTCGTTATATCTTATTCATATTTATTTTATCCGAGAAAAATGAGTGTACTATGATCAGATGTAAGTATGTAATTAGATATTAAAAGATCTTAGAAAACATAATTTTACATAATTACCTATAGTGACCTATAAATATATAATAATATCCGAAATTTGACGCGATATGATTTTATCTTTACATTATGATATCTGAGCAGGTCTGTCTCTATATATAATCAGATCTAGCCAAATTATAATTATAATTCGGCTATATCTGATTATGTATAGAAACAGATCTGTTCAAATATAATAATATAAAGCTAAAGTCTCTGTGAAGTTGGCACCTTACTTTTAAAAATCGAAAGTTTTATTAAGAGTGCTATTTGATTAAAAATTAGGTTAAAGATAAAAAAGATTTTAAATCTTAGATCTTTAGATATTCTGGCTGCTTTTGAAATAACTGCGTATTATTTAATCTCACTCAAGAGTGCTATTTGATTAAAAATTAGGTTAAAGATAAAAAAGATTTTAAATCTTAGATCTTTAGATCTTCTGGCTGCTTTGAAATAGCTACGTATTATTTAATCTCACTCAACCAAGCACTCGTTTTCTTTCACAAACGGCCCTTTTCAGGGCTACAAGATGTGCAAAAGCCGATCGAGCAACCTCCACGCGGTGTACATTGGGTAATGCAAATGCCGACGGTAATGTAACACATAAATAGTTTTTCATTCAAAACAACGTGAATTATCCTACGCACACACACGCGCGCGCGCGCGCACACACGCACGCACGCACGCACGCACACAAGATGTAAATCCGACCGTGCGACCTCCATGCCTTACATCTTGGGTTACGCTAATGCCAGCGATAGCGGATAACGAATATTATGTCTTTATTACGACTTTTTTTATATCTGGATACAAGTGTCATTGTTGATAAGTTGATAAGTCACTGATAATCACTGATAAGTGTTTATCAGTCAAGCTACTTAAAAAGCGCGAAGTATCTACCTATCTAGTTACGAAATTGACATTGAAGCAAACAGTGTAAATTGTGTAAAAAAGAGACAAAAGGACACGCGAGAACAAGAGAAAGTGAAGATTTGTTTCTTTTTTAAATAGGAAAAACTCTTTATAAATTGTGATCGTGCGTGAATTCTTCTTACTATTAATCCACAGTTTATTTTATTTTTGTAATTAATTACAATGTCGGTCAGTTGTGCCGATTTTTATTTTGTGTAGAGTATTAGAATCGCCAATATTGGCATAGACCTCCTAAAGCAGCACCCATTATTTCTCCAACAAGCAATGATCACTACAATATTGCTACTATTTATTCTTATTTTTTTAATGTATAATTATTATGTACATCACGGAAGAAATGGACGATTGATTAATCTTATGCCAGGACCACCAAGTCATATTATTATTGGCAATGTTTTACAATATTGGAAATATTTTCATTCACGAGGTAAGTTAAAATTTCTTATGTATTCACATATTAATATTCATCCTCCTATATGTGTTTTTAAATATAATATTTGCAAATATTTCGTTTTATGTATCGATAATATCGCATATTAATTACGTTTAAGAATTATTTAATCCATAAATATATATCTTAATATTTATTTTCTAAACATTGAAATTATTTAAAAAAACAATAGAATATATTAAACAATAATGAAATCAATCATATATTTCTCGATTATTACTTCTAATATTTTTATGAATTCACATAGTAAATATATATTTTTTAGAAAAACTATGGAAAATTCTGATTACCCTTCGTAATCAATACTATCCTATTGTTAGAATGTGGGGATTCTTTTTGCCAGTAGTATTCATTTATCACCCGGATGATTTTGAGGTAATATAAAATAAATTTCAATCTATTTTTCTATTATTGATACATTATTGACAAGATGTTTATTGTTCTTTTTTTATTTGTTTTTTTGTTTTTTCATATTGCAAGGTAAAAATCGACAAAAGGGAAAGCATCTTGACCTTGATCTTGACATGTTGTTAAGATTATGCTCTTGAATTATCCTTTAGAAGATGTTAGCTATCGCTCATTGTTTAATGAAAAGTTATGTAAAAAAATAAGTTTAATAAACGTACATCAAGAGGCACGGTAGTGTCTCGCGCGCCAAGTTATGCGCAGCGGAGCGCCGGGACACGGCTGTGCCTCTATTTACGCGAGACGTCGTTATGAGAAATCCTTCGATTATTGGATCTCATTAACGACTGAACCGAATGTCCAGGTTCGCTTTTCTACCGCAAGAGCGCACTGTTACGCGGCGTCTGCTCTGCACTGACAGCTATAACGCGAACCGACTCATAATCTCAGTGTGTCATCATCAAGACATTTAACTGTGTAGGTTAACTGTATATGTGTAGGTGTGTGTGTACATTCAAGAAGATCAAGATCAATATATTGTTGCACGTGGTCGATTTATTATTTTATGATTTATTTAAATACATTTTTAAACTTATCTTGTTATCTTGTCAACTTATCATATCATACAAATTTCTTATAAAATAAATTATTAATAGATTTCATTTTTTATGGAGTTTATGAGATTATATGATCTGTT
>JAJVSH010000233.1:210108-222101 GCA_021460005.1 Tetramorium alpestre
ATTTCTTCACTAGTACGATTTGGCTAGTGTTCATAGTCTGATCTTATATATAAAATTGTCTTGAGTTTATCTTCAAATACTAATTATTTCATTGATTACGAAACATTTGAAGATGAACTCAAAATAATCTTAAAGATAAGATCAGACTGATGAATGCGGCCTATTGATATTAAAATATTGGCTGCTGTGCGCCGATATAAGGCTGCTGTGCGCCGATAAAAGGCTGCTGTGCACTTACAAAAAACGATAGTTGTGCGGTCATATAAATAAAAAATATAGGAGATAATATAAAGCAAACAAATAAGTATTTTAATACAAANAAATATTTTAATACAAATATTTTAATATATTTTTACATATATTATCGCACGCATAATAACATATAAATGTTTAAATATTACATTAATATTTTATCGCACGCACGCCCGCAGTGAGAGAGAGAGAGAAAGAGACTTAGGCAATTAAGACATTTATTCGGTATGAAAAATAAATATTTTAACACATAATTATTTAAATACAAATAAATATTTAAATATAAATAAATTTTTTTTTAATACTTGGCGCCGCCAAAACGAATCGGGAGGATGATTTTGACAATTTCTCAAGATGAAGATCATTGGGGTCATTTCATCTTTTTGATTTTTACTAATTATTTATCTATAGAATCTGAATTAAATAATGTTTAACTTAATCCTTGTGTAATTTCAGACAATATTAAGTAGTACAAAACACATTGAAAAAAGTTTGATTTACGATGTTTTACGTCCTTGGTTTGGAACTGGTCTTCTCACTAATGGAGGTAAGATAATGATATTAATGTAAAAGTAATGATACATGTCTAATTAAGTCAATTTTGGCATATTAAAGTAAATTTTGTTTTAATTTCATTTTTGTAATAAAATAAACATTTGTAAGTAAATTTATGCGGCGATTTTTTTGTCTACTTTAATGTACAAAGCTTTAAAAAAAATTAAGATAAAGATTTTATCATTGTTTTATGCAGTTATTTTTTAGTTCTGAATAAAACAGTAAAAAATAGCAAATTTTCACGATATTTTTACCTATTTGTGATATGTCCACGATGTATTCCTTTCTTAAAAAGGAGATGTAAAGATTTAATTGTTACCACTTTTCCGCGTTACTCTCACTTTGTAATGCGACAGTAGCTATTAACACGGAGATATATGTATTGTGACAGTTTTGATATTGATAAGTTCAGGTTATTGTGTCAGTTTTGACAGTTCAAACAGTTGACTGTGCAGGTTGTCACGTTTTGTAAGTTCGTCCATTTTTGGGTCAAAACATTTAAGTAACTTACCCGAGATTTGGACTAATATAAGTTATGTGGATTCTATTCTTCGATCCTGAAAAAATAACGTATCTTATAAGTGTGATAAGGAGGATCGGTTTTATTTATCCGTCGATAGTCAGCATATTTGATTTGAAAATCTAAAGGAATTAATTTGAAGAAAGAGGATTGAGAATTTTCAGGTCGAGTATTTTCTTTCAATTGTTGAAGTTTTTGGAGCAGGGTGAAAGGATCGATTCTCGAAGCAATAGTATGATTTGGATTCTGATTCGTTTAATCTGAACGCGACTACCTTCTCTTTTGTGCATCTATAAGATGCCTTACTTCCCAAAAATGAGTTAAGTAGTTGCTACTCTTCGGCAGTATTGTGCAGTATTCAGCAGGATTGTTTAGCGACAATCAATCCGCTACACTCTTCGACAGCCTAAAGACAAACTCACTTTCAAGGATAATAGGCATCTTCCTCGGATTCGAACGTGACCGTATGCTTCAAGGATATTAAGAATATTTTACAAGAACGAAAAACATCGCGTGTAAAGCAAGCATCTACAGCGTTTAGTAAAAAAAATTTGACAATTATATCATTTGATAGACAAAAGTTTAACTTTCAGAATGCATTTTAAGATATGTTGCATGCTGATTTTTAAAGGAGTAGTCAAAGTAAAAATATTAATTCTTCTTTAATACTTAATAATTCGGAAACAGAAATTGCAGAGAAATTTCATTTAGAAGAAAATTGTAGAGAAAACTTCAATCTTTCACATGGAAAAGTTGAAAATTTTATCAGATTGTTTCTTATGCTTGTGACATGCATAAAAATAACAAGAAAACTTTTTTACTTTATTCGATTTGTTGTTTTGGGATAAAATTATTAAAGGTATACAAAAAATTAAAAACAATAAATGTCATTCGAAAATAAAAATTTCAAGTCTCAAAACATTTTTTTAGGTTTCAATAATTTCTAATAAAGTTACAGCTCTTTGAATTTTGCTTATTTTTTTTAAAAGAAGCGTCAGGTATTCCCATAATTGTCGCAAGTAGTGTATTACTGCAAAAATTTAAACTTACAATAAACGTATAAATTTGAAATAATCAATAATTATTAAAAATCGATTAATTACAATTATATAAATAAATTTCGTAGCAATATTTGTTTTAAATTATTATAATTATACATATTATTGTTTATGTTTTAGGTGCTAAGTGGCATTCACGACGAAAGATATTAACTCCGACATTTCATTTTACAATATTGCAGCAGTTTGTTGATATTTTGATCGAAGAAAGCAACAACATGACCGAAAGTTTGAAAAATACGGGAAGCGCAGTTGTAAAAGATCTAGTACCGTTTATTAGTGAACATACGCTAAACGCAATATGTGGTATGATGACATTTATAACTGTACAAAATTACATTCTCATTAAGGAGTTATGCCTACGTAATTTTCCCAATCCCAAGTAGGCATAACTCCTTAATAAATGTACGATTGGAAATCGATATCGAAACATACATAGAGCTATATATAATTTTTATGGCTATAGCTTTGATAAAATAAGTATGATAATATTATTATGATACTTTTACTAATACGTTCGTAGAAACTGCTATGGGCACTTCTCTACAAGACCTTGGTGAGATCCAAGCACAGCAATATCGAGATGCAGTTCATCAGATAGGCGAACTTCTTGTTTACAGGTAATTTTAGATTTAATAAATTATCGTATATACAGGATATTCCTGAAAAACAATATGTTCTTTCATTGAAAAATTCTGTGAAACATTTTAACAAGCTAAAATCTTTTATGTGAAAATGTCGAGGCTATAATAGTTTTTAAATAGAAAGTATTTAAAGTTAACCAGTTAGTTTACGGAAATTTAGCGCGTTCAGGGTTATCATATTGTACAGTAATGAAGATGCTCTTATATGAAGTATGTACACTGCTATTCAATGCTTGGATTTCCGTTTGCCTGGAGTAACATTACTGACGTGTTTATTTCATATATGTAAATCGATTCAGGTTACGCAGGATATACATGAAAATAATGGCCCTAAGTAAACAGACCTAATCTGTTGTACAAAAATTTGCAAATGGGATAACATATGGTTTCATGCTAACGCGAGTAATTAGATATGATAGAGTCCTAGCCTTCATCGCTCGTATTTTTCTTATTATATATAAGAGTAAGAAAGAGAGTAAGAATCTGTGGAGTCGAATAGATAAAGAATATAAGTTGTCCACAATCTTTGTAGCGGTTAACTCTGGTGGGTCTTGCGCCTATGCAATTAACGAACACAGTGAAAAACGAGTAGCTTGGTTTTATTTCGTTAAGACAAGGTGATCATGGAGTCCGGGTCCGGGAGGGGGTCCTGTTGTTCGCTCTCTTCCTCAGGGAACAGCTCAGTTCTCCGTCGACGCTCCGTAATAGTCCGCGGTCCATTCCTCCACGTCCGTTCCCTCTGGATTCTGTTTTTTCAAGAGCCAGCCTTGAGTGATCCTTTCGCTTCCGGACTTCTCTGCCTAGTGACGCCAAGATGCCCCCCCTCGCCCTCACCCCGCGCTGCTCGCGCCATCCCGCAGAACGCCGGCGTGTACGCCAACGCCTTGCGCGCCGCCTGTGTCCGCGCCTCGTGTACGCGATCGTCGTGCAGGCGCGACCGCGCGAATTTCAATTCTTTATTACTGTATCAATTACTGAACAACCTTAAACGTCAAGTTTTGCATAGATGGGATAACTCATGGTAAAATTTCATGTCCAGACATTATCGAATAGCAACGTACGTAGTTTTCTTATGTCAATAACTTCATAAAGCGTCTATCGGTGAATCCATTTAAGACAGTTAAGCTCATAGTGTTCATTCGCTAATATAAGATGGGCTTCGTGGAGGAACCAGTCCTCGGAGTTACGAGATTAGCATCGATTAAATATCTTAAACATTAGGGGGTAACCCTGGATAGGAAACTGACATAGAAGAAGCATCTCGAGAATCGCAGCAAGAGTGTCTGCACATACTTTTGGATGCGAAGGCGAACATTTGGACGGACATGGGGCCTGAAACCGAGTATGGTTTACTGCATCTATCCGGCGATACTTTGGCCCCAGTTACTGTACGCCTCGATAGTATGGAGGTTTAGGGCGCAGAAAGAAACTGTCAGAATAGCGCTGGAGCATGTCAGAGCTCTTATCTTGAGACGGGTCATGTGCACAACTCCAGTAGCAGTAACGGGGATGCTGTTGGACATTAAACCGCATTACCGATAGCGAAGGCTGCGGCCTACCGCTTGGGATGTGAACTAAAATGGAGGACGGATGCAAGGAACATAAAATTTCCAGACACGATTCTGTATGACCTTCTCTTTCTGATAAGTCAGAACAGGATACTCACAACAGGATTGTCCACGTCTTTAAGAAGAAATACAAACTTGGAATTCCTCGGCGCATAGATTGGAAGAGAACTGAGGATATCTCGGATATCTCTTGAAGACATCCACTTCACGAATGGCTCCAAAACAATGTAGGCTGCGAAGCGGAACTTTACAGTGAGAGAGAACCAGAGAGGTTCCAATCATCAAGTACGCTACGGTGTTCTAAGTAGAGATTGTAGCCATTATAAGATGAGCTCAAACCATATTAGATTTTGACAAAGTGGGTCGGCGCATCAAAATCTGCTCGAATAGCCAAGCGGTGCTTAATCCAGTGAGAAATGATGATCAAAAAAATATCGAATCGACATCGAATTGACGCAAAAGACGTTGAATCGATATCGATTTGACATCAATTTGATCAACCATTTCTCACTGGGTTAAGATGCTCTGTATTCCGAAGATTACGTCGCGATTAATTTGGGGCTGTAGATCGATCCTAGAAGAGCTAGCGATGAAGAACGAGATTACCATATTTCCCGGGTCACTCAAAGGGAATCAAAAGTAGTGAGATTGTCGACCAGCTGGCCAAGACCGGGCTGGAAACAAGACTTTGGGCCCTTAGCTGGCTGTTGAGATTTCCTTCTGCGTAGGCAAGAAGAGAATCAGGAGTGACTACGAAAACGGCATCATAGCTACTGGAAGAGAGTAACTGAGATCAGACGCAGGCAGGCTGGGACCGTTCTACTGAAGGACTCTCCAGTAAAAGGACTGGCCGACAGCATCAGACCGCTGAATCAAAGGCATGCTAGCCTGACGACATATGTGTTGACATGGCGTCCTAAATTACCACAAGTCAAATTGTAATAATACACCCGACTGCAGACAATGTAGGGAAGAGGAAGAAGCAAGTCTTTGTTTTGGACCGATTATCCGTCACTATCATCTGGTAAAGTGGTTCAATGTCTAGCAGCACCCCCATTACTGCTACTGGAGTTGTGCGCATTTCGCTCAAGGCCCGTCTCAAGATAATTGGTTTGGCGTATGCAGGACATCGGTTTTTACTACTTGACTCGGTGACTTTGAAACCGGAACAGACAAAACAACTATCGATAGGGGATCTGCTTCTCTTCTGGAGGAGAACAGGGCTCTCGTAAATAGTTGTTTGAACGAAGAGACACAATGGACTCGGTCTAAATGTCAGTGGTGGAACTTTGTTGGAAGACCACTTACCGGTGTCTATTATTATTACTATTATTGATTTCATAAAGCAAATTGAATATGTAAAATATTTCAATAAATACTTAATACAAAGGCATCTTTTCTACTATACGATATGTATCTAAACGCGCTAAATATCCGCAAACTGACTAGTTAGGTTAACTTTAATGATTTTCATTTAAAAATTATTATAGTCATATAGTCTTGACGTTTTTGCATAAAAATTTTCGACTTAGAACCGCTTAGAATCTGTCAAAATCTTTGACTTAGAATCTGTCAAAATCTTCAATTTAGAATCTGTCAAACTAGGACATGTGGTTATTCTAAATCGTATACAGGGTGTCCGATATAAAATTGCTAAAACAAAAATTGAAAATAGATTGGGTCAAATGAAGAAGAAAAGTTTTATACCATTTTGTAAAATTCGCGCTAATTATAAAGTAATTAATTAAAATATTTAAGCAAATAAGAAACGATAGATGGGACATAGTAGGCATATAAAATGGCTTATTTGTTTGTATCTTCAATTGGTGAGCGCTAATGTATGTGATAGTAAGAGGAGGAGCGACATACCACAAATGAAATCGCTGGAAAAATATTGTCACGCAGCGAGTGGCGACCGACGCTGCGCGACAATATTTTACGTACCTACTTTAGTCTTACCTATCGCTTTCTATGTACCGATTCGCTCAAACATTTTAATTAATTACTCGACAACTATTAGGAATTTTGCAAAATGATACTGTTAGAGTTCCAAAATTGAGAATTTAAAATACGCGCGAAAAGTCTGTTTATTAAAGTTGCACTTGCATTTTCTGTTCTTAATTCATGTGTATTAATGCGCGCCTGTCTGTTCCGCTTTGCGTCTTTTACTAATTTAGCGCCGTTTTCTCACACGTAAAATAATCACCTCTGTATTTTGTTCTGTTCAATTGATCTACGTGTAATAAAATTCTGTATATCATAATTGATTCTCTCTCTTTCTGGCGCTCTCTTTCTGGCGCTCTGCTGAAATAGATAATTCGTAAGTGTGATTGCTATACGTTGTGAAGGTCGCAGATTAACAGTTATATGACTTTTCTCCTCGGTTTGATCCACTGTACATATTTCCAGTTTATGTTTTGGCAATTTTATATCTAAAACTCTATGTATTGTATACTAACTCTATGTTATAATACAGATGTATATCTATATAACTATGTCTATATTACAATACTTAATATAAAATATCACTTCTGTTGGTAATTAAAAATTTGTACATTATATATTATTCATTAAATTATTATATTATCCATATTATTATTATATTATACATATATATTATTCGTTAAATTGTTTATTTAAAAATAAATGTTATTTTAAATTTTTTACATCGATGTTAAACATTGAAATATTATAAAGCAATACTGAAATTAAATATAAAATTGTATATGTCTTTAATTCAAGAATAATTAGTTGAAAAAGATATTATATTTGCGCTGTATAAGATTCAACATAGTTTTTTATTTTATTATTTTTATTAATCTTGTATACACTAATAAAATATATTAGTGTAATCTTTTTTTATAAGGATTAAAATATATTCATTAGAATTTCTAGAAAAGTTAAAGGAAGCTTCTACAAAATTATATTTACCGCTTTTTTAAAGTAACATGTCTATTATTCATTAATTATTGTTTAGGCTAATGAGGCAATGGCTGCACAATGATTGGCTATTCTCGTTAACGTCGAAAGGTAGAGAACAAAGGAAGATTCTAAAAATATTACATGGATTTACTGAACGAGTATGAATATATGCTAATTAATATTATATTTAAACATCATACACTATGAAAAATTACAATAATTCCATTACTATCATATAGAAATGTTGTAAGATAATTCATTAATGTTGATAATACATTGTTAGTACAATTTATATAAATTGTAGAAAAGACATTAATGTATCATTTTGTAGATTATTACAGAAAGAAAACTTTATCATGAACGCACTAATGGTCGATATTTGCAAAAATTCGGCAATGACGTGACAGCAGAAGGAGATGATGCGGAATCGATAGGAAGTATGTAATGCAACTGGTAGCTATTCTGTAAATCTAGTTGTGTTTAAAAATTAAATTTTATGAATATTGGACAATTTGAATATTATATAGTTTAAAATCTAAATGTAGTTTAATGTCACTGCGTACTCAATATTATGTAATGAAAATATCAAAAATATCAGGCTATTAAATTCGTATTTATATGATCATATATTTCTATTTATTGTAGTACAAAAAAAACGGCTTGCAATGTTGGATCTTTTAATAGCGGCATCTCGTGAAGGTCTTATGACTGATACAGATATTAGAGAAGAAGTGGATACTTTTACATTTGGGGTATACATTGTATTCGTTATTTTTCTCTTATAACTTTTCTTAAACATTTGATATATCAATATACATATACATATAATTGTATTGATACCTCTGATAATAGGGGCATGATACTACAGCGACGGGTATGTGCTATATTTTGATGTTGTTAGCTGAGCATAAGGATATCCAGGTATCTATCAATAAATAAGAACTGTCATCTCCTTTTATACTTTTGAAATATATTTTTAAAACATTTTTTTATATTTTAAATGTTTCAATGTTAATTTTTATTATATATGCATATATATATATATATATATATACAGGGTGAATTTTTAGTTCCCTACAACCTGTCATGGAAAGATAGAAGGGACTGACATAAACCAAAATGTCCTGTACCATTTTGTGATGTTCGCAATAGTTAACGAGATATTAATGATTAAAAATCGCCGTATTGGCCCGGCTTACCGCCGAATACAAGCGCGCGGAGAGATACGACCGCCCAGCGTCATTGTTACCAAGATCGCGAGGAGTTGTTTGGCAAAAAACAGGGGGACAATCGCAGCTCAAAAACCGCCGCTTTTAGGCATTGCCGCGTTTAGTAAACAACTCCTCGCGATTTTGGTAACAATGACGCTGGACGGTCGTATCTCTCCGAGCGCTTGTATTCGGCGGGCTAATACGGCGATTTTTAATCATTAATATCTCGTTAACTATTGCAAACATCGCAAAATGGTACAGGACATTTTGGTTTATCTCAGCCCCTTCTATCTTCCCATGTCCGGTTGTAGGGAACTAAAAATTCACCCTGTATATTGTATATGTATAATTTAAATTAAGTTAATTGAAAAATCTTGCAAAAGTAAATATTCTCGGAGATTTTCTAGATTTTATTGGAGACTACTTAAATATATCATACAATACGAAACACTTTTTTAATTATAAATTTTTGATACAGGACCGTGTCAGGAACGAAGTTGATACTGCTTTGCAAGAGAATGGGGAAAAATTTACTATGAAATTATTGCAAGGTTTATCGTATTTAGAGAGATGTATAAAAGAAGCACTACGCTTATATCCTAGTGTGTATCTAATATCCCGTATTACTGGAGAAGACGTAAAATTACGTATGAATCTATCCAATCTTTTATTGTTTACATTTTTAAATACATTGTGCCACATATCACATGTATGAGCAAAAAATGTATAAAATGCAACATTTTTGCTTCAAAGTTTCTATATTCTTATTGATAAGTTTATTTATATAATATTCTAAAACTTTATTTAAGAGTTGGTAATAAAGCATATAAGATTCTTAGAAAATGATATTAAACAAGTAGTGCTTAATAAAAAAGATAATTTAATTAATTGTTACATTATATTTTTTGCCATGCAAAATATAGAGATATCTATATTCTCCCCCTTATGTCATATTATATATTATATATGTGTATATATAGAGTGAGTCCCAGATGCGCACAGTAAATCGGACACCACCAATCAAATTATATAAATTTATCCTAACCCTACCTAACTAAGGAATCTGATTGGTGGTGTCCGTTTTATACTTTGCGCATCTGGGACGTTTCCTATATATACAGGGTGTCCCAGAATTGTCACGCCAATTTTCGTGAGCAGATAAAGCGGACCAAACTGAGTCGAAAACTCCTCTACCATTTTGCAATTTTCGCAATATATATATATATATATATATATATATATATATATATATATATATATATACAGGGTGTCCCAGAATTGTCACGCCAATTTTCGTGAGCAGGTAAAGCGGACCAAACTGAGTCGAAAACTCCTCTACCATTTTGCAATTTTCGCAATATATATATATATATATATATATATACAGGGTGCCCGAAAAATCGCCGTATTAATCCGGCCTACCGCCGAATACAAGCNCGCGGNGANATACGANCGCCCAGNGTCATTGTTNCNAAGANCGCGAGGAGTTGTTTGGCAAAAAACAGGGGGACAATCGCAGCTCGAAACCGCCGCTTTTAGGCATTGCCGCGTTTAGTAAACAACTTCTCGCGATCTTGGTAACAATGACGCTGGGCGGTCGTATCTCTCCGCGCGCTTGTATTCGGCGGTAGGTCGGACTAATACCGCGATTTTTAATCATTAATAACTCAATAACTATTGCGAATTTTGTAAAATGATACATGACTTTTCTTCTCGGTTTGACCCACTCTACCTCCAGTTTCCGGCTGTAAACTTTCATACCGGACACCCTGTATATTTATTTATATGCAAACAAACAAAATTGTAAAATTTTAATAATGTTTTCACAACATATATTTATTTACATTTTTATGATTTTTAGAGTCATATTTAGTACCTGCTGGAACATTATTGGTACTTAATATTTACAATGTCCATAGGGATCCAAACTTTTGGTCAAATCCAGAAGTCTTTAATCCTGACAGATTTTTATCTGAGAACATCCGAAATCGTCATCCGTATTCATATATACCATTTAGTGCTGGTCCACGTAACTGCATTGGTAAGCTATATGTTTTATATACATATATCCTTATGTACCCTATATAATACCCTGTTATGTATTTAAATTATAATGTTTATCAAATACAGGTCAACGATTTGCTATGCTGGAAATGAAGGCAATGGTAGCGTCTTTAATACACAATTTTCTCCTTGAACCAATTGATTATTTAAAAAATCTTCGCATTCTGACTGATGTGGTACTTCGTCCTGCGCATCCAGTTCGCGTAAGATTTATTCCTATCTGTAATAACAAGAAGAATGTAAACGTTTGAACCCAATAAACACAAATACGTCCTATGTACGTACGACGGACGTCCAAGCTGAACATCGTGTACGTCCACGGACGTCCATACCGAGTACAACGGACATACACGGGGCGTCCATTGTACGTCCGTTTGCAACTCCAGTGGACATCCATAAGACGTCTGTTATTGGACATGAACGGACGAATTATGGATCTTAAATGGACGAAATTCAAACCTTTACTGGACATATTTCGGCTTATTATATACATGCATAATTCATAAATAATTAGATAATTAATCATTAATAACAACAATTTTGTAGAACTAAAATATTTTTATTTTTTATTTACTGTGTGTGTGTGTGNGTGTGNGTGTGNGTGTGCGTGTGCGTGTGCGTGTGCGTGTGCGTGTGCGTGTGCGTGTGCGTGTGTGTGTATACACATGTATATATATCATATTTTTACTTTAAAAGTATAACACATATATTTTATATATTATTTTATCAAAGTATATATATATGTATATATTATATAAACTATATAAACTAAAATAAATTGTAGCAACGTTTTAGACATCTCTTTCTTGTTTATAAGTTCCATTAAAGAATTCTATAATAATAAGTTTCTATCTCACGTTCGTATAGCTTGCGAGTTTCTTTGGTATGTTGCTGTTAATAAACGAATCGACTTCACTTATTATTTTATGTAAGTCGGACAGACGTACTTCCCATCGTCGATTTCCTATCATTTTTTTTTTCATTATCGCTACGTTCCTTTGCTCGTCGTATCCATTTTTGAATAGCTTCTTCGCACTCTTTGTTGGTACAATTTAAGATGATTCTTTTGACAGAACCTGTAATATATGAAAACATATTTAAAATATTCATTTGAAATAAAAATACAATTGTTACAGACATTTTTTTATATTATATTATTTATTTTATTTTTTTATTATATTTTTATTTTATATTTATTC
>JAJVSH010000234.1:8318-25800 GCA_021460005.1 Tetramorium alpestre
TATATATATATATATTACACGAGTTTTAACAAAACTAAAATTTTTCTATTTACTCTAAAAAAAATATAAAATCTTTTACTGACCTATGAGGACTTTGCATAATAAAAAATTAATGTTGTCAAATCACTAAGAGTATTGGCAGTAATTTCTTATAATATTATACACTTATCAGTTTTTGCAGACAAATAGCACGATTTTTATAACTACATGTAGTAATTGTTGCATACATAAATTTACATATATAATAATTGTATGCTTATAATAGTGATTTTAAATCACTATTATTGTTATATCAGTCTATTTATATGAATTTAAAATTTATCAAATATAACGTTCTTTTGTCCCCTTTTACGTAAACATAAAATATACCCATTCTTGTGTCCCCTTTTACATAAACATAAAATATACCCATTCTCTACTCTTTGAGTAGTTTTTCATATTTTCTCATCAGATTTTAAACGACTTGTTAGACATTTTGATACATTCTTTATTTACATTTGTTAATGTCTGTTGCAATAAAATAGAAGTTAAAGGATGGTATGTTTGTTTCATTGTCCATTGAAAATAAATAATAAAGTAAATATTGAATAAAGCATACGAACAAGATCTTTTTAAGGACATATGGCTTTCTAGAAACAGGCAACAGAGCAACAAATCTTTGTTAATACCAACAAGGAACGAGACGTGCTTAAGAGTTAATGTAAATAATAAGTATGCCATGTATTCTCATATAATTCTCAACTACATGCATACCAGTCTCAATTTTTTAAATGTTTACATTGAATAAAATTTGATTTAACGCATACATACATTAAATGTCACACAACATTTTCAAATGATTGCAAAGTTGTGAAAAACTTTCTAATCTGTTTGTGTATGTGCAAAGCGTACATAAAATTTCCATTATTGCAGTAATTCAGTCTAAAATCTTTACAAATGTACAATTACATATTACGATGTTAAGATATGTAATTTTTCATATAATTGATAACAATTTTGGCGTCAGTATTTTCTCACTATAAATAGTTCTTATTACTATGTAGTAAATGAAGTTAAAATTTTCATTAACATATTGCTTTTATCTAACAATGATACTTATTACATATGATATAAATAAGAATGATTTGCAGAAAAATAAAAATGCAATGATAAAACACTATTTATAGTGAAAAAATTCGGAAATATGCAGGTATATGAGAGTTGGATTAACAATAAGTCATAACTTCAAAGTCGCCAGTTTTTCGCTTTACACATTTATAAAATATTATTCGATCACTGTGAATTGTTGGCTGATCGTTTTCTCAATTAACTTTGATTAGAGAATTCCTGAACGTGACAGAGCAGTGTTTAAAGTAAGGCACGCACTTGAGTTGGCATTTGCCACAAATGCAAACGCTTGTCTTTACTTCCCGCTATAATCTAAAAAATCAAATTAAAAAATATAATCAGTATTTATGAGCATTAATGTGCTATTTTATTTCATACTTTTGATTAAAAGCTTAATATAAAAAAATAAATAAAATATGTTTCACAAAAATATTAATTTAAAAAAATATATAAAAATTTGAAGCTATCTAGAAAAAATTGTTAAAAGAATAGAAATTTGCATATTGAATACGTACCTTATTATTTACAACCTCTATACTCAGTAACATATTTCCTGGACCATGTATGCTACATACTAGTTTGTGATTCTGTAATATAATATATATAATGTAATATAATATAATATAGATATAAATGAATATGAATAAAATATGTAATAAGCTGATATACGATTTTAGAATCAAGGATGTAATACTCACGCTTATATCAAAAACATAAATATTGCCGTCGTAACAACCAGCGAAGAGCAATTGCTTATAAAGCCGCATACATACAATAGCAACACCTGCATCATATTGTATAGTTTGTTCACCTGTCTGCAATTATATTTTAAGAATGATGATACAATTCAATTTCTATTTCAAAGAATTTAGAAAAGCTATTATTACTTGCCGTGAAATCGAAAACGTTTATGGATGTGCTGCTTGTTCCACAATAAATTAAATTATCATGACGCAGTAAACTGTAAACCGTGTGATTCTTTTGGCCGCTAATAGTACGGAGAAACAAGCCAGTGTGTGCATCGCGTATAGCTATCGGTTGGTTTCGAGATGCTACAATGAGAATTCTTCGTGGCCCTTCATTTGCTGCTTTAAGTGCAAATATACATTTCTCCGAAAACGGAATACTATTTCCTTTAATATCATTAATCTGCAAATAAAGTTTTATTTATGTACATAAATTGTTAAATTTTTCTTATACATGAATGGGATGACGCGTAGTTCCGTGCTAATGTGAGTGATTAGTAATGGAAGAGTTAAATTCTAACTAGCATATATCCTATTTTCAGCGGGTAGTTATAGAGGAACTTTCTAAATCTAGATAACATTAGGATTCAGTCCTGTCCATTATTATTTTTATATATAAATATTCATATATAAAATAATTATATTACTTTTATATATAAATAAAACTCTCTTTCTCAATAAAAATTATTATATCCGTATTTAGGAATATGTAGATCACTGCAGCTTAAACAAGACAAAATAACTTACCTTGATATAAAAACGCGAGACATGTCCAGATTTAGTTCCAATAAAGATTATTCCCCATGCTTGATCCATGCACTGAATCGGACTGTTTACTTGCACCGGATTGCTTACCAATTCACCAGTCTACAAAAAAGCAGGTTTTTAAATTAATTTCTCAATAAAATTGCTTAAAGTCTAACTGTTCTCAGTAAAATTAAAACTGCTAAGTCTTACCGTTATATTGTAACAACGCAAACTGCCATCTAAGGAACCAGAATACATAAGATTTTTGGTATGTCCTGTGATATCCGACTTACAAATATACAGACATGTAACTGCGGATTTATGACCTTTATAAATATTCAGTATTCCATTAGACGTCTGACTATATCTGTATATTTTGCTGTCATCACTTGCTGCTAAGAAAGAATTCTCAAAAATCTAAAAAAACATATGTATATAAATTATATTTAGCTCGTTTTATTCAAAATTGTCTACCGAATTACTACCTTGATGTCTAAAATGGGGCCTTTGTGAACCGTGTATTGCATCTTTGTTGATTCCTCTTCATCAATCTCTGCTGTTTGTGAGATAGATTCTTCAGCAAGATCTTTGTTTTCCTTGATTGACTGATCACTGTTTTCCTTGTCGATTAAGATCTCGATATCGAGTTTTGCTGCACTGCAAAGCTTATCCGCGAAAAAATAACTTTCATCGGAAACTGCATTAGGAGTTACTGTATTTTGATTGCTGATGGTATGCTGCGTAGACGACGAGTCACTCGGTGCACAAGGATCGACGGCAATGATTCTAAATCTGTCCAAAATCTCGGGATTGACGTACTTAAGGAGAACGGGTTTACAGTCAACCAATCGCACTTTGCAGTTTCTCATTTGTAACTCCATTTGTTGTTTCCTCTTGTTCGCGATTGCCGCGGTGCTGTTATTCGAAGCTGCGGATTCTGCAATCATGTCCAAGTGTTTAGCCGGATTTTTGTTCTTCGCCCTAGTACCGACTTTTCGGCCACTATTTTGCATTTTCTGTGCAACGCGATTCTTCCTACCATTGTTTATGACTTTTTCATCGGGCATTGCCCACGAAGGCGATTTGCTTCTGCTTCGCGCTGTGAGATTTCTCTGGTGGAGAACGCTCAACTCTTGTTCGCTGCTACTCGAATTAGTATCAGGCTCCTTTATCCTACTAGATTTGACATTCTCATTGGAGTTTCTGGCGCTCCTCCGTACCGGCGCTGAGTTGTATCTGCGACGAAGCTTCTTGTTCATTTCCTCGCTCTTGCTCGCGGTTGCTTTATTGAACGTGAAAGTAGAAATCAACGTGTGTTCTAAACCAGACTTTTCGACGGACGTCTCGTTGGAATCTTCCGATCTCTCGCTCGTTAGATCAGCTGGAGCGGAACTGCCGGTGTTCTGATCATGGTCCAGGATTCTCTCAAATGTACCTGACTTGTTCTCAGGATTACTTTTCTCTTCCTCTTTGGCGGCCGCATTCTCCGTGTTTTGACAATCTTGCTTCAATGCGATCGCGTCATTCGAGAGTTGCTCGGATTCAGCATCCGATTTTTTCTGGCTCGTATCCGTCTTTTCTACGGTAGAATCTGAGACGCTTGACTCACGCCTTGTATCTCTTTCAGCTGTCTTATCGTTAGATGAAACGCTGTCACCTGATTCCTCGTTCTCAGTCTCATCGGAGCATCCGGATTTCGCAGGATTCAACTGCGGCGCGGATGGTGTGTTACTTTCAGCGCTGTCGACCGTCTCTTCTCTTTCATTTGCGTCCACTGTGTCTTTATCCTTCGTTTCGCCATTCTCATCTTTCTTGTTCTCCTGCTTCTCCTCCACTTTCGGATTAACGGCTGGCGCGGTGTCTCGAGAATTCTTATCCTTCTCCAATCTCTCAGAGTTGGCCGAAAATATATTCGTTGTAGAATCGACCAGACCGGTGCTCACGAGACCGCCGCCCTCTGTGTCTTTAAATTTCTGCAACATTTCCAGGCTGAAATCATCTTTGATTAAAACTTTAGGTACGGATACTATGATATCAAAGTTATGCGCCCCATTATTGCAATTCTTTGAACGGTCACGCTCGTAGTCTGAAGAATGACTTTGAATTAGAGTTTCTTCCGGGGTGATGCTACTATCGGGTTCCACGTTACGCTCGTCATAGAGAGCTTTATCCTGGCTCACAGCCTTAAAAACGTGATTCGATCCATCGGCATCCGGTACGTCCTTGCTGTCCTGCTGCGCTACAACCTCTTCCTCCGTGTTTTCTTTCTCTGGAGAAGGCCAATCCGAATTGGCGTTCGCTTCAGCGTCAACGTAAAACTGATGCTTATCAGACTGCAATACGGAAGAGCTGCTCGATGTCAATGGAATGTCATCGGGAGCCCGCGCCTCCGACTGAGGTTCATAAAGATTCTCTGCTCTGTTCTCCACCACGGCGTTTATCACCTCGTCCATCTTCTCCAGGATGCTCGGATCGATCGTGAGATCCGTGTCCACTTTCCTCTGGCTGAGCGAGTCGAGCAGATCTCGCTTCTGCCGCAGCTTCCTGATGTACAGCTTGGACAGAGGCAGCTCATCTTCTTCCGTCGTCAGATTGTTAACCGTCCTCAAGTAGTCAGCCAGCTGCTGCTTCTTTTTCTTGCGTATCATTGTCTTCATCTTCTGCTCCTTCTTGAACGATCTATCTAGCAAGGCAAGACCCGTCTCTTTGCTGTGCTCGTGCATCTCCGGCGCGGCGTTTTGCAGACAGTCCCACGTGCTATCATCAAAATATACAGGTTCCGGCGTGCTATGCACGTGCCTGCTCGACGGCCGAGAGTTCGGCCCCGCTGCTTCGCTCGATGGCGGAACATCATTTTGCTTATCGATATCGAAATACTTGGCACGCTCGGTCTCACCTTCGGCAAACTTCGAACGATCATCCGCACTTTTATCCGCCGCGCTTTTATCTGGACAGATCGCACGCCTCGAATCGATATCACAAACAGCCTCCTCGTCGGATTTCCCAGTGGTTTTCTCCCCTCGCGCTTCGTGGTCTACCTGTGCAGTGTTCGATTCGGATTTCTGAACGATATTTTTAGATGCGTCGACCGAATCATCGTCTACTTTCTTCTTCGCGGAAGTTGAACTCTGCTGTTCTGCCGTCTCGTCAGGATTTTCCTGCTCGTCGTCGTCGTCTTCTTCTCGCCGGACTGTCTGTTCCAGTCGCGGCTTCTTCTTCCATCTGATCACAGGCATTTTCGTCTTCTGGTGCACAGGCGTGTAACTCGTAGTCTCGTCATCTTCCAAATTACAAGAGACTCTCTTTCTGATCGAGGCCGATCTCGACGAAAGCATGGGCTTGGCACGACTTACTTCACTGCTCTCCGTGAGCATTAACGCAAGCATTGACGGCACTTCGGGTTGACTGGCACCAGCTTCGTCTTCTCTCGTTCTTAGGATTACGCTCCTACTTGCCACAGAATTTTCAGTCGACGGGACATTACTCTGTAATAACTCGTGCAACTTCAGCTTCTCCGTCGCCAGCTTATGCATCTCGAGATCGATTTCCAGCATTCTAGCCACAATAGCTTCTCTCGTGGTACCGGCGAGCCGTCCGGATCGTTTCATCCTCTTGAGCCTCTTCACCAGGCTGATTCTATTTGTTGGTTTGGCTTGATACTTCATCTGTCCGCTCCGTTTATCCTTCAACTTGTCAAAAATCGTCCCGTTGTGCTTCCTTTGACCTTTGTAAACTCTCTCTTTCGTTTTCTCAGTCACACTTTTCTGTCCGCGCTTTTCCAACAGCTTATCCAATTCCTTCATTTTCCTCAACTCCACAACCGGATTACGTTGAATACTACCGTGAAAGCGATTCTCAATATTCGTAGATGGCATTACGGACTTGTGATCGCTCTTACAAGCCGGTTCGTCAAGCGTACTGTTCTGGATCGACGATATCGTGTTTACATTTATAAAGTCCTGCGCGCCCGTATTGCCGCGAGTCGCTGGAGTGCGTGTTTTTCTATTGTTTTGCTCGTCGAGCCAAGCCGATGTTTGGTAATTCAGTTGTGCGTCGCTCTGCTGCGCCTTATCCAATGTTTCGAAGGTCACTTCCTTACTTGCCATCGGTAAATTGGTCGGAGATTTTCGGAAAAGACTCGTCGCGGGTTCTTTCAAAGCGGCTTTGGTCGGGATATTCAATAACCTTGGCATGTCAATCGACGATCGTTCCACCGACGTTTCCGCGAGCAGGTCACCGTCTGTCGGCGAGATGTGCTTCAGATCGAACTTGCGTTCCTCCGGCTTCAATAAATTCGCACAGGGCGCGATTAATTCCGGCGGAGACGCCATGGGCGTGATGTACCGCGGACTCCGCTGCTCGTCGACTGGGAAGTGCACGGACTCGTCGTCCTTGGTGTCGAACGTCGCGGTGCCCCGTAAACGATCGTCCAAGTAGAATATGTCAGTGTCCAGTGGCTCGTCGGAATCGAAGCTCGGCAGTTTGTCGCAGGCGGTCTTCTCTGTGGATATATGCGTCTCTAAGTACATGTGATTGTCGAGATGCTCTGCGCCCTGGCTCTCCGGCAATCTCAACGCGTCGTCCGAGGCTGTTGCCTCCAACGCGTCAGACAAGCTAGGATCGGTCGTAGTCTTGAGCTTACTTGCCAAATCTTTCGATCGCGCCTCGCTCGGAATCATCTCTTCCTCGCTGATGGACTCTTTAATCACATAACCCTCCTTGCTCATCAACTGCCTCGCCGTTTCACCTTCACTGCCGTCGATGTCGTTATTCTCATCGTGTAACGTAGCGGCGACTATCTCGCTCGACGATTTGCTTGCGTCTGCTTCTCCACTTTCATCCGTCGTCAAGTCGGACTTGCCGCCCTTCTCACTCGTCGCGCATTCCTTATCTGAAGCGAGCAAAGTGTTATCGAAAGTAATATTAAAGTTCTCGTTAGCATCGATATTCATATGATTAGCGTAATCAGTACTGGATTTCAGGGTTTCGTAATCCTGTTGTCCTTCGATATCCTTGCAACTGCCAACCGCATAATTCACGTTACAGTCGTCCAGGAATATCTTGCTCTTCTTATTGGCGTCGACCTCGTCTAATTTGAGATTAAACAAGTTAGGTGGCTCAAAATCTATTATGGTTTCCTGAAGAAAGCCTTTGAATGGACTGCCTATGCTATCAGAAGGGGTACCTTGCTGTTCCCGAGAGTTTTCGTTCGAAGTTGACGATGACGATGCGGCGTTTTTCCCAACCGCGGATTTGTCCTCGTTCGCACTCGCAGACTTACGTGCATCTGGTTCAATCAATTCCATATTATTCTCTCTAGTATTGTTATTTATTAACAGTTGATCTTCCTTACTTCGTCTATCGACGCTATCTGCTCGAGGCGTCGCATCTGATTCGGAAGTGCTGCTTACGTCGCGATTGATTGTGCTCTTCGATACATCTCGACTGTTTGATTTTTTAATTTGATCTTGATCTGCACAACTCAATGAAAGCTTCGTATCCTTCGCAGCATCGGATTGTCGAATGTCAGATGTAGAGAAATCCTTTTTGCTTATCTTTTCGATATCACTTGAGATTTTATTCTTAGGAACTTCCGGAACAATTTTAGAAACCG
This sequence comes from Tetramorium alpestre, assembly GCA_021460005.1. Classification (NCBI taxonomy): domain Eukaryota; kingdom Metazoa; phylum Arthropoda; class Insecta; order Hymenoptera; family Formicidae; genus Tetramorium; species Tetramorium alpestre. The sequence continues at coordinate 16,533 of JAJVSH010000234.1, forward strand.
TCGATACGTTGAGCTCAGGAATATTAGAAATTTCTCTCGCGCTTCGATTTTTTTTATCCGCGATTTCAACGCTTGCCGAGTTCTTTGCATATTTTACGTGATGTATTTCTTTATTTCGCGTCTTGGAATGTTCACGCGCATTAATGTCATCAATATTATTTACAGTTCTTTCGACGGTTTTTCGTTTAAGATTATTACAGCTCGATGAACGTTCTTTCGTTTTAACATTATGTAGTAATTTATTATTATCGTTGTTAGCGCTTCCTGAAGAAATTGTTGATGGTTCTGTCTTCGTGTTGCTATTATTATTTACCTTATCTTCACGAGAACCTGTTAATTGTATTCGTTCTCTTTCTATTTTATTTACATTACTGATATTATCGATCTTCTTTTCTCGAATCTCTTCTGTTGTCGTTGTCTTTTCCAAAGGACTTGCTTTTGTCGAAACTTGAATGGACTTTGATGCTACCGTAGACTTTTTCTTTGGCTTTTGGCCCTTCGCTATTTCCTTTTTCAGCTTCAACTCCTTGCCGCCTTCCGATCGAATATTCTTAAATCGTTTAAGCTCAGCTGCAGCTTGTGATTTTTTATCTGTTACAATCTCTTTAATTTCTAAGTCTTTCTTAGGTCTCGGTACTGCAATCTTAGACGTTGTCACAATATTGGACGATACATTGGTATTATTGACATTAGCAGCCAGCGATACTTTATTATCCTTTGCTTTATCTTGATTACTTTTTCTAACGATTTTATCGCTATTGACAATGCGATTTGAATTTTTCTCTTCAGGTTGTTTCGACGCTGGTTTTGCAATCGTAGATTCGTTTATTCGTTTCTCCTGCCCAATATTTTTTTCCGCTGCTGTCTGCGCGATGCTGTCTTTATTATTCGCAGCAACGGCTGCTCTCGAAAGTAATCGCGGATCTTGAATGGAGCCGCTGTATGTAGGTACGACTGTAGATTTGCTCACTGCAATTTCGGGCTCTGCGGTTTTCGACGCGAGTGCATTTTCCCGCGTCGTGATCGCGAGATTTTCTGTTTTCGGATTTTCGGGGTTCTTCGATTTCAGCTTCTCGTTCATGCGATTTATTATACGCTGCCGCATATTGCGCTCGTAGTACGTCTTTATGTCGATCTTCTTGCTCGCCCCTTGCCTCACCGTACTTGCGGCTGGGACATCCGATACCGACGACGCTGACGCAACAGGCGTTGATATATTATTATCAGCTGGGATTTCATTACCGTCTTGTATTTTGATGAACGATTCGGTAGAAGTGCATGCGTCCAGTTTTTGTACCACCGCACCACTTTCATTAGCTTCTCCGCACGCTACGTCCGCGGTGTTATTGTTTTGATTTGTAAAACTGTCGTCTGTCGATTGAACAGCTTTATTCTTACTACAACCGGTGTCAGCTGTCTGACAGGATTTATTTGAACCCTCCGTGTGCTCCGTGAAACTCACTGGATTAAATGTCTGCCAATCTTCCGGGATGCAGGTGAATACGTTCAAGGGGACCTTGTTGTCGTTCATATCGGACGTTTCTGGCATCTGCTTCAGCTGCGCCTTGGTCTTCGGTTGCGGCGGGGAAACGGTCGGCTGTCTGTCTTCAGGTTGTGGCTGCACGGCGTTGACGGTCGCCAGCGGAAATTCCTGTGCCGAGGGAGACTCCAGTCTGCTCTGCGTTGCGGATAGCAAGTACGCCGCCTTGTTCTCCATGACGAGACTCGGGGCGTTTGCAAATTCAGCGCTTTCGATATTCTCTTCGTGGCCGATGTCCAATTCCTCCTTGACAATTACCTCTTGCGTGATTTGATTTTCCACGACCTCCCTCTTAATTTCGCCTTCCGTCAGCAGTCTATCAGTCACCTCCTCGTCGTTGTCTTTCTCCGAAGAGGAATCGGAGGAGCTCGTCGTCTTTTTGTTCTTCTTCTTTTTCTTATAATGCGCCTTCTGCTTTCGACTCTTGGAGTCTTTACGGGTCTTCCGTAATTTTCGCGATTTCCGCTCCCGCTCGATCTCGGCATTCACCTCGTCTCTTATCGCTTCGTTCAACGTCATCTTCTTCGCCACTTTCTCGTTCTCTTTTATTACCCTCAATAGCTTTGTAACGGTTGTATTACTGGGGCTGTTGGTACTGCTACTGTTGCTACTGCTGCTACTGCTACTGCTGGTGCTCGTGCTGCTGCTACTATCGTGATCAACATCTTGTTCTAGATCATATCCCATACTATGTCCTCTATCGTCGCTATGTCGTCTAGATTTTTTGTGCTTATCCTTTTCCAAAGATCTGTGTCTTGTGTGCGGGGTATGCTTTGAAGATTCAGACGAATAGCGACGTCGCACGTACAATTTTTTACCACGTCCTCTATTTGATAATTTTTTGCTATTAACAGCGATCTTTTTTGTACTAACAGAAACAGAAGGTATCGTGAGGTTCGCCTGCGTTCCATATCTTGCCTCCCACTCTTCTTTGGTAAGATTTCTGTACGCATGCGGATCCTCCTGTTCCTTCCTCTTCCACTTTTCGCACTTCTCGTACCAGCGCGGGCAATCCAACAGTCTGGGTGCACTGTCATCCTCCAACGGCGCTTCCTTCTCCACGCTCCGAATCGTAATGTCATCATTCAAGTATCTCTTTGCGTTCGGTTGCTCTACGTTCCCACGTGCACTTCCTATTTCTGTCGTGGGGATTTTATTTTTCTTCGTTATTTTGGAAAATATATCATCCAAATCATGTTGTAAGGACAATAAGTTAGTAGTAATACTGGAATCATTGGCTGCGGCGATAGTGTTACAAATATCTTTTTTCACGTAATTATAATTACTTTCAGTGTTGTGCTTTTGCGCGTTCTCGTTATGTGATGTTTTTGTCATATGGCTTTTCGTTTTTGCACATTTCTGACTAACATTGTTGTTTGACGTTGCTTTATCTGCGCACTCTGTAGCATGGGTTATGGGAATAAACGCATCATTTATATTTTCCGAGTGGCCACATTGGCTATTCGACGCTGCTGCGGGCTCGGCGTGATTGTCTGGCTGCACATCCAATTGCAATACCTCATTTAAATGATGGATAAACTCTGTAGGCAAATCCGTAACCGACACAACAGCGTCGGTATCTAACATCGCATTCAACTGTTTCATAAATTCCTGCTGATCGTACAATTTCATCTTCTCGTCCTCTGCACGCCTCATCTCTGAAGATAACGTCGGCCTCTTTTCCTTGACTAGACGTTTCATTATAATATCAAATTTCCGAAGACTAGTGTTATTCACCATGTTGTAGATGTCGTTTTTACTCATATTTAAAAATCGACTTATAATCTTGTTCTTCCATGAAGCCTCCGCAGAGAGATTAAAATTCTCATTCTTTTCAACGTGACTCCTCGACTTTTGCACGTTGACTTTCGAGTAAAGTGAAACGGTAGAACATTGAGATTTTTCCGTATTATCTTTTACTAATTTTTTATGAAGCAATGTTGCATCCTGATTTGCAACTAATTCGGATGATGTTGCACTTTCAGAAGTATTTTCATTCCCCTTCAAATTTTTATCCCCTTTAATACGCCTTGGTGTATTCTCAAAATTTTTCTTAGTTACTGAAGATGCCGCACGTATTTTTTCCGATTCCACAGATTGTTTCATCCCATTTTTTTTCTCGTTCTCCTTCCACGTCTTAGGATTTACTACTTTCGTTTTATTATTCAAATTAAATACTACTTTAGGACGATCTTGCTCCTGAATTAATGAGACTTCTTTGGATTTCATAGTTGCTTCTTGTATCTCTTCTGACGATAGACGATCTGCTGCACTTTGTTCTTCAGATACTATTTTTTTCTTACTATTTGTATCATTTACCTTATCTTTACTGTTTGTGTCATTTACCTTTTTCAGCTTATTCATTTTGACTTTTGGCTTCCCTGGAGGCAAGGCTATGAACTCTACCTCGCTGACTGGATTAACGGAGAGACTGCTCTCGGAAAGAGACTTGGAGTCTTCATCTGTCTTTCCTGACATATTTGCCATTTCTTTCGCAAATTTCATGGCTTCCTGCATATCATCCAAACCGTCGTCTTTGTTCACGTTGCAAGACAAATCAGAAGATGGAGAGAACTCTGGTAGAGAAGTTGGAGATACATAAGTATTATGAGACGTCACATGCATTGCAGGTAATATTGACGGCACATGTACATTGATGCCAGAATGGCTGCTAGACGGTATAGGAAATATTGGAGAAAAGTTTACAGAGTCAACATGAGGCGGTAAAAAGACGTTACTTTGACTGGACATTTCTAATGGTAACGGCTGAAGTATAAATCCACCATGAGTATTTAAGCCTGTATGAACTTCTATATTATTATAGACGGCAGGCATCGGATTCTGAGCGTTACTCCATGGTGGATTTGCATCTTCATGGGACATTGTTGATCCGAGCATACATTTCATGTTTGGCGGTGGTGCTGTAGGATCGAACAATGGTGGTAAATCGGGTGATATTGAATATGGAGGCAAAACACGTGGCTGATCTTGCTTCAATAGTATCGGTGGTGGAGTAGTAGGATCAAAATCAACAGGTAATTCCTTCTCGGTGTGCGGAGACAGCCTTGGCGGACCACTGTGAAACGCATTTTCCTTCACTCTTGACAATTGGTTATCTAACGCAACGTTATTTACTGGTACATCGGTTAACGCTGACCGTGACAACATGTTGTTACTGCTGTTTGAATTTTCTGCATGCTCGTGGAAATTTAAAACACTCTCTTGAACTTCTACATTCATGATTTCTTCGTTTTGTACTTCGATTTGCATTTCGTTTTGCACTTCGCTTTGCAATTCGCTTTGCAATTCGATTTGCACTTCGCATTGGAACTCGTTTTGCAGTTCGCTTTCCAATTCGTTTTGCACCTCACTTTGGAATTCGTTTTGCACTTCGCTTTGGAATTCGTTTTGCACTTCGCTTTGGAATTCGTTTTGCACTTCGCTTTGGAATTCGTTTTGCACTTCNCTTTGGAATTCGTTTTGCACTTCGCTTTGGAATTCGTTTTGCACTTCGTTTTGGAATTCGTTTTGCAATTCACTTTGCACTTCGTTTTGAAATCCTTCCCCGCCTTCCTGTTGCAAAATATCCTGATTTATTGCATCATTTGGAAATGTCGCAGCCTGTAAATTCAGTGTTTCAGACTCGTCTTGCTCCATTATAACATCTGTAGGATACATTCCGATTTCTTGCGAAATACCCTGTTGCTGGTAATCTTGATCTTGCGAAATACTAACCGGAGGTGCATTATACTGAAGGTCTGATTCTAACAATTCATTTTCATTCATATTGTTATCTCCATGTACATCCAACTGTTCCAAAGAGTTATCAACCATCGGTTCGTGAAGCTGCCACTCATCAGTTGCTACATACTCATCATTGTCTGACATGTCTGGCATAACATTTATCAGATTCGTCATTTGATCGCGTATCACTAGCTGAGATCCATTATCATTTTCATCTAATATTACATCGCTATTATCCATATTATTGGTAATATTACACATATCCATAGTATTCTGCGTGTTGTCAGGATTTATTCTTCCAATGTCTTTTAGATCATTGTACGTCAGATTGAGCTCAGATGATTTGTACCCGAGTACAGGGATACGGTTATTTTCTGTACAACTATTTTCGGCAGGGCCAGACAGCACGTCCTCGCTCCAGATATCCGTAATCTCATCGCTGCTGAAGGAGAAGAGCTTCTGCTTCAGACGATCCGCCGTTTCCGTTATCTTCTGCTGGCGCTCCTCCTCGGAGCCGGGCAGAGGAAGCTGCGGCGCACTTTCGTCCTGCTCGGCCTCCAGCTGCGGGTCGCCTGCCGCCGCCGCCTCGTAGTCCATCGGCACGGGCAGCATGTTGGGCGCGGGGAATCGAACACTGTAGCTGCAGAATCGTCTCCTCCTGCCGTCTCCCCGGAACGCCGGGTTGCCCCGTGAATGGGGCTGAAAGAACATATTCGGCTGCCAGGGCATGACGAACGGCCTGGGTCTCGGCGGGACCGCATGGCGGAAGGGCGGACGTAGGAACCGGGGCCTGCCAAAGCGACGCGGGGCGCGTGCAGCTTGCGTAGGGCCCCTGAAGCCCCTTCCTCGATTTCCGTAATTGCTGTAACTCATTCCACCCTCTCTGAAGCCTAACAGCTCGTAGATATTGTCTCGACAAGCAGCTCGCGCGGGCACAGGCTAACACAGCGCAATCTTTGGTAACTCAACACAGCAGCACCGCGCCGCTCCTCCGTCGGGAACATTCGCACTTCGCGCACCGCTGGCGACGCGGTCGACGTGTGGCACGACGGGAGAAGGATCCTCTCTCCTCTCCGGGTTCACGGCTCGTCCGTCAGAATGTCGTGGATCATCGTGCGTCCTCTACGCGTTACTCCGAACGTGAGATGCTCCGCGGCCCGACATCCCACCTAACCTCTCCGTCTCGCCTCTCGGCTGCTGCGAAGCGTCCACTGGTGGGGTGCCGCGTCGGCTGCAAGGGAAACACGTGCGATTAGACTGGCGTGGCGTCAAAACGGAGCGTCGGTGCGGCTGATACGGCACGCGTGTACCGCTGGGCTACCTGCGGCGTCAAGATGATCAGATGTTCCGACGCTCTTCTCTCCCCTGACCCACCTGTCGTCGCCGCCGCTCTCCCTCTCACTCTCGGGCCGCCCGGCGATGCTGTTTATTTCCGTCGTGGCTGGAAACCCTCGTGGTGCCGCGGGCACGCCTGGCCTTCTATTCCGTCGCGGAACAGCACGGACACCCCTGCAAAATGCGTCACCCGCGAGATCACGACGAGATCAGACTCCGTCCGCGCGAGACACCGTCGTTGTCGTACTGCATGCGCCGCCGCGGTCGCCTCTCGCCGATAGGTTCGCCACGCGACCGATTACGCATGCACATGCGGAGAGAGCGAGCGCGCGAGCGAGGGACGAGGAGAGAAGGGAAGAGAGGGAAACGAGGAAAAGGGAGGAAATGAAAGTTACCTCACTCGGCACGATGCGCGGCCTTACTGCGCGCACGCCAGGCGCGATTATGCAAATCGGACGAGCGGTTATCACGGCACCCCGGAGCCTCGTGCTGACCTCGTAATGTACCTGTCGCGCCGCACGTGGACGTGGCTTATCTCGATGGAAAGGGAGAAACTGATAAGCAGGATGCGTGCACCGTCTAATCGGCAATCGTGTCCTCCCCCCTTTCTCTTCCATGTTTGTTTGGTGGACTTACGAATGTGAAATGCGCATCCGCGATCAATTTCGTCCATTTCGAGTCAGCTGTTTTTCTTCAAATTAGTATCTCCTCATCCTCTCACCCCCCTCTTTCCCGCTGCTCACAATCAGTGGCACGTGATTGCGAGAGAGGGGGGTGGGGGAGAGAGTGATGGGATGTGCGCGAAGCCTTTTAAATTTGCGATCGGGAGCAGGTCGGCGAGGGGAGGAAACGGCGGGACACCCGAGGGGAAACCTTAAAATAAAGGAAACGCTCGACTCGGGGTCGCGGTGACTCTAAAATAGAGGTAATCTGGCGATGCGATTCTCGCCACTAGGATGATCGCGATTAGCCTCGGAACGCGGCTGATCCGATTATGATAGGCGAAATGTCGCAACAACTTTCTGACTTCGAGCCAGGCTTTTCTTTCGCCTGGTGTTCAGTGATTGAAAAAAAAAATTGTAGCATTTGTTCGCGTTCATTTCCGGTGATTCTAGATTTGCTTGAAGTTTTTTTAAATTTAAAAATTTCTACACGAGATTAAAACGAGATAAATATACAAATACACTGAGTAGAGAGAGAGTGAGAGAAAGAAAGCGAATTTTAAATGCGAAGTGTAAGCAACACGGAAAAACCTTCTGGCGTAGCGACCAAAGTGCGTCAAATTGTACTAGAATGTTTGTTTGATAATGGTAAAGACGTGACTAGCTGTTTTGGTATCTAGTTGACTGATGTCATGCCTAGTAATGAAGCGAGGATACCTGTTGTAAATTTTTGGTAGGTTGCAAATACACGCCAAATATAATGCAGATGTAAACAACATATACATGTATATTTCGAGTTAAATTTATCTTAGACTCGGTACTTTAATCACAGCTTATAAGCACAGGTTCAAGCTGTCAAATTTAGTTGCTTATAATTTAACAAACTTCTTATCGATAAGACTGATTGAAATACTGGATCTTGTGTAAGATTTCTTTTTCCATTTATACATATAGTATTAATCTTTAGAAGACCGCAAAGCCACTATAGTGACTCGAGCTTCAACGAGTACTTTGTATAAGACAGATTGATATATATATATATATATATATATATAAATTTTGAAAAAAATTGCAAATTTTAAAGGAAAATGCCGATCCTCTAAAGGTTAATCGATAAGAAGTTTGTTAAATTATAAGCAACTAAAACTGACAGCTTGAATTTGCGCTATTATTTGTAGCCTATAATTAATATGTATGAATGGAAAAAAAATTTTTCAAAATCTTTAAAGAAATCTTAGTATAATTTATAAATACGACTTTCTGTTATGTATCACGGCTTAGAAATACTTTAAAACTTAACTTCACGCTTATTCGTGCTTAATTTATAAACACGATGAGTTACGATATAAATACAAATATATCAGTTTTTCAGTTCAAAATTTTTCAAAGCCGTTCTGATGTTTCTGAAAAGATAAATGTTATTAGCAACGCAAGCAACAGTAGGAAAATAAAGATTATTCCGCTGCAATTCATCACAATTTTATTGTGCAGTAAAATGTACATTCCATTACGGAGATGTGTACAATTAATATAATAGCAGAGATATCTTTGGACAACAAATTTCTGTGTGGCAGAAGAATAACATCTCTTGAACACCTTTGAACGTTGTACAGATATCGAAACAATTACTGCTGATTGCTGTACCGCATAAAATTGTTAAAGTTTGAAGAGTCAATAGGAGAATGGTGGAATTTGTGTCGAGTATCAAGATTATTGATATTCCGTGTCGAAAATTCCGTAATACTAATGCCGTACATAACGGAACGTACAGAACTCAAATTTCATGAGTCTCACATCTTTCGTATTAATTTATACGAGAAATATCGAATAAAATACATAATTTTTCTTTAACAAACCGAGTTGGAGAGTTATTATACATTAAAGGGTTAATTGGGATAATTATATAGAAAGATAATTGGATAAATATACATTTAGCTCTGCAGCTTTCTGTAGAAAACAATAAATATATATTAGCATATATATATAT
>JAJVSH010000234.1:26395-101463 GCA_021460005.1 Tetramorium alpestre
ATATATATATATATATATATATATATATATGTATGTATATTTGTGTGTATGCTTGTCTTCTCTTAATTCTTGGAAATAACTGATTCTTTCGTAAATCTGAAGAAATGCTGTAAGATCCATTATACATTATTCCGCGTAAATATTAATATATGTAAACATTTGCAATATCTTTACACAAAAGTAGATACACGTACGACTTTATCCTTGTACAAAAACAACGTGATTAAGGAGTTCAGATATCCTGTTTTTTTTTTTTGGCTTATCTTATCCTATTGAATACTTCCCCTTTTTGGAAAAACATAAAAAAAAGAAAGAATTATTTCATCTCGTTCTCCCCTCGGCAAAGAAGTTGTTTCAATATTTTCTCATTATCCTTACGCATTCTTTAATCTGTCGCTTTGACAACATAATCAGATATTTCGGTAAAATTTTGACATTAAGAGAACGCTTTCTTTTTCAAAAAGTTAAATAACAGCATGATGGTGGTAGCGATATTAATGAAAATGTTTAATTAAGTACATTTAAATACAATCGGTAAAAGCATTTTTCCGTATAATGATATAATAAATGAATTTTATATATATACATATTGTATATATATATAATGTATATATTCAATATATTCAATTAGTATATTATATTATTAACATAGCAATGTAACGTGATATATATTCAGAATAATCTTAAATGACTTCGGAACCATTTTATATGCTTAACAATTTATATACAATACATACACAGAGTTTCCCTGGTCTATCCTTATTATAAATTAGTGGAAAAATAATGCTGCTTTGGCCATGATCTGCGCATCGGTAATTACGAACTACATCTTCGTTGCTAATACCTACACTTTTGAATGTGTGTTTCATATGATAGTCTTCAAAATAGTCAAAAAATTCTAATTATACACAGAGTTTATCATCGCGAAGTGTATACCTCTAGAAAAATCTCATCTCGAATAATGCATCGATCGTTATACCATAATATAATCCTTTATTATAGTCTGCCATTCGTTAATAGTAATAGATAACATTAATACTTTGATTATTATCACTGTATGAGGATGATTCGTATAAAGCAAATAGCCATTGCTTATTCAATAAATAGAATCAATTACTTTCAAATTTACTTTTTCTTTCACGTCCTGTTTTATTTTATTTGTGACGATTATGCGACTTTGCATCATCATATACGAAATATTCAATTTATATTATAAAATATCAAGCCTCTTTGACTTTAATACAGAAAGAAAATGATTCGGCGATTGCGTTTGCGATCTCTTCATATTACATTGAACAAAACGGAAGAGATTCAACACTGAGGGATACATTATAAAGCGTATAAAAAGTAGATGCATCATTCTCAAATTATGAATATAACGTTCGAAAATGGAATGACTCAATTCAATTCATATGCATATTCACATATATGCACGTATGTTATGTTATGCACATGTATAAACTATATGTATAATGTATAAATGTAAATTAAAAATATTCATATATGTGAATTATGTGTAAATAATGTAAATTAAGAACAGGATGATACACGCGCATGGAATGTGTAACTTAAGTGGTTCTTTCTTCTGAAAATGATTATCACTTCGTTTAAATTGTAATAAACATTATTTTGCCTCAAATCAAGCTAATGCGATTTTTAAACAGCTACATCAGCCCTATATCTGGAATATAACTTTAATGTACAAGCTGACAAATGTCGGGAATAACATTTACTCATAAATCCTCTCGCATTTATCTTGCCAATTAATAATAAAAATAGTTTATATCTGTATTCTATGTATACCGTGTGAGACAAATAAGGTAATTACAAGGCCATATAGCAGTACCGCAGAGCATTCTGACACAATGTTAGTATTTCTATGCTATATTTTGAATATGTTTATAAGATAGAAATTTTAATCCAGAATTATTATTCTAGCTATCGAAGTACTACGATAAATTAATTTTAAGAAAGTGCTGTACAATGTAAATAGCTGTCTCTCGACATTGATAAGTCTATGTCGAAGTATATACCTAATTGTATACTTCGAGATAATTTAATAAATTTATCATATATTTACTTTTCAATAAATTAATATTCACGTTGCAACAAATAAACAACGATCTGTACATTCAATATAAAAATTAAAGCTAAGGACGGAAAACAGAAAACGCTAATCAGATATTCAATCCTCCACTGTGAATAAAATGTATCGGTTGGCAAATATATCAAGTTGCCAGGCATTGTTGTTACTTTTAATTCACGCTATGCGCGAAATACTAACAGTGGAATACTCGTTAATTATTCGTTACTCTAACTTTTATCAGAACAGTTCCTTTAAAGTACAGTTCGGTGAGCCCAATTGAGTTGTGCAGAGCATTCTATTAAATATAAGTAAAAAAAAAACCTTTTATTTGTATCTCGGACTGTCTGGTGGAGTCGGTTGCGTGTTAGCCCTCTGCTTTGGTCCGGTTTTAAAGGACATCTTTTTTACGGGTCTTGGTGAAATTCCGTGAAGTGCAGTACTCTCAGGAGTATCATTGCTAAACCATACTCTGCTTCCGTCAGAAACTGGAAACAAATGCCAGAAACCTCATTAATCGTAATTTTATAGATTATTACCAATTAGAAGCAACATAAAATTTTAGCCAAAAAATAGATTACTCATGTGAGAAAGGCGGAAATTTAGAATTATTAGAATTATTAGAAAAAGTAAGCGTGAAGTTTGAAAAAGAGAGAGCATCAGCAAAAATAACATCAATACTTTATATATTGCATATATTAAGTTTTCCTGCAAAGCGATAAAAATTAATTTTAAAAAAACATAAAACACAAACATAAAAAAAAGTATTCAAACATGCTTTTTTTTGCTCATAGATTGGAAAGATTACCTCTGAATATATTTTGCAAGACTGCCAAACAAAAAGTTAATTAAAAGACATAGAAATGTTAAAGAAAGAATTGATATTTTTTTATTTTACCACAATATTCGGCAGATTAAATCTTGCAATTATATATATTATTAGATATACAACAGATATTTGTATAATAGAGTTGAAAAATATTTACTTTTATCGATAATCGAAGATCGATCTGCATATTGCAAATATTCCACATTTTGTCACATTATTGTCCGTGAGATTGTGATCAGACAATTATATAACGTATATATACTTAACAGAGATACAGATAAGAGACATAGTAGATACAACGTCAGATAAAACGTTGAAATGAACAGCACGGAAACGATAAATAACTAATAATACTACCTTGTCCAGTGGTGTTACAAGGTGGGTGGGGGTTAGTGGACTGAATTAGTCACCTCTATTCGCACGATTGTCACTGCTCGCTGTTGAACTGCTGCGCAAACCGGAGCGTCCTTGGTGCGAATCTATAAGCGCTGCCGCGAGGTTTGACGATGCTGTGGATTGCACGCTTGTTGTAGATCCTGACAGTGCGATATTAGTAATAATAATAATAAACTTCTACAAAATCAATATCATAATGACACGCAATAGTCTAAAGAAATATGTTTGTGAACGTGTGTGAAGATGTAAATAAAATTAAATATTATACAAAATATATACGCGATATTATTAATGCTTTAACTTAATTGAAATTTATGTACCAGAGACAGATGAAGCTGCGCTAAACGGGCTCGGCGGTTGTACTGGTGAGTAAACATTGGCCGTAAACTCCTCGAATGTTGTAGCTTCCTTGTGATTTCTCATAACAGTATCAATCGATCGCGCCCTTTCCTCATAACTGAAATTTTTTATTTATTGACATTCCATTCAATGTCCTCGTGTTATTGCACACAATAAACAGACTACTTACTAATGTTGATATAACGTAAGCGTAGACCTTTTCGCTCTACTCGCGGCTAACGCGGTTGTCCTCACTAAACCCGGCAATACCTTATCCTCCACGATACACTCGTCAAATAAAGGACCGAAAAATGGAATCTCCGATTTACGCGAGATCTGTATTCGATACAGTTTGTTTTTCAGCGGATAAATTACTATGAGAACGTCGCAGAACTCCGTGGGTATGATGTCTCTGCGATAATCTCGCCAGTGCTCCGACCACACTATGTGGATTTCATCGTTGCCAAGATGACGTGTCTGAAATCAGATACTACGTAAACATCTCGAGAGATAAACGTGTCATAAAAGGCTATACCTTTTGCAGTAAACTCTCAGGGCTATCCGACGGCATCCTCGTAGCAACGTGGAAGAGAACTTCGGTGAAAGACGTGGCGTAATACGGTGCGGTGACACCAGATGCCTTTCCAGGTACCAAACCACCGAGAAAACCAGTGTGTGACTCCAACTCGACTTCCCAAGCTAGTCTCGCGATGAAGCTTTCGTACTCCTTACTGGCAGTGACGTTGCTTAGTATGGAGTTCTTGTCTTCTTGGCCCTGGCTGACGTAAATCACTGCTATCTTGTGTGTCTCCCGTGACCGTTGGCCATCGAGATTACGGAGTTCGCGTAAAAGTTTCTCATTTTTCGCCAGCAAATGCAGCTTCTTACGCAGCTCCCAGCCGGACAAACCGAGATGCGAAAACAGAAGGCGGCAGTGATGAAATGGCGCCGGAGGCGGGCGACACGACGGTGGACTGCTTGCTGTTGCGCTCATACTAAAATTAAAATGTATTCAATACAACGTAAAATCATAATAGGCTTTACTATGATCGATTTATTAAATGAGTAAAATATATCTAAATAGCGAGAGATACAAAACCTGATGTGTTGATTCCAATTATTCAAGTGTTCTTGCTCCGTATTTCTCTGATTTAAAATTGTCGCAATAGTCTCGCTTTCGAGATAATGTCCCTGAGGTGGATTAGCGGGCGCATTGAGAGCAACTTCTGGGTTGGTCAAAACCTCCGGGCTGGTATGTCCTATATATTGAAGAAGCTAAAAACATACAACCCTTTAGCAATTCACTGTTTCATAATTATTACAATATATCAATATAACTTCGTTAACGTACATCATCCAAGTTGTCCATGTCGCTTGCAGCATTTGCAAAAGTTGGTAATATGTGGGGCTCGCGGTGCCGTATTGTATGTCTGGGTGTACAGTTGTGAGGTGTGATGACACTGTTCAAGTCATCTGTATGTAATTTCACGCTCCAATCAACTGAAATAAATTACAAAGATTTATTGCGTCATGATTTCTTTTTTTTTTTTTTATTAAAAAAGATATTTCGAAAAAAATTCACAAATGAATTTATTACCAGGCTTTGCAAACGGCAATGGTAGATCGTCATCAATGAAGGGTTGGCTATATAAGATCGAACTGTCCCAAGAAGCTTTTCCAGCGAGATCACGCAACAAAACTCTGACCAGAGAAGGAGCTGTGGTCAAACCAGCGGTGACTCCTCCGCCGGGTGCATCCAATGCCGCTAATTCCACCAACGACATTATGATCGAATTGGAAAGCATTAAGAGCTGTATGTTAGGCGCTTGAAAAACGGCAGAGGATAGCTCGTCCCCGTCAATTCCAGGAACATCGTCCAGCTCAACGACCAGCGATGAGAGACGCGCGGCTCCGATGCCCATCGGAAAGTGTCCCAGGTGATTGATTAAATGCATCAATACCTGTATTTGAAGTCAAATATTTATATATAAATTATATATACTTATATATGCATAATATAGATTAACTTACCATTTTTGCTGCCAACTGTACAGACTGAATATTTCCTTTGTGAGGCGATTTTACAGAGGACTCATCAATCAAATTATCCAATGTAATATTAGGATCAAAATCGTCATCGTCGTCATTTTTAGCGGTCTTCGAAAATTCCTTTCCAACTTTATTTTGCACTATATTGTTTAACACCTACATAATAAAATTAAATGCTGTAGAAACCGACAAGATAAATTATGGCATGTATAAAATATAAGAAAATGTAGTACGAACTGTAAATAAAGTCATCAAGAGAGGTCTTCCTTGGAACACCTGTAATAATACTGTTGGTCCTAAGTGCATGGCCCATTCGCCCAAGCAAAATAGCATTGACACGGTTAAGGGTCCGCGCCTTTCACGCGTCGTCATTCGTCCAAGTGTATCCGACAAGATCTGGATATCGAAAAATAAAAATTATCGTTACATTTTTCATAACCAGCTCTATAATCCTTCACTCAAACTTCATGCCGTACCTGTATTATCTTAGATGGCACATTAGGATACAACTCTAGCAGTATATCAGCCTTATCGCAGAGAAGTAATAGAGAATCACACGCGACCTGTGCAACCGTAGCATGTGAAGACTGAAAATAAAAAATTGATATCATTAAACTGATTAACTTTCGATAAATAAAGATTAATTTCTTTATATTTAAATGATTATCAACATCGAATTAGTAACATATACAATGGAGAATTCGCTCATTAGCAAGTATAGAATATCAAATAACAGATCACAGACTGAAACAATGTATTGTTTCGGATACACATACAGCAGGCCATGCAGTCAACGATATCGTAGACTCGTAAGCCACGCGGGTATCAGTCCAAAACTGCGAACGTCACACTGACAACGGCCGACACAGCTACATTAATACAGAAAAAAAAAAAAGAAGGACTACCTGATCCATTAGGGGAAAACAGAAACCAGCTCTGCGACGCTCTGCTCCTTGCATCCGCTGTCAACGATACTCAATGAAAGAGATATTCGCTTTCGTCTTACTACTATTACAACACCTGTTTTACTTAACTTACATGTTGTTAAACATGGATCTCTTTCTCTCTTTTTTAAAAATATACATTCACGGAACAGCGATTGCAGTGCATTTCACGCGATATATATCGTTGAACTTAAGACAATATCCCAAATGCAAACTACCAAGCAACTATAAATCGTAGAGAATAGTTTTTTCATGCAGTCTATGTTCAAAAGCTCGACGACCTTCTGTTAAGATTTGTGCATACATAGCCGTTCTAATTGATTTCGTATAATCTTTTAAAGACATCTAGAGATTTACAATTTAAATTTAGAAAAATTGTCAACTCACTCTAAGTGCAAGGAGAAGGACTGTGACAGCTTCCGGAATTCTTGGATGTTGTGTTTTGTAAGATAGTTCTTTATATGCAAACATTGCGATACTTGACAGAGCTAGACATCTCGCAACACCAGTGGGTTCCCGTCGACAGCTCCGCAGAAGTATTGTTACAATATGTTCCTAAAAAGTGTAAAGATTAAAATAAACAAAATCCAATAAATATCAATTTCGCTATCAATTGTCTCATTAAATTACTTTTGCTTCTGGACACGTCATAGTTACAATATCAGGCCCATTCGGTTGTAACATGGGTAGCCTGGTAGTTGAAATAGGTAAGGATAACAATGAGCCGATAATAGAAACCGCTTCCATCCTTGGTGCCTGAGAAAAGATAATATAAATGTCTTATATGTTTAGATAAATATTACAAAGAATTACTATATTGAATTACAGAAAAAAAAGTAGATACCTCAATATCTTGACTGCCAAGTATCATATTAGCAGCGTGTATGTAGTCCAAAATTAGAAGACTCGATCCAGGTAGATTCAGACTAAATAATCTTGGTCCTGTGTATTTCACAAGTACATGTAATACTTTACTGTCATTACTAGCAATTCCATTGTGAACGGCGCGATAGAAGAGTGTAAGATGCTGTTTCGGTAGACTGATATCCACTGGTTGCACTGTTAAGAGACATATAAGACGATACGCGGCTAATTTACCGATCTCGTATTGATCAGGAAGTTGGATCGCCTGTAAGAAACAAGTAAGATAAGCTTTGAAAGATAATCTTTATAATCTTTGCATTATATGTACCTTAAAACACCAAGGTGCAATAACTGTCAGAGGTGGAATTAGGTCTGGTGCTGGAGGTGTTGCTTGATTATCCCCAGATATTCCTTGATTCAAACGTATCTACATAAACCGTACAGAACAACATAAGAGTCATATAGACAGACATATTTTAGTTTTAATTTATTTAATTTTGAAGCTAATAATTCTTACTTTAATTAATGTCTGTGTAAGTTGCACGAGGTAATCCATAACTTGGCCGTGCAGAACAGGATCTTGAATATTATTAACGTCTCCTAATGCCGACAGCATACGCCGCCATAAAACGACAGCCACGTCTGGCAACCATCCACGGACCCCTCCACCAGCCATAACTGATCTTCTCTCCGATGCGTCAGTTGTATCTATAGAACAATAACAACTACTAAATATACGCTAGGTCTATCAATTTTAGAGATAAAATCCAACTTTAAACTCAATTACATATTATTAAACAATAGTTTACTGTGCTATTTATGAATTACGAAATTGCAATATATAGTTAGGCTTTGTATCTCGTAATATTATGCGGCAAGAAAAATTGTTACAAGCTCAACATACGACTAATTCAATATGATAAATGTATAAAACCCCCAAAAAAGCAGAAAACCATCTGAAAAGCATAAATTTAATTAAAGAGATATTTTGATTCAATATTATTCGGATTTGTTGTCTTAAATGCTCGAACGATCATCAAAGCATGATGTATTGTTAATGGAAGGACGTTATTCGACTAATATGAGATGTTGTAAAGTTGTTATTAATGCGAGACAGATATAACAATTTTTCGAGGATAACGAAACGTTCACACACCGTTATAACGAACTCTCTTATATTGAAATATAAATATTACACAGGCCATACATACCGATACTGCTACCGTCAATATTTTCTATCTGTATGGGACTATCTTTGTTGCTGTCAACGCCACTGCTGGGTGTCGGCGACGGGCAGCGCGGCGACGGTGGTTCGCTATCAACTATAACAATGCTATCCAAAGATTTGGCACGTCTGCTGGACAGCATCTTCCGACCGGTCGCCGACGACGAAGTTGAGCCACTTGACAATAACCGCGCCATATCTTGTTCTATCGATAGGGGGAGTACTGCACGTGTGGAAATTGTTTACACTTAATCAAGAAGTAGGACAAACACTGCAGAGATGTATTTAATGACAAGTCGTTTAGTTGAAGTAATAGATCTTGTGAACGACATGCCGATTAAAAATTAGGAAAAGCAACGATGAGCGCTGCGTTATAAATATGACAAATCTACGCCGTGGAGTGATACTACTGTCTGTCTGCACAGTACGGGAGAGAAGTTATTTTTAAACCGGAGTCGGCGCCAAAGCGAGAAAAAAAAGAAGTAAGAGATACAGTTATAAATAAATTACGCACACAGCAAAACACAAAGGCACTATCAAAAATCTCGCCATAGTTCCGAGAAGTAAAAATAAAATAAAATAAAATAAAAAGAGAATTATGTTGCGTTTTTCACTTACCGGGAACACCACTGTGTATCGTGTGCGTCCGCTGTCTGTGAAACTTTGCACGAGTCTTGATGTTGTATATATTGTTGTCGCTCGCACTGCGCGGCAATGGTCGCACCTTCCTCATATCGCGAAGCGGATGATCTGATGAAAGTTGAGAAGTTCCTTTGTCAAACTGATATCGCGACAAGAGAAAATAGCGATCTTACATACCTACGACATTTTCTTTCGGCGCGGTATTGTTCTCTTGATCAATGCTACCTTTCCGAGGCGGCTGTACGCTTCCAGTCGACGCTGCGCGGCTCCCGATTCCACGTCGCCTTTTTGATTTCTGTTCACTGAGTCTGTCCAAAGGTAGATCATTCAAATCCAAGTTGTACACGTGTCTCGCTAATACTCTCGTTAGCGTGTCCAGAGTTTTCTATATAGGCATACGTAAAAAAAGAAAAACATTATTCTACAAATATATAAGTCAGAACTCGCGAGAGACACTCGTCACGCACTCACCGCCCACTCTCGAATTAATTCTTCCCATTGTGTTAACGACGTTAACACCTCTAGAAACTGGTCCCATAATTGGGTAGAAATAACCACGTTTAAGTTAGCCTTAATCCACGTAACAATTAGAGTCTGGAATATGGCAGGCGCGAGTTTCCCGCCGATACTTTCCTGATGCTTGCGACGAGAGGATTTCTCGCTTAGTACGAGCGATGTAATTTGCAGTAATACTCTGACGGATTTAATAAGTTGAAATTAGCGAAAGAATGTTAACCTTGAAGAAAGACGATGGTAAATAAATACCTAAGTAACTGTTCCCAAGTCGCCGGTTCCAGTCTAGAGTGCATAACAACGTATCGATACACATTCAAGACTCTCTTACAACTGTCCGTTTGTTCCTCAAGTAACGTCAGAGACGCGTTCGGTCCCGAATTCTCTAAGAAAAATACGTTTGATGCTTGCGTGATAAAAATTTGCAGCACGTTTTGCAGGCCTGCCCTAATGAACAAATTTTCCCGGTGTATAGCGCCAAGATAAGAATCGTTCCTTAATCTCGTCTGTCGATAACTATCGGATGGACTTTTTTCCATTTCACATGCATTTCTCTGACTTTCTTCTAAATCCCGATCTTTATGGCCATCCAGCGGTTCCAACATAAATGGCGGGATTTCCTATAAAATATACGTTTAACAATTTACACAAGTGTGTTCGTATACATAGCATATAATTTTCTAGTATTTAAAACTCACATTCATTTGAATCCAATCTTTATAAACAGCAATGGCCTTTCTTATGGCCCCCGCATGATTGAAATCCAGAAGAAATGCCTGTCGGTACAATTCGTGTACAAAGTTCACATTATCTCTGTTTCCGTATAAAACCTCTCGGACTAACATGGCCGAAACGGCACTGTCTTCCTGATTTTGACTATCCTGTTGGGACACGGCTGATTCGGGTGACAGTAAATTTGAATCCACAGAATTTTGAGTATACACCGACACGCGGCGTAATTCTGATTCGGTGTTTTCCTCATTCGGTGTTGTGCTGCAGATTTAGCATTCGTAATATATAATGTATCGTAATTCAAATTACGACAGAAGGAAATAGACATCGTTAAAGAAATTACCTTTGTGAAAGATGTGCGAACAGTCCATCTTTCCTAGCGACATGCGTAAAGCTTGCGATCCATTTGATTAAAGCGACTTTACAGAGTACATAGTTATTCTGATTTTGATTCGTCGGTTTACGCATTCTAGGTAATTCCAAATTAGGTTTGTAAAGCGAAAAGTTTTCATTGAACTCTGGACAGATGTGACGAAGATATGCTACTTTAAAACGCTCTAATAAAAATTGAAAAGTTTTATGCTGCCGTGTAGATTTATCTCGCCATTCTACTTTAACCACCTAGATAACGTAAACAAATGATTATAAATCATTTGTTTTATCATGTTTTTAAAATCGGACAAATATCTATAAATATGCCTATAAACAAGTAAATTATATACCTGAGTAACCATAAATTCAAGCAGTGCTTCCAAAAACCTAACAGTTTCATTATCGAGCGGCTTTTCTCCACTTTGCGGTGGTAAGATAGGTCCGCTGTCAACTTGACTGATAGGACATTGATTGGATCCATTGTCATGAAAAGTACTTTGCCCGACTTGCGTATCATAAAATTCTCTCTTATCTTTCTCTTCGGAATTAGCTGCTTTCGCTAGTTTTTCTTTCTTGCCCTCTGTCTTACGATCACATTTATAAGGCGACGCTTGATGCGGTGGAAATCCCGGCACCAAGGTGGCGAACATTTGGTGTATATGCTCTGGAGCATTTTCGCCAAGGGCTTGATACCACAAAATAAAATACCTAAAACATCAGTGATATGTTATAGAGTTATACGTTGCACTAAATAATTATAACATACTTCAAACTTGCTAAGTACCTTATAGCTTGTCTACGAAGTTTCCAACTATTACCAGGATGCAAGAGCTTCTGCAGAATCCGTGCTAAGCTATGACACTGCCATCGTCTGTTAAGCAGCTCAGGAAGAAGAGTTAAAACTTTCTCCAGAAGCTGCAATACTTGTTCTAACTCCTCCCTATGCGCTTTATGCACTACAAAAAAACGTAGAGATTAGTTTTTTTCCCTTAAATACAACGGGATATTGTGACAAATACTGTGACAAAACTAAATATGAAAATAATATTTACATAAATATTCATATAATTGTAATACGTTCAATACAATTACATATATACATATAATTGTAATACAATCGCAAGAAGTTAGTAATGGAAGAAATAATAATAATGGATGCAATAAAATTAAGCTAGAGTAATATGATATATGACTTACCAATATGGAAGGAAAGCTCTGGCAGCAGAATGGGAAGAAATGAAAGAGATGATAAAATAATAACGAGTGAATATTATGGTTAATATAAAATGTATTACAATATTTTGAAGGCAAAGATATTTTTGTCAAATTATATATCATATCATTATGCATCAAAGCATGGAAATCTTTAAAGTTATGCAGCATTAGGACAGTTAGCTTTATTTAGTACGTTATGCTTGAATATTAATTATAATTTGCAACTTACCGCGCTGCCGAAGATTTGCTTCGGCAGACACGAAACAGTCGTACAGGATGAAATACACATGGCTGAAGTTACCCTCAAAAAAGCCCTTTGCCTCGTCAGTATCCACATTTTCTGCAATATAAAAATATGCGCAAATTAATACATGTGTATATTCTCTATTTAAAATATATGATATTTAAAGACATAATCAATGGATTAAATAGGAAAGAAAATCTTTCTCTAGCAACACACATGTCTTACAGAGAGGAGTGAAGTAAAGTCTATTACATCATGACCAGTTCTGGATATCTGTGCTTATATAGCAGAATACCTTTTCTTTTTCCTTATACGTACATTAGGAGAAACAGAAAAGGAAAGAGGAGGGGGGGAAGAAAAGGGATATGTAACACAATTACAAATGTAAAATTACATAGCCTAGCAAGACTGAATAAATAAATGGACTAGACATAATTTTCTATGTAATATCTATATAAATATAATGCAAGGCACGTTTGTGAAGCATATTTAAAGTTACAGATAATTTTTATTAATAGAACGTGTGCAAAGATACATGGAATAACAATGTAACTTTAGCTGGTGACAGAGGCCACAAGTTGGTCAATGTGGTGAGGCGGTTTGGTGATTAGATATTGGCTACCTCTCTCGTAATACTGTGAAACCACAATGCTTGCTTGGATTTAAATCCCAGGATTTAAATTCTTTTCCCTTTTAACTAGGATATGCAACAGGCAAATGACGTAACAGGTATTTTATCTCTATTAGACAAATAAAATGTGAATGACACTTTCTCAAATCTTTTAGTAATTTTTTAACAAACTCATCTGAATAAAAAAAAAATACTTATCAGTTTTGCTTTTAAGAGCCATTAACTATTATACAAAATATAATTTGCATTTTATAAAAAGGTATACATGGAAGTCCAGTCTTCTAAAATCTATATAACTGATTTTAATTATTCAAATGATACTAAATCTATATACAATTGTTTTTAATTATTGCAATAGTACTTTTACATATATTTATGAAAAATATGCTATTCATCTTATTTAGGGTAACTTTAATTTTGATTTACTTATTAAGAAATATTTGTATTATCTTGTTAGCATAGAATACATAATCTTTTGCTAAAAAATAGATTAGATTAGGAATAATGAAACATAATTAAAAACTTTACAGCAAGCAAGTGTAATTCTGCTAGTTGAATTAATCAGAGTTTGATCAAAGTCACTCGACGGTAGTTATTTCAAGCGTTTTATCATTTAATATAAACATTCCTCAATGTCATCCTCTATTTTTAAAGAAAACCAAACGAATTGCAAGAAGTAAACGATTTTCTTTCGGCAACGCGGAAAATAACTCTCGCGATATTCAGCCAAGGAGTTAATGGGACTCGTCGGAGAGCGCGACGACGAGGGTCGGCTGCTGAGAAACGGTAAAGCAAACGAGCGAACGCTGTAACATCCTCGCGCTCCAATTTGAGGCGTCTCCGGCGGCGCGCGCGTGGGAAGCGAGCAAATAACCGCCTCGGCGCGCGCCCAAGTCCCCCTCGTCGTCGCGATTCCGCGAAAGCGGAATTCTGACTCAGCCCACCCGTCGGCCCGTCGCCGTTGCGTCGTCGCGTTCGCCTCACCTAGGACGATCTTGAGATGCTTGAACCGCGTCGCGCTGTCCTTCTTGACATCCTGGATCTTGAGCGTCGACTTCTTGACGTCTACATGGAGCTTCTTGCTGAACATGATTCGTGCCGCCGGCGGCCGCGCGGACAGGTACAATCATCGGCGGCGGCGGCGACAGCCGGGACAGTCCGCGTCGAGATGCCCGGGCCCGGTTACGTTCGCGCGATCACCATGACCAGCGGCGCGAGGTGCCGACGGCCCGCCCTCGTCACGTCAAATCGCCGTCCAATTTCGCACACGCACCTCCGATCAGATGTACGTGACGGCCATCTTGAGCGCCTCACTGGCCCGCACGCACCAGCGCTGCGCCGCGCTCGGTGGCTCCTCGGGGCAATGACATCATCCGTCATCCAGAGATCCCGGAGAACGTTTACGACGTCCTCGAGTCGTCCAGAGGGACATCTTGACATTCCCAACGCGTCGCACGGAGTCGGAAAAACGGCTTTGTAATGGCTTTGGAATATTTTTAATATCCTAATTTATGATGTCATTGAAATATTTTTTCAATATTCTTTCGCTTTTGGACGCGTCGTCGGTAATACAGTTTCCTAGAATTCATCAGAGGGTCAATTCTCGCGATGGTAATTGAGCAACGAAACCGTCTTTATCGATTGAACAGCGAATTATCATTAGAGTCGATATTCGATAACACTAGACGCGCGCATCGTATCCCAGAGCGGAAGTAACGTCAGGGACTAGTGTTACGCACGCATGCCGAGCGATTTCAAAATGAATTCGGAAGGCGAGGAAGCTTACATGGAACTCGCATTCGTCAGAGAGACTAGCGTGAGCCAGCAGGAGAAGGTGAAGGCGTTCTGGAAGTTCTTGGATTCTCAGAATTGCTTGCAGCCACACGAAGGTATGCGACGAGAGACATAGGCAATTAGGTTATCATACTCGCTGAGAATAGAAAACTTTTTGTCACGTCACCGCGAAATCTTGCGCGTCTCGTAAAACGCGCATTAATAATTTGTATGCTATAACGCATTGAAGGAAGATTGTTTTACAATCAATTATATTAACAAAATATCACATATATCGAATGATGATGTTCGTCATGTTGTGTAAAGAAAATAATTCTCCTTTTATTTTTTTTTATTTTACTTTTTTTAGTTTTACTTTTTAATTCTCCCTATTTTATTTTATTTTCATGCTTTATGAATGTCTCGTAATATAGATATCATATATACCTAATAAACACAAAGCAACAGTAGTATAACGTCAATGTTAAAATTTTCTATTCAACAATATAACTGTTATACATATGTATATAAGACATGTTATATTGTTGAGTGGAAAATTATAACATTGACATTACATTCTGGTTACTTTGTGTTTACTGGATATAGAATAATGTACGGAAATAAGAATTAAAGTATTTATTATTTTAAACTTTATTATTTTTAATATACTATGAGAATATTTTAATTTAAGAATATATTTAGGACGTTGCTAATTAAAAGTTATACGTGGAACATTATACATTTTATTTTCATTATACGTTTCATTAAATGGTTATACATGGAATTATATAAAAGTGATCAGTAGTGAGTAAGATACTAAATTGATATGGAGAGGTAATATTTCGACGCGAAGGGATATCGGAGCGTAAATCACAGTCGGAAACGGAAGCGTCGGTATCGAGCGTGGAGGAAATTATGAAGGAGAAGGATCTTTGGCGCAATGGACTGAGAATCTTTCGACGACTCGGTCTGGACAAGACCGCCCTCGCGGCGGACAACAGATGCAAGCTCTGCCTCGCGCACAAAATGATCCAGTACGGTTGGCGGGACGATTCGGTGGATCATTTAGATAAACCGCTGCTTTTTCCAATGATCGCAGATGCAAGGATCTGGCCGATACGGTGATGCAACCGTACGAGGAACTGAACGCCGAGATGGAGGCCTTCGAGCAGCGCCAGAAAAGCCGCGACTCGAGTCAGGGCGAAGCATCCCACGTTACCGACGAATCAAATCGATACAACTCCAATCTTGTAAAAACGAAAAAATAATCGTTACTGGCGAATACTTTCAGTCTTTGTTGGATTCACATTTCCGTCAGAGCTCTACTTTGTCTACTCAATTTCTAATAATTTAAATTTATTAGCGGTTCAACAAATTATTCTCGCTTTAGATCTATTTTTCGTATATTTTCATAGAAATTTCATTTTTGTAAAAGAAGAAATACATTGTCTTAAAAGAGCGTTGAGAAACTTAAATTAACAAAATCGCATTAATGATATAAAGTCTGTATCAGTCACTATACAATAAACACAATCTAATAATAACGTTACATTGCATAAATATTCTAATTTTCTTGACGCAACTATTATGTACAACATGTGTTATATTATATTTGTATTATTGCATAGGAAATTATAATATTGATACAATGTTACTGTTGGGTGCTATTTACTGGATACGCATTTGGGACCGAGGATTGCAAATTGAAGATTAGAATTTAACCAGTCGAAACAGAATAAAGCGGATTAAAATTAAACTTATCCGACCGGTCAAATTCGAATCTCCAATTTGCAATCCTCAAAAATATGGGCTTAAGACCCAGGAAGAACAAAAATTATACTTATCGTATTGACATAAAAATAACATTAAAGCAGCGATAAAATGATGTAATAATGACATTTTAATGTTATTTTAACATCTTTATGATTTCTCGTTTTACCTGGGGAGACGTTTCGGCGAGGCAGCGATCGCCACCGACCCGCGCGCCTTTCAAAACTGCCGTCGAAGACAGTCGTCGGCGTAATCGATGGCAGGAGAATTACAGCGTTTACAATGCCAACGCGGCGGGGCCGGCTCCCGGCGGAGGTTGCCGCGGTCGTTTAATGGAATTGGAACGAGCCGGAATATGGATGAGTAGGGTAGAGCGCGCATCCCGAGGTACCGCGCGGCGGTGTATCGGATTTCCTTAGTCCAGGAGGTCGACGTTGTTTCGAGCAAGGTGCGCTGCCAACGGGAGCTACCCATGAATGGACCGGCGGACCCTGAATCCTTACGCGACATCTGGCCTCCTGGGCCCTCCGGCGACATCGTCTTCTTATTGTCAAGCCGTCCCGGGATACTTTGCGCCAATCGAGAACAATTTCCCGAGGTATTCGAGGTACACGATTGAGAGGCGCGGTCCGCCTTCCTCAGGATTTTAAGGACGTTGATTTTAATCGAATTTGACGAGCTCTCAAACAACTTGATCATTATTGCGCTGGATTCTTCGAGTACCTCAGCGCTGCTTTTAAAATGGCAATAACGCAGAAAATTTTCCAACTATTGATATTCTAAAGTTGCTTAATAACCCATATGGCATGTAATATTTCTGAAACATTACATTTAATTAAAACAATGTTTCAGAAATATTACATGCCGTGTGGGAAGATATATTTTTTCTGTTCTTACACACAGAAAAATATATACTACCTACGAGTAAATACTTGTTCTAAGTACTTGATAAGTTTATCAATATATCCGTAAATCTGTCATAAAGTTATCATAAGTATCACATTTACTTAAAACATATTCTAGACTTATGACGAGTATATCTTATTATTAAACTATTATTAAAAAAATATTCTTTGCTGAAGAAACTTAAACAATTAACTATTACTTAAACAAAATAAAATAAAATAAGTATAAATTGCTTTTCTTATCTGCTGTAGGGTCTGTAGAATATTAGTCTGATATTTTTCTGTGTGTACAGTTGAAAAATTGAATCGCCGTTGAAAAACTCCGATAACAACGACCGGATATTACATCTATATTAAAAGTGGCATACTTTACTTTCCGTTATATAACTTGTATATAATTGTAATTGGCATCGTAATTGTAAAAATTTATCTAATTTCATGTAGGTGTGTCGCTCTATATCTACACGTTTCGTAAGAGAAACAACTGGTACCATTTTGACACTATGTTTAGAAATTCGATCGGGACACATTGTCGCCTGGAGCGAAACGCAACCGGAAGTCGAGTTTCGGTCAAGCAGTTATCGGCTCNGTCAGCATTATCTTCCATGGACAATAATCACGAGCGATCGTTTGTGCGTCGCAGGGGGCTTCCGCCTCGCTTCGATCTTGCGTTCTCCTTTTTTTTTCTTCCTGCTCGTGCCATTACGCGCGGGCCATTTGTCTCCCGTGGACGAACGGTCCATTGTCTCGTAAGTTTCTCGATCGGGGACCGCGCCGGAAATCGGCCATCGAAACCGCGCCCGTACGCCCGCACGCACATACACATTGTACACACGTCGCGACGTGTGTATCTGCGAAAGCAGACCCGATAGTTATTCCGGTCGGACGAGCCCCCGAAATAGTCCTTATCACCGAAATTCGTGTAAATAATAATACTTTTAGATATGGACATGGTAGGATCTTGAATTATAACCGAAAATTGGAATTGGCACATCGTCGCTTTTTCAAGCAATTATTTACGAGAGCTAAATGGGACCTGTGCTTAGCCGTCGTTAGCCAGGTTACATACTCAACGGGAAAATCTAATTCTCGATGATTTCTATATCGTTGAGACGTACCTAAATATAACGTCGAGAATTCCGTAGTAATTGAGTTCGAAGTTATCGGTACGCCACTCCAATATTACATGACTCGACGATCTTAGATAGATATTACTTCACTTTGAGGGGAATATGGGAAAATAAGAAACATGATAGCCGTAAAAGTATATAATTTACAAAAGCTGTGAAGAATAAATTGCAATCGAAGACACATAGAAGATGACAGGAATATAAATAAAACACAAAGGATCAAATGCGCAAATAAAATGTACTTTATACATAAAACAACGATATCGATATAAAATTAATAGAAAGCTTCAAGATTTATTATTTGTATTAATTAAGCAATCAGAAAGTTTGTTTGACAGAGATATGTTCGTAGCAACCGTAATGTAATAGCTGATAAAGCGTGAATGATAATAATCTATCGAGTTCTATACTCAATATATTAATTCAGATCATACTAGCTTCATAAGTTCTGGATGATTTTTCTCAGCGCTCTATTTTATACATATGTATATTAGAAAAATCGCATGAATTCTCTTGTCTCTTCGAAGCTACTCTTGCATCCTTGTACACTTTTTTACTCATCATACAACTTAATCGCGTAATTTATACACCTCTACGTTCGTATCTCCGATCCACGCGGTCCTGACATATCGCACGAGAGTCGTCGCTCGTTCTGGTACCTCTCGCGCGAATGGAAGCGCACCTGGAGCATAATGGACGCGCTGATGGAAGAAGAACAGGCAGTCCATGAAGGGGGCAAGCGTACAGAGACAAAAGCACGAGAGAGCGATCGAGAGGTAGTACAAAAGGAGCAGGAGGAACTAGACGAGCGAAGAGAGGGAGAGAAAGAGAGGCAAAAAGAGAGAAGGAGGAGAAGGGAAAAGGGGGAAGCGAAGAGTCCCGTTGACGGAGATTCGACGAAGCAGCGATGTTTAATCGGTGTTGGCCCGCATCAGGTTGATCGGGGACCCCCCAATCAGGCGTTCGGGCACGATGTGGACCCATGGACGACGACGACGACGACGACGATAGGGAGGTCCGGAGCGGCAGCGCAAGCGGAATCGGGGAGAGGCTGCGCCGTGCCGATCAGGCGAACAATGGAGGCGGGATGCTCATTTGTCTGCGGGCATTGTTGTTCACCCGGCCGGAAACACGAGCCTCGTACTCTCCTTTTCCCCTCTCTATCACGCTACCTCTGTCCCTGTCTACCTATGCATCTCGCTCGTCCTCACTCTTTTCCCCTCTTTCTCTCTCTCTCTCTCTCTTTTGTTCCCTCTCCTTCTCACCCCCGTCGCGTTCGCCATCCGCGTATCCTCCTCGTCGACGTCCCCTCTCTCCCGCTCTCGCAGCTTTTTCCAGCACGAAAGTACCGGCGATGATTCCGCCAATCGTGTCGCTCGACGTTCGCAGGTCGATGGTGCAAAAATTCGGGATAACCGTTTCCACCATGTTCAACCGCGAGTCGACGCACAATGTTGAATGTGTCGGTCTCGTCCGCCGACTTATCGATCGGAAGCTCGCATCGCGGGTCCCGCGCGATGCGTGATTTACGATTCTCTTAAGAAGGAGAGATCTTCTCGGCCGGAAAGAACGGAGCCAACTTGCCTGTCGAGCATCTAATTTACCTCGTTGTGGCACCTAATTTCTCCCTTGACAGGTAGATCTGTCATCTAAATCATCGGCTTGCCGAAGGTCGCCGAGGGTTCGTTTATCAGTGACCGTTGCGTGCTACCTAAGGATCTATACGTATCTGCAAACATAATGAGTTCATTGATTTAAGCGCGAAATGCCACTGTTTATCCTCGCGTGAAGAATGATGGTAAAATATTAGAAGACTTTATTGATTTAAATCTGTCGACGTTGAACGTATCTAATGATACTCGTACACGCGACGCAATGAGCATCGATTCGGTTATAGTACTTACCGATTGATTGATTGCTTGGCCAAAAGGCTGAATTTTACGAGAGGAAGGTCAGCCGGCGTAACACAAAACGTAACACGGAACACAAAAAGGCGAACGGCAGCGTGTGCGGGAGGATACGAAAATAGAGGGGCAATTTCGCGGACGACCACATCCACCAGCGGTCATCGGAAGGGCCCTCGTTTTACGGCCGTTTTGGATCCCTTAAACCGACAGGAGCCGGCATGTGGAGGAGCAGTCGAAGGATCGTCGGTGAGAGAAGAAGAAAAAAAAAAGAGGAACGAGAGAGGAAGAGAGAGGAGGACTGGCAGCATTGAATGGCTCTGCCAAATTAACAATGATTTATGGGGTCGGTGTACCCAATACCATTCTATTAACATCGCATTATTCGATCGACAAATTACACACCGAGGATCGCGCTTACGGGCCGGATTCGACACTTTTTATTTTACCGGTAACAAATGACCCTGCGCAATTACCCAGGACGCGTGCATGACAAGCAGGGATCCGCTATTGCTATCTTAAACAAGATTATCCTGCATTAAAAAAAACATTAATGTTTTGCAAATATAAATTACGTTAATTAAAAAGTAGAATAAAGAAAACTAGAAAATTTCTTCAAACTGTAGAAATAATAACAATAAAGTAAAAAGGTAAGTAATAGAAAATGTAAGAAATTGTACTAGTTAAAATTTATACAGTTTAAAATGGTATTATTATTTTTTTTGTTAAACTTGGGGTACTTGTATTATCGGTAAATAATGTTATATTGTATTAGAAACTCTTTTAAAGTCGAAAAGCGCGAAATAAACATTTATCTATAAATTTCTTTAAATATAAATTCATGTTATATAATCATGCAACGCACATCTCTTCATATAGTATAAATATGTAAATGTTTGAAAAATAAAGAACGGCAATGGCTCTCGAGTAGCGACGGGCAACATATCGAATAATAAATTTTCTTCGTTTAGAAAACGATATTTCGTTGTGTATTTTTGTTAAAAAGCACGCTGTTGCCCGCACCCTTAATTGGCTGCGTCCGCAGAGTTTTCATATTGCGTGCAAAAATTAATGTTTACGCGCGTTTTGTTAATGTTTTCTTCGTCGTTATTAACGCGTAGCGCGGCCCCTCGCATACATTTTCCGATAAGTACAAATACCGCGCGCGGGTTGGCTATCGTTATATTTGCCATGTAAATTTTCAACGATAAATATCGTATCGGTTGATATGGAAAACTGATTTAATACAAATTACATCATTAATATTTATATTAGTATTGCGGCAACGTGCAGTTTATGCGTTTGTTCGATTCTCATTAATTGCAAAGCTTCTATAATTACATATAAATATACGTTCCCGTACCGCACGTTTCAAAAGATCCTACGTGCGACATGTGCACGTTTCTCCCTCAATTCCGCGCGCGTAATCGCGATCGATGCGGCCCCCATCGATGACCATCGATGCGGACGGTAGCCATTTTGGTGCACGGGGCCCAGTTTCGCGGGGCCTCTTCGCCGTGACGTGGAACGACGTGGCGAACGGGCCCCAGCGGGATCCCCGGGTGGGGAAGGGGGCGTATTACGGCTCATTGGACAGGCGAACAAATTCGTCGCGACATACTCGTGGATTACGTGAGGGAGGCCCCCGTGCGCGCCGGTCCCCAAATTTCGGCTCCTCGAACGCGCGGGCGGAGGAGCGGAGGCGGAGGGGTGGAAGAGAGGATCTTCGTACCCCAATCTTATCTTCGACATCGGGCCCCTCGAGCTTCCTTCTTAACGGGTGATCGAGCACGAGCTACGGCGTACTACACACGATGTGTCCGGTGCGACGACTTTGTGTGCACCGGGGGTTTTGTGTACGGCGCCCCATCCTCCTCTCGTGCTTGGCCGACACTTTTTGTTTGCGGCATGTGACAACCGGTAAGCGAACGATTTTTTCACTCGGTAAATCTACGATGTGCTCCGTAAAATACGCATGTATCTATACTTGTTCTGGCGGCGACAAAGCCCTTAAAATTAACCGGGATTTATTTTATTTTCCATTCCTAGGAATTGCGCTTCTCTCTTTAATTGTTTTTTTTTTATATTTTTTATGGAATCTGGTAGTAACAATTCTGCGACAAATCCTTTAAATTACGTATACGTTGTTTGCAGAGAGTGTATTTTTTCGTTTTATCGAGATTATTACTCATGAAATTGAATTAAAAATATAATATCTATGCAAATTTCTGTGTTTCTCCTTAGTAATTGCCAATTTTGTGAGAGAATATTATCAGAGAATGTTTCGTATATATAGCTACGAGGACGCTCGAGAAATTCCAGGAAAATTCAGGCCGAGCTCATAGACCTTATCCCTCTCTCTTTCTTAATTTCTAATTTCATTACGGATTCTCGGACGGCCACATAATGGTCTCGGCTCGTCCCATAAGCCATCTGGCACGATCTCCGATAGGATCTGTATCTATATGCGTATCAAAAGATCGATCAAGATCGATCAGGACGGAACGACGTCTAGCTTCGGCGATCGACGGCGGCGAGCCCGGTTATAGTTTGCTAAGGCGTGTAATCATGTTACGATCGAATTTACATGGCAAATTGCGCTAACGTAGAAAGAACAATTTCCTTCTGGCGCGGATAGCGGATGGAAATTTTTCTGTCGGGACGAGTGTTCCGTTCTCCTTCCCCGGACCGTCGCGCGATAGGTGTCTTTCTTCCTTCGAAAATTCATATTTTGTTGACCCGGATGCACCTTCTGGCTGCAGCACTCTCGCGATGTAATCGTTTCAATATTATTGTCAATATCTGTAAATTCATTTGGCNTCGCATTATTAAATACATTAATAATAATAAAGTATTATATCATTACGTTATTATATTACGAGCGATGGGATGCGCTAATATATGTATAATCGGGGATTATTTATTGGATAATGTAAATTATTAAAATAATAAAAGAGAGAGCGAGAGTCATGAAATATGAAACAAATTTGTCCAGTGTTGTAAAGTTTTGAGCCAACCGTGGCCTTTTTCATATGTGCATTTTTTATCAACGTTTGTTATTTTTAAATATTTATACATTGTAAAATCTGATGATTTTATTCTACTTATCATATAATAATTTTCAGGATTATTTATCGCATTATGTATCAGAAGTTTGTAAAATATCTCTCTTTCTGCATTTTGCGAAATTTTTAATTTTTCGTTAGTATATCTTATTAGCGCAAAGTATTTTTTTTCTCGGATAGTAAAATAAATTATTCGGCATTATTCTCAGGTAAAAAATTGCGTTTACAATGAAATCGACAGACGCTGACCACGATCTTACGCGATACAATGTAGTGACGCAGCCAGACGGAACGAATTATTCTAATTCGCTCTGTATTCGAACTGGCGCGTCTCTAGGAAACAGCTATTATGCTTTTAGACGTGCCTAACCAGACCTAGACAATGATTCTATTAGCGAGGTAGACTTATAACGAGAATAATCATTTAAATGCTACCGCTTTGCGTTAAATTTCAAAATTTTCCGCGTGTCTTCCGACGGTTCTCGCGTCTCTCCCTCTTTTATTATGTGCAACATATTGTTACTGACATACTTTAATTGCAGCAATGATTTTCATCAATTTTACGGATATTGTTTATTTATTACAGAATTTATTGCCAAATTAAAGATTTAATATAAAGATATTTTTGCCTACGAAAAGCATTATATTCAAGAGTAATTAAATTATTAAAGAATTAAAGTGTACGTTTCAATTATTGCTCTTCATCGATATTATCTTTTACCAGTAATAACGATTAACTACGGTACGATACTTTTAGCATTCACCTTCACAAAGTTCCCATTCATATTTCTAAAGTGGGACATTCGCTGAGAAAGGTTCGCGATGTTCGACCAATTGGCGAATGCAGGGCAGCATTGTCCACGTCGGTTACATAATAGGCTCTCCTCCTCTGACGCGGCTGTAATAGCGGGTAGCCCGGGGTATTTAGATGAGTTGACTCCAATTGGCGTACGTACCGTGAGAATCCAGTATCTGGTGCGTGGACAGGCCGAAGCGGGAGAAAAAATGGGTGAACTAATCATGCAAATTGCTCGGCTAGTTGCGTAACTCCCGTCTTCGCACACTTCACGCTCGCTACCTCTTCTCTGCGTTTATCAGTTTTACATATATATATATATAATCGGAGATGACAAAATTTTCGATCGGACTGTATTTTTCGTATTAATTCGTGTAAGAGTTGACTCGTGATCCCTTCGTGGCCAGCAATTAATGACACCTCGGGCGGCATCGCATGTTTTTATTATTATTATAATTAACTGATTCTGTTTCGCTCATCCTACGCATTATCGGCGAATCTGATCGCAGTCATTAAGCAATACTTTAGGACCGTAATTATCTAGTTATACGTCACGTAAGCCGGATAATGTTCATCATCGCTTTTTATTCATTATCGTCGCAAGTTAACACGTGTGCGCAAAAACATGTGGTAATGTGACAAATAATGAATTCTGTTCTCCCTTTGACGAAATTCAAGAGCATCGGATTCGACACGTACCAAAGTATAGAATTTTGAGAGAAGGAGTTTATATCGGAAACACAGATTTATGCAAATCTATTTCGAAGACAAGGATTTAAAAAATTTTTTGAAAGATTAATCTTGATGTCGCGTATTATTTTGAAAGATTAATATTTCGTACTGTTTGAAAATTAATAACTTACACGTATGCGTGTGTATCAAGAGAAATTCGAAGAGAACCTACAAGATGATGATTAATTTCAGTAAATTGGGGGTTTACGGTGTAACGATATCGACCACACGGGCCTCGAAGTTCCGTTGACAGATTCCTGCCGGGCGACGGAAGAAGTCGCCGTGGAAGACGATTATGCAGCTGCGACGAGGAGGAGGCATGCCGCACGCTACGAGCAATGTGCGAGGCTTCGCGCGGCCGTCAATTACGATTAATTAGAGCGGAGACTGACAGCGGACGCAGCGACGGGCTACTTAATACTTTAACTTGTCGCCAACCCTCCGCGCGACTTCACTTCCTCCATCCGTCACCGTTTGCGTCGTTTACGACGTGACCGAACTTCGTGCCCGTCGTAACCACGCATGCCATCGCAGCCGCGTTACGAGATTATTGCCGGTTCGTATGTTCGCACGAAAATATGCCAATTAATCGTACATATTTCCTCTACAATGATTCCCGAACTCGCGATCCAGAAAAACGTAGAGATGTGCAAACTATTCGAATATAGTTCAATTCGAATTTGAATGTCTGTGATTCAAATGTGAACTATTTGAAAATTTCAAAGATAGTTTGAAAATATTTTCAATCGTACTATATGTATAATATTGTTAATCTTATAAAATCGTATTTGCCGTTAATAAGCAAAACAACACAGCCATGTTAATAAGCATTTATATTATTTTTCCACATCAAAATAAATGTGAATTCATATTTTTTTATTTTCAACGTGTAAAAATTCAATCTAACAATAATTATATTATAAATAAAAAATTATATTTAAATGATTTGATTCAAATTAATTCAAATGACGTTTTGTCAATTCGGTCCGATTCGGATTTGAAAAGGGAAAATGAAATTAGATTCGATTCGATTCGATATACAAAATTNTTGATTCGTACATCTGATCAACTGATTAATATACTCTCTTGCGAATAATTCATACATGTTAAGGAATATTATGATGTTCGTATCACTCGTGCAGAGATTAAATAAAATTTCGGTATAAAAATATTTATGCATATAGAGCCGTCGAAAAAACTGGCAGCACAATCTTTCGAATAAGTAATTTTTCAAAAAACTATAGAATATTTCATTATTCGATTATTAATTGGATTATTAATGGTTGTCTTAAATTAGGCCAGTATTAATCGCGTTTGCTCCACAAAATAGCGGCCAGTAGAACCTCGCATTATCGGCGCCATGAATGAAAAGGATTTAATGAAAGCCGAGCAGCCCATCCACTTGAAAATGAATGTAAAACGATATAGCTCTCTACACCCTACGAAAACAATTTGCGAATTGAAACGCTCGAATCGCACGCTGAAACGACACGCGGTTCTTAACAATGCAACGCCCGGCGCGCGTCTCGCGCGCGACGAAACGGAGCTTCTACGTAATGATATGGTTTTCGGTTTCTGTATTGAAACACGATTCTCACTGGGGTAGGTCACGCCGCGTGAGTGTCGTGTATACACGCGTGTAATTCCTTGTAGGAGAACAACGTTCCTTGACTTCTGAATGTACCGTACGTCACAACTGTTGGCTTCGATCTGACGCGACTTTCGATTGAAAAAAGTTCTCCGTTTTTCAAGTCCTTTATGTATAATCATTGCCAAGATTCGATATCGCAACAGAGCGGGATTTGATAATTCTTCGCGTTTAAATTTAGAAAAACAAACTTGTTCTTAAATATTTCACTCCTTATTATTATTTAAAAAAATCAATTAAATAAAAAAAAAATATTACCTTTTTAAAAATATTTTTTAACTTGTTTCTTCACATCAACTTAAATTAATAAAGAACTAATACGATATGCAAGACATTATAATAGAAATTAAAGATGTTACCTATAATAGCAATTGTCACGTTTATCGCATCGCGCATCGAGTGAAATTTAAAACATTTCCAAAATGAAAATTGATTAGCCATCGCTTTATCCCTTCGAAGTAACGATTCAATCATTCATGCGATACTGCCAATCCTTACCGGTACATTCGTTTCTGCGAGAGCATCACAGAGAGATATAATAGCGACTGGTCTGCCAACGAAAGAGATAGATCCGGTTGAGAGCAGGAGATGCAGATGGGCCGCCAGCCTCTTTTCCGCAGAGGCCCGCAATAAATTCAACGAGGGGGGGACTTGGCCGGTTCGATAAGCATCGAAGCATCGAGCGTCATGGAAGTGCTAAGTAACTACCGATCGTATCGGAGATACGAGAACCGCTCCGCTGCGGGCCCTTTCGCGCATTATACCGCGCCGTATCGTGGAGATGGATGTATTTATTGTGTCCCGGGGGTGCGAAACGATCGACAGGTCGAGCCCCGAAATCGGGAGGCGACAATGGAGGTGCGAACAGCGTAAACAGTCGTGCGTTGACGTTTATGAATCGAATTCCGACACCCCCTCGTATGCGGCATTGTATACAGATCGTAGATAACGGCGAGAGTACTCCGTACCGCCAGCCATAAGGCTAGCTCACTCGACAACCCTTAGAAAAAATGGAAGCATCGAAATGCTTCCCGACACTTCTCATTATTAAATCAATTTTATTAGCTGTTAGATTTTTCGTTGAATATGTTGAATAAGATCTATCATACAAAGTATCGAAAACTTCCGGTCTGTTTCTTTAACATGGAGATGTATCTGGCGCTCGTAATTTCACTCATTAGCTCGATAAATTTTTTAAAGTGATTATTTATTATGCAATGTGCATTGATAAGTTACTCTCTTTACTTTTTAAAAATATTTTTAGATTCAGAGTACGATTATGATGCACATGACATAATATTTAAAAGAAAAAGAGGGTAATATGGGAGGAAGATTCTGTTTAATTATTCCATAATAATATTATTATGGTACATGTAAATTAATTTCGCAGGAGAGAGGATTCTGTTTAAATATTCTCTTTAATATTAATATAAATTAATTTCGAATTGAATTAACAGTGCTAAACAGATTTAAACAGGATTTTCTAAGATTATATTGTATTAACAACTCAAATTATATGTATAATTAGAACATTATTTATTTTTAACTCCATTGATCTTATTAGCAAAGAATTTAAGGGTTTTTATCTTCTTCATGTTTGTGCAAGGTGTCGATTTTCGTATTCCATAAGATCCTATTAACCCATCCGACGTTCTAACTGGTTTTAGAGTTTATCCTACAAGAGGATCGCAATTTGACGTAATGACATTACGTTTGCGTCACCGCGTTGCCTAATCCTATAGATTCTACCCCATAGATTTAGATGTCAATCCCCGAGAGCTGTCTACGGATGAACTCGATTGGACGAATCGTCCGGCCAATCCCCGAGCATAAAAATCCGGGGTGTCATTGTACGGAGGGGGAGCCCCGAGATGTTCGACATATGTTTGGTGGGCTGGCATTCATTCCCGCTGCAAAAGAACAAGAGGGTGGAACTGGTTCTCGAATCGGCTGCCGAATCAAGGACTGCAAAACCGGTACAACTTCCGTTTAAATAATTTCAAATAATATAAAAAGACGCAAACTTTTTATATATCACATTTTTTTTATATTTACTTTATTTATATATCACATTTATATTATTATATGCATTTTTTTAGATAAAAAAAAATATTTCTACCATCTAGCACCACGAAATTTCTTTGTTTCGTTTAAAAAAATTATATTTTAAATTCTGATCTACGTTTGACACGAGGTTTCCTCTTAGACCGATAGTAGAGTTATTATTTATCGTCGACCTTCACGATTGGAAGGAGGTCCAATTATTCGCGAGATTCGGTTACGGGGAGCAGTGCCAGGGCGCCAAGTCAGGACCCGATGCGAGGGCGGAAAAGGGTGTAAGGTGACACCCCTCCGAGACAGGTCTGGCTTCCCGTCATGAGCACGTCCGAGATAATCATATTCATAATTCGCGAGTTCGCAGAACCTGCGCCCGAATTGCACGAGAGGGAAAAAGCAGCGCCGAAAGATGGCGGATTATCTCCTTTGTGTTACAAAAACCTGAAATATTCGGACGATTGTTAGCACTTCAACGAGGAGAGTTCCGGTTAAGCGCGCTTTTTATTCCGGACATATCGACATTGACAAAATGCATCTAATATTTAGAGGCCGCGGAGAATAGAATTCCTTCATTTTGTCCAGTTATCTCCATTGTATCTATAAATAAAATAAATTTAAAAGTTTTGGAGAAAATAGACTCTCTGTAATATCAGTTATTATCTTCAATTCATCTTCATGTGCTGAATTTATATTTTACTTCAATTTTATCCATAAGAATTATCGATTATTATTATCATTAAATAATATAGTTATATAATTATTATTTTATCGCGAAATGGATTATAACTAAGTAAGCTAATTTAAATGTTTGAAAGTGCAGAGCGTAAAATTATTAATTGCACAGAATTAAACAAAATGAATCCTGAATATAAAATAAAATTGAATAATCAACGATAATCTTTCTGATAACTTTATCGATAACTCTCTCCCTACATCTCAATAATTCGCAAATTTTAATTAAATCTTGTCGATTAGAATCAGCGTAATCGAGATATGTATGTGTCTCAAATAAGAAAGTATTCTACGCGAGAAAAGTGCGAGGGAACAAGGGAAAGAGGAAGAAAGTGGGGAAAGTAGGGTCAAACTTTACGGAGAGGGAAAAAAAGGCAAAGCGTGTACACGCACACGTATGCTTAAAGGGCCCGACACCGCGTGTGAGTTCTTACGCGGACGTGTGGATGTTCCAGACGGGGCCCGGGCCCCGGTAATCTGACACCAATGGCCCTCTCCCCGTCCACCTAGTCAGGGCCCCCTCGGCCCGTTCGTTCATTTGTTCGCTCGC
Organism: Tetramorium alpestre; assembly: GCA_021460005.1. Lineage (NCBI taxonomy): Eukaryota > Metazoa > Arthropoda > Insecta > Hymenoptera > Formicidae > Tetramorium > Tetramorium alpestre. Next base: position 56,537 of record JAJVSH010000234.1, read on the forward strand.
ATCCTCACGTCCCAAACTAAATCATAACCGTATTATGCGGCCCGACAATAGAGCCCGCTCTCGCCGTATAGCGAGAGAAGCTGCCTCTAATCCGCCACCGCTTAGACATCTTGCTCATTATCTTTCTATCTTCGTCTCTCTCTCTCTCTCTCTCTCTTTCTCTTTGTATCGCTCGTTTTCTCTCGTCACGCCTCTGTGTTCTCAGAGAGAAATATTGTTTTATCAATAACGCGAAGATATATCATTTTGAAGGAGCTCTAAAAATAAACTTTAAGAATGAATTTCTTCATTTTTGCGTTATGAAAATTATATACTTTAATCAACAAATGACCATTATTGATATAAAATAACGAAATATGGCTGTTTCAATGAAGAATTGCAAACAGCGGATATAACATAACATTTTTAACAACACAAAATTGCACTTTGCAAAGTATCACGTTACAAACAAAGAGATATTCGCGAAGAGAAAAAATGACAATTATCCGAAGGAATAAGAAATAAGTTCATCTTATGACTCGGGTTTTTGCAGTTCACAATTTCAATCCTCCGGTGAATGATTTTATTAGAGTTTAGCCTAACGTGTCCCTCGCTCTTCTCGAAACGCCTTTATCAGCTTATCTCGGATTCTAATCTCGTCGGGAATTATTTTTGCGATACACACGTACGCGCACGCCACCCATGAAACGTCGCGACGCGAGGCACCTATCCACCTACGATTTTCCAGAAAGATCTGCCGTGGACCGTCGTCCCCGATTTATCTCGCCCTCTTCTTTATCTCCGTCTCGCCTCGCCTCGCGGCACCAGCTCGCCTCGCCTCGCGGCAAAACGTCGGGGACGGAATTTAAATTTCACAAATTAGTCCGTCCATTACACCCTCGGCGTAATCGGGACCGGCTGATCTCCTTCTCTCTTTCTCTCGGCGACCTTAACGTTCTCTCCCTTCCTCGCCGCGGACGCCACGCGGCGGACGGTTCCTGGAAAGCGTGGGTGCCCTCTCCGCTTCGCCAGCCAACCGAGCCAGCCAGGGACAGGATCACGATCTGGACGGCCACAAATCATAACGCGGGTGCACCGCAGATCTCGCCGCGAGATCCTCGCCCCGGCTCTTCCTCGAGACGATCCCTCTTGTTTCAGGCCGCGCTGCGTCCAGGATCTCTTCCTGGACCTCTCTCGCCCCGGTGATGGTAACGCGGCCGCGCGGCCGTCGTGAGGATGCACGCCACGTGCACATATACCGAGAAACTTGATTTTGAAAAATCCCCGAAAGCATATCCGAAAATCGTGCCTCTAAGCACCTACGTATACCTCATAGAACCTACAAGGATATAAATCTCAACGGCAAGGATATAAATAGCAGTTTCCCCTCGTCTCGAAGAGTTGCCTGTTATAAGACGAGCTATAAAAAATAACGAAGTCTCCGGTATAGATGGTGCCGATAACGATAATTATAATAAAGATATGGGCAATAAAATAAAAGTCAGAATGGTACCTACATATATACATACATCCATCGAGGTGACGCGAGTGCTTTCTGTCTTATCAGGCGGAGATTGCAATCTATCGAAGCGACATTAAGACGAAGATCTCTCACTTCCCCGTTCTCAGGTGGGGCACTTCGTTTTCCGCGGCATCGGCCGGCCGATCTCGGCGGAGTCGTGCCCGCGAAGGAGCGACGAGAGCTCTCCTGATCGGCCAGCAGCTACGGAAGAGAGTTCCTCGAGGAGGGATCGACGCGGCGGCCCTTCGTGCCCGTTTCTAATGGCCCGGGATTTCCTTACACACAAAAGCCCGCGAGGAGAGTGAGTGATCGTCGCGAGTCCCGCGAATAAATTACGTGGCAGCCTATGCGGCTGCATAAATTAATTTCAGCCGGTCTGCCCATAAATATTCCCCCCTTCGAAATCGCCTCCCCGCACGGTCGCGCGCTCGTCTAAGCTCGCCTAAGCGTTACCAACATCGTAATTTACATCGATCGCCGTAAACGGCGCGTTAATGGATTTATATACGCGCGTCGATCCTCTCGAATTTGCCTCGATCTCGATCGAGATGCGTTGCGGCGAAATCTTTATCTGTTACGCAAGAGACTTGCGTAGAAGAGAATTCGTTTCCATCAAGATTCATGTTGCAGATGTTTCTTTGTGAGTTAGAACGTTTCTAATTGGATTAACGTGATTGATTTTTAATTAAATTTGTTTACAAAACTTGATTTTAAATTCTCTCCCAAGCATTATTCATCTCCTATACACTGAGAGAAATGTTTTTGTATTATGAACCAAAGTTTTGTTGATATATGCTCAAGAAATTTATTTAGTTGCTGTAAACAAATATGTTATTTGCTTATATCTTGTTAAGTCNTTTTGGTTTAGAGAACAAAACAGTTTTGTTCTTTAAACAATTCTGTTTTGTTCTCTAAATCAAAACGACTTGACAAGATATAAGCAAATAACATATTTGTTTACAGCAGCTAAATAAATTTCTTGAGCATATATCAACAAAACTTTTGATTCATAATACAAAACATTTCTCTCAGTGTACAATCTCATTGTTTTATTAAACAATGTTACAATTACATTATTAGGAATTACACAGAAATTATAATATACAGGAATTATTACGTTATAATAAGTAATAATGTAAAATGATATTGAATATATAACATATATAGCATCGCTTTAGTTTATATTATGTTAAAACAATGCTATATAAACTATATATATTCAATATCATTTTACAATATTACTTTGCAGAATTTAGTTCATTCTAAGAATTAACATTAATTTAGCTTTGCCTTCTCGACTTTTTCAAGCGCCTCTGAGAGAGTAAAAATTTTTCTATCGACGACGGAATCAAGGAAAAAGATAATTTGTTGTATGTTATAACATTTTTTTTTCGCAACCCAGACGTCGATTCTCGGGAGCGCGAGGGTTACTGCGTACCGCCCCGAGTCTCCGTGGGGTGGTGCATCGTGCACCTATTGTTGTACATCGGGCAGATGCGAGGGACGGCCGGTGGTGCGTTGCAGTTCGCCTCGTGCCTGAATGCACCGTCATTACCGGCGTGTAATGATCGCATTGTAACGGTATCAGACTTATTATTCGCCACGTAACGGGGATGCGCGCTCGTTGAAGGTGAAGAGAGGCTCGGAGTATAAACTTCGCGCCCGAGAACTCTTCACTTATAACGCGCAGCTTAAAAGTACACGATCAAGTAGTTTGGAATACTTTTCACGGTTTCAAATTATCCCTCAAAGGAAGTTTCGCTTTTTTTTGTCATCGAGGAAAAGAATGAATCTAACGTTCGACACAATCTTTTTTTTTTACGACGGTATTTCGCGAGAAAAATGGCGGCAAAGAGAGCATCGTCCTTTGATCCGATTTATCTGGATGAACCCGGAAAGATCGGTGCTGGATACGAGTTGGTAATTATTTCAAAACGACCGTCCTTCGGCACGCTATTAGGCCTATCAGCGATCACGATGACAGATAAGATCTTCGACCTCCCCTTTGTGCCGATATTTACCAGCGCAGTTCGAATAATATCCTCTGCGATCCTGAAAAAGAGCATCTGGCTTCTCCACGTGACCGGAGAGGCTCCTTTGTACTCAATTCTATCCTTATCATCGCGATGATCGCAAACTAAAATCGATCGAACGTAATAGAGCGGAGCTGCATTGACGCTCCGTTTAAACTTTTTTACGAATGATAATTGTAGATTTAATTAATATTCTCAACTTTCCAATCATTCATATCGATTCTTATCGATAAACAATAAAATCATCAGAATGTAAATATATGTCTACAAAATGTGTATAAGTACACAACAAACACTGAAGAAAATTGTAATGTAAAACGGAGCGATGAAAGAATTAGTCATTTCATCAAAATCGTAGAAATGGAGCAAGAAAAGAAATTATAAATATATATGTAATATATTTATAATTATATAAATATGTTAATTGTTAAATGTAAATATATATAAATCATGTTAATCTCTTAATAAGTCATCGCCTATCAAGCTCATAAATAAGACATTCATCGGAATAAAATTCTTCACGGTTTCCCTGCGTCGATTCCCCGATTCTCTTTCCCTCAAGGTTTTTCTGAATCCGTCAGCGAGGCGGAATAAGAGCAGTCGACGCATGCTCATCGGCCTGTTATAATTTCGGTTCTATTAGCCGCGCGCGACCGGGGCCCCGAGGGATTTTCGGAGATCGTAAAGTTAAGCAGCGCGGACCCCACAGAGGTGCGTGCGTGTGTACGTACGGCATACGTCCGGTTGTGCGGCGTGGCGGAACGGGGGCGAGTGGGCCTGAAGAGGGTCCGTCGAAAGAGAGAGAGTATACTGTCAAGTAGCATCTTGACACGGGGCTCACAATGGCTACTTGTTAGCGCGCCGCGCCAACAGCGAGGGGGAAAAACGATCCAGACACTTGCCTTTTTCACATCGCGCTCTTCTGCGTCTCGTTACGGCCGCCCTAACTGCCCTGTCGATTTTCAAAAATATCTCGGAAAAGACGTTTCGTTGGCTTAGCGCCGCACGAGCGCGATATCTTTGCGCAGTTCGCTTCTCTCTCTTGTCAGGGAGTCGAAATCGGGGCAATCTGGACCGCAATGAGAAATAGTTCGACAGAAACATCTGCGACAAACGCGAAGAAATGGATTCAGCAAAATCGCGAACGGATTGAAATCCAAACGTTTCATTCCCCATCAGATTTCTATTTTACGTCACGCGACTTTGTATTCAATAAAAAAACATCTATTACCATTTCTTAGAAAAATATTTATTTTTTTTTGTATTTATCTCTCATTTAAAATTTATTGTTCCGCGATCACGATTGTTTCGTCAAAAATATCGATACTTACCGGTTACTCGGCAGCGTCTGATCATGAAGCAGAGGACGCAGGATGCTGTAAAAGGATGTGTGTGCGCGTGAACGCAGATAACACTGGCATCTTGTTACTTTAAATAACATCAACTTTACTCGATTACAATTCGATCGTACATCATGATCTCTTACTTATATCTACTTGCGCATCATCGTCTCCCTTTCTGTCCTCTTTCATGTGCACCCACATACATACGCACACATACATATACATNCATACACATACGCCCACACATACAGCTCGCTGCTCGTTGATACACGCATTCATGAATAATCGCACTCACGATCACTCTCGGCAATTCGTCTCAGTTTATAGTTGTGCAACGTTAGATTTGTCCGCTAAAATACACGAATGAGAACTGGAGAGGACCAGACGACGGTCATTAATTATCGTCCTTGCGGCGCGCGCGCAACGGTTCTCCTTTCATTCATTCGCCCCTTCGAGATTGCCTTTCTGCCGTTCCTTCTTGTATGCGCGAGTTGCGTGCGAGTGCGTAATTTGTGCAAGAGTCGATTACGATTAACATCCTATTCGCAAAAATTAATTCTTTAGCTTTGGTCGAATCGCAGCGTTCGTTTCGTAGAAAATTTCTCAAGTTTTCGATCACGATTTGAAATTTGAAAAGAATCTCTCGGAAACGTAAAAGGGAAGGGGGGGGGGGGGAAATGCAACTTCCGGAAGAAAAAGGAAAATAAAAGAAAATCGTGCGATCGTTCGGAAGCTGCGCGTTTTGTGCAACACAACTTGCGTCACGTAGACGCTCTTTAAACAGCGCTTCAAATGCGAGAGAGTAAAATGATAGCTATTCCCGTTAGTAATTAGTTCCAGTTGTTGCGGCGTTCATTGGCCAAAGCATTTTAAAACAGTTTACATAATTTTACAAATAAATTTGTAAATCTGTTTGAGAAAGCATAATGTTTATTGCCTGTAAAAACTAACGTGAAACGTGTAATGTTTATTGCCTGCAAAAACTAACGTAGAACGTGGTTAAAATTGTTGTATATTAATCTGTGAAGATTGCAAACGTATTTATGGCTTGTTAATTTATCGATAGACGTTTCGGTCGATCCCTTATATGTTTAACAATTTAATAAATGTACGACCAAACACGAAATTGGCTTTAACCTTGAGCGTTCAAAGGCTGATTTCATAAAACAAGTAGAAAATTATTCCATTACAAAACTCTTGAAGTAATTAAAAACAAATAATCCTCGTAGAATATAAAATTATTGTCGCACTTAACTTTGACAGTGAAAAATAATATCGCATCACGAAAATAATATTATTATTATTATATTCACCTGTTGTACCATTGTTAATTAAGAAATATGTCATATACCATTGTATTATCGTAGTTGATTTCTTTTTTTTATCAGCCGTTAATACTCTCTATTGTAACACGTAATGTGGCACTTATGAATTGTCGAATAAATATTTCAATGTAGCTTTGATTTTTTTAAGGATTAACGAATATACAGAATATAATATGACGAATGTGAAAGATACAAAATGAAAATAACGCCGATCGGCTTTGCCGTAGATCGTAAGATATTATTATTTTCCACGTCGCCTCTCTCTCTCTCTTTCTCCTCACCTCTGATCCTATCCTCTACCCTGTTTCGTCCCGAGGACTCTTTCATAAGGGAAATCCTTTCTCTCCTCGACATCCTAGATAAGAATCTACAAGGCAATGTCGTAGCTAACGGAATATTTAGGACATCTGCGCGCGAGATTGCTCACGAATGGAAAGTCGACATTGGAGATGAATGTAAGCGCCCCGGAATCACTTTAAAAGCGACTTTATAAGCCTTGGTAAATAATCTTCCTACGATAAAATTGAAAAAAAAACCAAGCAATAAACACATCACAGAATGTTCAATTCTACTTTCTCGTTACGAGATAATAAAAGCTATCGTTAAAAAAAAGAGAAAGATTATCATCGCAACGAATGAACGAGATAATTTTGAGCTGTTCTTTGGCAAGCGGTTTAGTATACGTAATATTTTCTCTCGAAAAATGAATCAAGAATTCATCTCGATATCTCGACTTTTCGATCTTCGTCACACTCTTGCGTCAATTTTTTTTTTTCTCTCCCTTTGCATTCCCTTTTTTTTTCGCGCACATAACATTCTCGTTCTCCCTCTCTCTTTCTCACTGTCTTTAGATATACTTATGTACAGACTGCGAACTGCGAATAAATGATAATTTACGCACTATCTTATTCTGCGACAGAAGTATTCACTGTCTACTGGGAGTACCCCTGAAGCCTCGCGTTCATTCAGCTGCTTTTAGTCAATTAAATCACTACACAATCTTTTTTTTTTTTGTAATTATTGACATGATATTTTTGTGATAACGGTTTTTCTTTGATAACAATTGCTTTCTCAACACTAAAATTAAGAAAAACCAAGTTAAAGGATTCGAACTGTCGAAAGATATGATTAATTATTTTTTAATAATCAAGATGTCAAAGCTTAAAATTTCAAATCAATGATCGTGGAATTCACACATTTCGGTGAACACACCCCCGGTAGGCAGCGAACAAGAACGAGATTAACTTAATAATATGCCGAATGCCGTGTGTATTATACATATGTACATACAGGATAAACACAAAAGCGTATGGTGTGAGAGGAGCGTATAGTTGATTACAGTAAATTAATTAGCTGATCGAATCTATATGATGTGAGGGGGTGAGGGAAGGTAAGTTGCATTCGCTCGTATTTCGCGTGCACGTCGCGTAAAAAAATAAAGTAAAAGAAAAAGAAACCATTGTTCCATCGTGCAATTTATTCCGCTCGGGCAAAAACCAGAAAAGTATGGCGCCAAGTACGGGTGATGGGACAGAAAAGCTGACAGGATTTTTCGCCCATTGTTTACTTATGGAAATAGTGGTAAACACAAGCCGGTCTAGCCGGCTCGCCGCGAGAGTATACTGGGAAAGTAAAATGCTAATATGTCTTTTGCTATTTCGTTCGGAAACGTCATCGTCGCTTCGGCATTCTTTGATTTTTCACAGATATTTCTGAAGATATTATTTTTCTATGAAAAATATTTATCAAGAATTTTCACGAGTAGATAAAAAAATAAACATTCTTGACTAGAAGTTAATTGAATTTAAGTAAATATATTTAGCTCTTTCAAGCTCAGATCAGCATTATTCGGTTGTTAAAAAAATAAATTAATATTAAAGGAATAAAATTATTTATGCAATCAATGTAGTTGCTTTCTTGTATACTAATTAATCATATACGTTTTTGTTCTGGAAAAATTTCGTTTAAAGAATGAAAAATAATTGTTTCAAGTACCGGAGCGGACACGACGATTTGACAGACGGCTATTTGACGCTCTTCATACGCTCTAAATACATACACCGAGAAAAGCTCAAGGAAGATGCAACGATCTGTCCGCAGAAGGCTTTTCTCCCCATCTGGACATTCGGATCATCAAGAAATTATCGTCGCGATGAAAGAAATATATATTTCCGATATTCTGATGCGAATAAAATTCGCGTTATTCAATAACTAAAAGTTGCCGATTTTACACATCGCTCTACGTTAACTGTTCATTAATCAACGACGTTCCGTTAAATAAATTTCAGCGGTTACTTTTCTTCAGCGATAATAATTCACTGGCGATCCGAATTTCGGCAAGCCACACGAATACCTTGATCGATCGGGAGTCTTATCGGGCGCCCTCGCCAGTGTGCATTAAGTCTTCTCTTGGCTCCTCTTGCTCTGAGTGCTTGGGGCCCAAGGTCACAACGAATGGTACTCGCCCAGCACGAGGCCGCTGTGGTAACTCGCGTGCGACGTGGACATCCCCATGGAGCCCATGCCCTGATAGGCGCCCATGCCCATGCCGTTCATCGACATGGTGTTCATGGTGTTAACGCTCTGCATGGTGTTGGACAGCATCGTCGAGGGGCCCATCGGGCTGAGCCCGCCCATGGAAGGGGCGATCGCACCCATCTGCATCGACGTTGCCGTGTGCGGCAAGGACTTCTGCAGATCCGCGGAGGTCGGCGTACCGATCAAATAGTCCTGCCACAGACAATTCTCTTATTTTTCCGATTCGTTTCCACACGTCGCAAGGAAACAGTGATCTACGTGTCATTGCTAACGCTCTAATATAAAATATACGTATAGTTTTGGATTCTTGCATTTATGAAAGAGTGGAATTGTTATACAGGGTGTCCCAGATCTAACCACCTGCTAATGGCAGATTCTTGAAGTCATTTAGAGACGAAAATACCAAAATATTGAGACTGCAAGCTTTTAAATGGGAAGCATTTAAAAATTATTGTAGCCTCAATATTTTGGTATTAGGATTTTCGTCTCTAAATGACTTCAAGAATCTGCCATTAGCAGGTGGTGCGTTAGGTCTGGGACACCCTTGTATTTTCGAGATATGAAATATTTTTAATCTTTAACTTTTCATAAATTAGTAGACTAATAATTTCCCATTTCCGTCGTAGAGTAACATCATAATTTCCCTCGTTTTCAAAGAAACGCGAAAGGTATAAAAAAATACAAAGCGTACATTTTTTCCATCCCTCGTGATTTCGCTTTGAAATAACGCATGCGAATTGGAAGTAAACATTCGAGATTACTTCGTCGTCCTACCTGCGGATAGTATTGCATGTAATCCAGCTGACTCTTCTGTTGAGCGCAGCTAGGCGGTGGCGGTGGCAGAGTGGCGGTAGGATGGACCAAACCATGAGCGCCGTGAGTGCCGACCTGAAGATGATGCTGCAGCTGATGATGGAGGTTTCTCTTGTCGTCGCCGCTCTCGCTGCTCGTGTCATGGTGCTGCATGTGCGGGTGGCTCAGGCTCGAACCGTGGCCTTGGTGATACGAATGCGGGCTGGAAACGGAGACGGAAGCTGGTGGCGGGAGCTGGTACATGCCGGAGGTCTGCTGATGGTCCACCATTTGTTGCTGCTGCTGCTGTTGCTGCTGAACCGCGCAGGAAGACGGCTGTTGCTGCTGTTGCTGCTGACCGGACTGCCGCTTCGTCTCGTCGCCACTCTCGCTGCTGGAGTCCCCGAGACCCCCGCCGTGGGTCTTATCCTCCCTTTGGCCACTGAAACCGCAAAGTGGTGTTTGCCTTTCAAAAAAAGACAGCCGGTCTTTCTTTATAAAGATTTACGTTTCGCGTAACGTATAAAAAAAAAAAAAAAATTGCAAGTGAAAGATGGTGGACGCGAAACAAATTGTTAATTATTAACTATATCATTATTATACACCGTTATCAAATATAATCTTTGTTTTCTTCTTCTCTTATTTACATTCTGTGTCTATATATAAAAAATTATTAATTCTTCATTACAAGAATTGAAATGTCAATAATTAAGAAATTTCTGATCATTTCAAAACAAATAATTTTCTGTATCGAATATTAAGCTGTGTCATTAAAAGTAACGCAGATTGTACAACATTCGTTATCGATCCCCATTAGAAACACGTTCTTCATCATTCCATTATAAAGACATCCCAGGGGCTCGATTTAATTGCATTCGCAAGCGCGTTGTGTTTAATGCAAGTCCTCGTGGATAAAGCGACGATGCCGATCGGCGAGGCTGGGGAATCGAAATAATATCGCTTAAGATAACACCAGTGCTGGTGCGTAAAGTACTGGGAAGAGGGTATATCCTGGCTCTTTCGTACTTGTGAATTAAGGGCGGGCACCGAGCGTAGAGGTAGGATACGGTCTTAAAGAGATGCGCAGCGGAAAGAGAGACCGAAGGGAAAAAAGGATGTGAGAAAAGAGAAGACGAGAGAGACGCTCTCGGCGTCTCGTAAACTCATTTTAGCAGCCCGGACCTCCTCGAAGCACGTGGGACCTACGGGCCCGACCAAACTCCCTTCGTCTCTCTCTCTGCCCCTTTCTTCTCCCTCTCTGCCCTCTTTCCCTCTTCCTCTTTGTCTATCTCCACCAGGTACCAGCAATCGTTAAGCGCTTGTTTTACAAGTCGTTTAGACGTGAGACCGGTGATACCGCACCGTTCGAGGCAAGTGCTGCGACACTTGTCTACGGGGTGTTTCCGAGAACCGGTCTTTGGTACGAGAGAGAAACTACCGAAGTGATAAGGGAGCACGGAAGATATCTGAGCTCTCGATGCAACCTCGAAGAGCGATGCTGATAAAAGTTCCGTTTAGTTCGCACTATAGCGCCGTAAAATTTCTAGCATACTTTAATTGGATAAAATTAAAAAGATAAAGTGAAAGAAATTCAGATGTTATGTAATATCTTGCAATATCAAATTTTTTAATATAATATTCTAATTTAATGTTAGAAATGCGTTTGTTAAATGTTATATGTAAGAGCAGTCGGGTTTAATCTGATACAAATCTGAATTCTGACTTCAAATATTTCAGATCTGTGGATATAAAAAAATCATCTCTGTCTGCAGATAAGATAATTTGATGTAAAATTATATACGATATAAAATTTATACTCACAGGAAGATTATATTAATAACAGTTTCTATAAAGATTTAATTTCTAACTGAAACGAAGCTTTTGTAATATACAGCAAAAGCAAGATTCTAGACATTGAGGTAATATGTACACAATTCATTATATCTATTTTTTATGTTATCCATTAGTATAATAATTATATTGATTTCTTAATTTTTTTTCTTTTTTACAAAAGGTACACTTTATAATTAGCCGGTACGTCGTTTCTGCATCGTCGCAGAAAAAAAAGAGTTAAGAAGTAAAGACGAGATCTGGACAATGTATCGAAACAATGTAGGGCCGAGTCTATCGTAAAGATCTCTTTCGTACCACCCGTTACATGGTGGAACCTATAACCGGACGGAGGTGTCCCCAGGTATGCCTTATCCGTCCGTAGATCGCGCAGTAAATTTATCCTCGTTGCGCCGCGCGGCCAGCGAAAGAACGGAATCTTTCGGGCATTATTATTTTCATTAGGATTTGTGACTCATCGCGTGTAGGAGACATTTATTTCGAAGCCCCGTCGCCATGACACTTACGCCGCGTCTCCGGGATCGACGCTTCTCTCCTCTTCTTTTTTTTCCTCGACGACCACGTGGAATCGAGGAGAGAAAAAGAAAGAGGGATTTCTTAAATATTGGAAGCTTCAACGATTTAACCCCCCCCCGATGGGAATAATTAATAATTATCTCCGTGCAATTTGTCATCTTACTATCTTCGCAATAATATCTTAAATCACTTCTCACTTCCGTTATTTTTATCAGTTTTTATAACGTAACGGTAAATGTTAATATATTAAATTTAATCAGGCATCTTTTTACCATAAAGTGTAATAGATTGCTAAAGCATGCGCGAAATATCAGATAAAGAATAAACGTTGACCAGTTTTAATAAAGTACCGTTGAAAACATTGCATTTTAATGAAATATATTAATTATTAATAAATTAATAAAATAATTATTGAAAATAAATTTCATAATTATAATGCTTATGCTATACATAAATTTTATAGTGTTGTATTACTGTATACATGAAATATAAGAGTTTAATAAAACATTTTACAGCCGCAATTCTCGTTCTTTAAAACATTATACTTAATAGCCATAAAAACAATAGACCAGATTTTTTTCTTTTGGACATTCTGTTTATGCTCGTATCGTCCGTGTCGAGATCAACGTCAAGGATTATAAAAAATGCCAGGAATGCGAAGAGATTCTATCTGCGAATGGTCGTACGTGCGTCGCCGTTGTCTCACGAAAAATGGAGACGAATCGATCTCGGCGACCGCGACGGAATTTCGAAGTAAATCTTATTTACGGACCGGCCGATTAATAAAACCTAGCCGCGCCTTCGCCGTTATCTTCCTCGCGCCGACCGGTGCCATAAAATTGAGATCAACGACTTCAGTTACTTCACTGAAAATACAAGCAATACTTTTCTTAAGCAAATTTGAATTATCTAAATTAGACGACATTTATTATTACATTATTCTGTCATTTAGATTTTTGGTAGACGCAATTTATTGTATGACTTATCATCACCAAGTTGTTTTTATTCAAGTTGTTGAATTCAAATTTAAGAGAAAAATCATTATAAATCAATGTTCCGCGTAAATTCTGAGAGCGGAATTCAATCAAATTTGTCGGACGCTACGTCGATCCAGCAAATTACGTTGCACGCCGTACGAGAGCATTACGAAAGGTGTGTTTAATTGGGTGGCGCAAATAATGCATAAATAACGGGGGAAACGTGATGCCGCCGCCGCCGCCGCTCATTCATGGCGGTCGACCTCCGGTGAGGTGCCGTCTATATAGGGCGATGGGGGGGTATTAGCATAATTCCTAATTTAATTTCTCGATAAATTCCTGATCGCGCGCTCGCCTCGAGAAATGAGATGCTATCGCGGCACCACTAATTCGCGTCTAAGTTTATATCGCCTGGGACTGGCGCGGGCCCGATAGCATCTCTCTCCCTTTTGTCACCCTCTCTCTCTCTCTCTCTTGCTTCCCGTACACCCGGGGCCGCCTCGTAAAATCGGATTATATCGGCTCTGTCGCCCCTGCGATGTCGCGCACTTTATTCCGGTCCGCGTGCGATATCGTCTTCGGCAAACGAGTTTGCGGGGTCAGAGTGCGAGCCGAGGACTCTTAACGAGTTCTCCTTCCTTTTGCTGTTTCCTTCTCTCTTCCCGCGCTTTTCCGCGTTTAAAGGCATTCCGGCGGAGAGAAACTTGTACCTACATTGTAAGAGCCACACGTAAACGGGAGAGCCGCAACGTGTGGCGGACATCGTAAGCTAGCGACAACACTTCCCAGGAGATCGCTCGAGTTTAATTTAGCATTCCTTTATGTAACTGTCGAATTTATTTTTCGCATTCCAAAAATCCCACGCAACCTCGCCCTCGCCCTTGAAAAGACCGGCCACTCTTGCCTCCGGGATTACTTAACTCACTGAAGAAGGCAGAAAGGCAAACTCGGGGCCCGCAGAGCAAATTGAAAATCGGCCGACTCGTTTGTCGGCCTCGGGGGGCTCCCGAGGAAAAAACGGCAGATTTTCCTGGAGGCCCCGACGGTCCGTCCACTGCTCCCGGCAGGTGAGCCCGTTGAGGAAGTTCCTGGCAGCTGATTCCATAAACAGATAGGAAAGGAGAGTTTCCACGGCCTAAAATAATGGGGGGCAGCGTACCGTGTACACATCGTACGAGTCTCTGTTTGTAAACTACGGCTCTCCTTTACCTGCAGGATTCTCTCTTCGGGCCCTGTGAAACGTCCGGGCGAATTTCTCGGGCGCGTGCAACGGATCATCCGCGGAAAATTCTCCAGCGCGAGATAATCCGAGAAATTGTAACCGATACGAGTTCGGCTCGGGCTTAGTTTCCGGTACTATAAACACGCGAATGTGTTTTAAATTATGTGTATTAAACGAGTTAGTGCACAGAAGTTAAGAGCCTCTCTAAACAAGAAGTGACTTTAGATTCAGTAAGGAACAATTAAAATGATTTGTCTAAAATTTTAAATAATTACGCTGATATTTAAAAAACACGTAATAACGTTCTTTTTATATTGTAAATTCTTATGAGTTGCCATTGTTCCTACTCAATATTCGGTTAATTTGACTAAAACAATGAGATAAAATTAGCGACATATTGAGTAAGTATTGTTCAATATGTTGTTAATTTATCTAATTTAACTTTTACGCTAATCAAAATTTTTAGTTTCTTTTAATCAAAATTAATGAAATATTCAGTAAAAGCAGCAGCGACCTATGGAATAGTTAAAAATGACTCAAATTGAGTATAATTTGACACTATGAGTTTAACAGTTCACAATAGATAGTTATGTCGAAAGATTCCTGAATTATATTTAGAGCATCTCCAGTTCATAGCAATTAATAATTATTGCAATATACACATAAAGATTCTTGCGTTTTATGATTTCTAATTGTAGAGTAACAAAATGATTATATCTCTGAGATGAAGACGTTCAAGATTTTCAAGAAACACGGTAGTGTATCTCGCGCCAAATATAGGTACGGGGCGACAGAATATACATATATTTTCATAATCAGAATACAATAGAATTCATAACAGAAGAATTATGGCGGTGCTCACTGACACGCCGGTAATTATTCCGATAATAAATGGCGCGTCTCTATTTTATCTGTCGCGATTTGACACAATTCGTCGGTGGAATGCGTCAACGATGTGCCAGAGTATCTGCGTTTTCTTGCCAATTGTCGTACGCGCGGTCCTAAATTCGATTCAAGAATCAACACGCGTATCGAGAGACTGTGCCAGTTTTATGTGTGCTGCACGAGTGCCGCAATGCATAGCATGTTTATCTTCTGGTAATAGATAACTCATAAATGATGGCAATAAGCGCCCGATTCTGGCATCGACAAGCGCGGGATAATAACGCTTAACGACGTTCATAATTCATGTACTGCTTTAATCGAAATAGAAATGTTATATGTTTTTTATCTTGTCATGTATAGTATATAAAATAATTTATATATACATATAAGAGAGAGAGAGAGAGAGAATATAAAGAGAAAACATCTCGCTTAAATCAAATGGATTTTTACAAGAACAATAATAATTTATCAATGCCTGAAATCGATTTCTCCTTAACGAAAATATCAAGGGAATCATTTTTTCACAAGTAATTTGAATTTTTAACATTAAATATTTCTCCAATAAATCTTTAAATTAGAAAGTCTGGGAAAGTCTTGCATAAGGAATAAAGTTCCATCATTCAATCTGACCTAACATTAACAGTTAATCTGGTATAAGCAACAAAATTTACATATTCTGTAAATATATATATTGCACATAGTTCTTCAATTATAATACAGAAAGTATGTATACATTATAGATTCACACACATCACAAATTACCATATAAATTCACATTCGTGTTGGGAAGAACAATCTTCACACGGTGTGAAGACTACGATAAAAAAATGAAAGCTCCGTGCATCCCCGTTTCTTTTTCTCTATTTGGACACGCCACCGTGAGGCGATCGTGGTGGTCGTCTCGGTGGCCGGTCCAGCCTGCTGTTTTCCATAGATCTATCAGAGACGCGTCGTTATTTACGGCGGATCGACGAGATCCCCGCAGGCAGGAGAGGCGTCCTCGCGCTCGCGCGGCGGTCGCGCGCGCCGTGGCGTTAAAACGCTTTCGATGTTTCGGGATTCCTTAATCCGGATTACGTCAAAACCTGCCGGTAGTTTTCGGCATACCGCGCCCGTGTCACACGAGCGAACGGATCCCACTGTCATCGTTTCGTCAGTTCGTCGCGCGCCGCCCATTATCGGGACGAAAGGCGTGAAACGGATTTAATCCCGGAAGGACTGCCGAAGGGACACCCAGCGCGAGTCCTTGATCTTTAAAAGTATCCTTGTGAGATGTTTAGTGCACGCGGAAAGAAAGTGTTTCTTGCCGGGATACCTGTTTTGGGGATTTATAATCAGCAATGCTGAAGATCTTCCTAATGTGCTACTCTAAAGTATAAGGGAAAACCTAAAATCTAGGTAGAATCCAAGAGATGCACATGGAGTAAATCAATTTCTTTTTTTAGAGGAAACTAATTAGAAGTTTGCACTGTAAACTCCTGCCACTGTTCCTAGTCATTAATTTTGATTATAAGGAAGGTAAAATTTGACTAAAATTGAAGTTAATTTATCTTCCATGTTAGTCAAAGTTATCTTCCTTTTAGTCAAAATTAATGAAAAAATTGAGTAGAAGCAGTGGCGACCTATGGAATCGTTAAAAATGACTCAAATTGAGTATAATTTGACACTACGAGTTTAACAGTGTGGAGTCATCAATTGTTAAAACAAATTAAACAAGAAGAGAATTCTCGATAATAAAAATAATGCAGATAATACGGCATGTCAATGCAATAAAAATTCTAATAGAAAACAAAGTATATGATTTACATATGAAAAACAACTCAAATCGTATGTTTTGATTCAGATTTGAACATTGTAAAAATGTTCTATCAAAAGAGTTAAAACTTTGAAATATCAATCCGTATCTTTTAAATGATTCATGATGTTTTAGAGAAATTCTTCGACTAAAGAAGAAAGACCAAAGCTTAGAATGATCTAAATGACCCATAATTTTTATACATCTACTCCAAATTCAATATGTATCTCAAATTAGCCGATTATATGGTCAATACGTCCCCTTTACATACCGAAAGACTCGCTCGCGCGCCGATCGAAGAGAATGAACGCCCAACCACAAGCCGCCACAAAGGCCTCGTCTGAGATTGAAAGGCGCCACTGAATGCGCAATGCTCTTTCGCCGCGATGAAAAAAAAAGGGGGGAAAAACACGCGAGAGTGGGAACGAAAGAGACAGAGGAAAGGCGGGCACGGCCATGTTGGATCCTCTCAGCCATTTTTGGGGACGAAAAAAAGGCGGGATAGGGGCCCGCTTCGTGAAAACCGCTTTGAAGAAGACCACGTCAAATCTGACAGCTCGCGGGAAGGGTCCACATATGGGCACGTAAGGGCCGAAAGGGCCCGCCTCGTCCCTGCTGCCGTTGAAAAAGAACGAGCTGTTTCGACCCCTCCCTGCCTCTCTCTCCGTACCCCCGCGAACCCTCGTCGTCTTTTCCTCTTCTTGTTCGGAATCGTGTGGGGGACAGAGGGGCATTCATTCATGCACGCATTCCCAGAATGCAACGCGCGTGCGAGTGTGTCCAGTACACGCATGGGACCCCTGGAAAGGGACCCGCGCGGAGGGACATGGCGGAGAAGATAAAACGAGTACCGCGACATGGATATTTTCGGGACCGGAAAAACATCGAATCGAAAAATATACACGAGTGTAACAAATATGTATATTAAAAATATGTTTATATTATATAAATTAGGTTATAGAAAGATTATAGCAAAAAGACTTCTTCTTATTAATAATACTGTCTTATTTCTTTTATACTAAAACTGAAGAAAATTTTAGAACAAGAAAAAAAAATAAAAAAAAAAAATTACACGAAATTATAGAATGTATTTTTAAAAATAAATGAAACTATAGTTGAAGATTAGTAATATATGGATTATTTAATAATAAGTAATAATATTCAATAAAAGTATTTATTTCTTCAGAAGTGTTCTTTATAAAATAATAGATGGTATACTTATCATAAAGTTTACTCACTAAAATTGAAAGTAGGATAAGTATAAAAATATAAGTAGAGTAATGTATGTGATACGGCCTAAGTATTTGGAGCAAGAAAGAATAGTAAAAGGAAGGAATGGGAATTAAAGCTTATTGTTAGATTGAAATGTGGTAATATGGAAGAAGAAAACAAATATTGGATGGAAGAAAAGAATAGGATCTGTGTTTTCTGAAAGCAGGGAAAGGATAATATAAGTTATTTTATAAAAGCGTCCGAAATTACGAAAAAAATTGGTCTAAAAATAAAAAATAAAGAAGAAAGATTAAATAGAACTTAAAATAATAAACTAAATAAAGAGACAAAAAACGTACGTTAAGAAAATTATAAAGAAAGAAAAGAAAGAAAGAGCTAAAAGAGACAGAAACAGGAAAAAGAAAATAAAAAAACAATTAGAAATAGTTAGAAAATAAGGCTGTAAAAAGAGACAGAAATAACTAAGTTAAATGTAAGTTTATAAATATTTTAAAAATATTAAAATTTATATTGAGAATATTAGAAGTTTTATTACAGATATTAGCAGAAGATGGATTATTTAGGAAAGATGTGGAAGGATGAATGAAATACATGAATACGTGATTGAAGTTATAAGATTTGCTGTAAATCAAGTTCCACTTGTTAAAGTTGAAGTGAATAAAATTATTATATTTTTTTCTTTAGAAGTGTCGATTCGCTTTCAGAAAAATTAATAATTGCATAAGCCAAGAGTCGCTTCGACCTTGCCGAGGTTGAGCCGCGCCCAATTCCTGCATGCAAGTGTGATACGGAAGTGACGCGGAAAAACGCTCGTCGGACGTCTGAGCGATTTCCTTGAGCCTGTCTGCTCTCGCAACTACTCTCGCGCGGTTTTTCGAGACGCTGTCTGGTTGCACAACGAGGCCGGACTCGATGCAGAAATATAAACGAATTCAGGACTGCACATAGCAGTGGCGAGTTTAGGCCGAGTAGCACGGAGAATAATTGCGACTAGAAAACCCCAACAGAAATATGCAGAGATTTTAAAAATATCATCGATATTATGCAGTCCTAAAATTAATGATTTCCTGCTATAGAAAATATAGAAAATATAGTGAATTTTAAGAAAATTTTAAGAAATAAAAATCGAATGTCTTCTGTTTTCTCTCTTCACAATCATGCTTCGGAAATCCAGATGCGATTTACGATTATTACGGCGATTTATTCCGTCGTCTAATTTCGCTTTAATTGCGACATAATGCGGTGTTTAGTGTGTGTACGTGTATTAATTAACGTGAAAGATTTGACATTTAGAATCCAGGACTTGGAAGCGGATACGGCAGTAGCGGCTACGACACACGGCGTTGAAGTTCTCTGGTTACAGACACGGCCAGCGCGCTGCCCAGACACCGTGCCCGCTGTAACCGTAAACCAGGGAATGGTACCAGTATTCGCGGCTATTTCGGGGCCACGTCGGCGCTACGATTTGAACGAGTGTCTCCTTCCGCTTGACCCGAAAGCATCTTTATTCGCACGCGAAAATTCACGCGACGGCTCGCGATGTCGGCGAACATGTGATTCGAACACGCACGGCGCGTGTTCATGCTATTGATCCGCCATTCAGATTTTCGCGGATAACTCTGGGATGTAATAATAAAAATTATTCTCATCGAAAAGTCGGTGCATATTTGCCAATAATATGCGAAATGTTATCGGATGTAAATAAATTAAAAAATAAAAACGAGCGGATGTTTAGTGAACTGTGAAATATATTTGACACAGGTTAAATGTTTGAAATCCTACATCGCCTTAACGTAGCATAATTAGCGCGCGGAATAGAAAAGATATCCATATTAATAGAATAAATTATGTCACATTCAAATATTATAAAGTATCTTATAAAATCGAATGTTGAAGGATCGATTGTCTGATCTAAATTATATAACGCATGAATTTCAGAATAGAAACAGAAGTTTCAATTTAATTACGCATTAATGCAGAGGAAAGCTGTTGTGTAGATAATCCAGGTTTGTTTCTTTTTCCCGAAGAAACGTGTTATAGTTTGCTTGTCCGATATATTGTATATATATCGATTCAGCCGATCCGAAAACGAGAAATCTCTCTCAACTGTCTCTCTTCGAGTGATTAACGGCGGCAGACGCGACAATCGTTAGCCAGGCGGACGCCATGTCGAAAGTACCTACGTAGGGCGTACCGGGTGTACGAAGGGCGAGGTAAAGTAGCGCCACCCTCTTTGTGTCACCGACGAGTCTCTGCTTTTCAGAAGGAGTCAATATTGGCGCAGCCACCCCTGTGTCTCTAACCCTTACCCGACCACCCCCGCAGCCGTTACCGCCCTCTCGACGCTGACTCCCCCATCTGTCTCATTCCACATCCGGCGAAAGTACACTGTCCCTTCCAGAAAACCCGCCACTTCGATTATTTTTAACCCTCCTTGTCTGCGAATCGATACGCGCGGTTAATCAACTGCCGGATAATCGATTAAGCGAAATTGTTCCGATAAAATTTAATGAGCGTATAATAATGTAACCGCGAATTTGTTTTTCATCCTAAGATCGAGAATGCAGACATTATATGAATGTTTATAAATATCACATAATTAGTCAAAACATGCGACCACGTAAAGTTATTTTATATAGTATTAATAGATATTATCAAAGCAAGATAGATCAATCGAGATTAATAAAGCGATTTATTACACACGAAAAATTTTTTTTATTAATTTTTGCGCAATGTTGCACAAGTAATAAAATGATTGAAAAATTTAATATTTAATATTCATAAAAGGTTTAATAAAAGATACGCGTATTATTCAATCAGGCGAAAAATATGTTATTTTATGCTAAAATATTAAACATAAAATCGTAATTGCGTATCCAATTCCATTTTTATTCCATATTACTGCGTAACTTCGCAAAAAGTTCGACGTTATAGATATGTATTTTTACACCATTACGCAGGTAAATGCATCGGGGTTATTGAAACTTAATCCTTTTACCCCCAACTTTATGATTATTATTATAGTAACGTGTGTAAAATGCTTTTAAAAGTTTTATGTTAAAAATATCTTTCACGCACAGAAATTTTTAATTTAATTTTTAATTCATCTAAATTTTTATTGCGATAAAACCACTCTATTATATAGAATTTATCAATTGTGATTGTCGTAAATGCAAAATTTAAATATTTTTCAAAGATATAATTGTTCGTTATTACTTATTTCTCTGTTTTGTATTCCTATTGTATATTTGATATTGAGAAAAAGTATATTTATATTTATTTCTGTTTTATAATATACTAAAATTTTTACATTTCGATAGAAATGTAATCGAAGATATTTTTGCATCAGGAAAGTGCTTAAAAAATAATGAGTATCGTACCTTTGTATGATACTCATACTCCGCCACCATCCATACAATTTTATTTAGGAAAATGAAATAATTGCAAAACCTGACATTTTATACGCCGTTATACGGGATCGATTTCTTGTAAAAATATTCGAATAAAATTTCGTCTAGTTAAATTTATATATTTCGGGTAATTAGATATCCAAATCTGTTTCGGTGCTGCGTTTCGTATTCACAATTATCCCGATTTAACCTCTGTATCGCTTTTGTATGTACATGGCTTCGCAACAGTTGTCATTTCTGACGTATACGCAGTTTGGTCCACTGCGCCGCGCCGCCGCCCTTCTTTGTTCACGCGTAGAATTTTACGACGGTGATACGGCGCGCGGATCATCGAGTCCGGTTCGTAGAAAACGTCAGAGGAACCGCACACGTTGCCCGATAAAACGTCGCTACAAACAAACGCGGTGAGCAGCCGAGCGCGCGTGTTTCGCTTATGCGGCGCGAATAAAACGTCCGTCCCTAATCTAATCTAATCTAAAGTGGACAATCTCCGACGGCCGACAAATGAGGGAGCGTTAATCTTACTGCCAGTAGTTTCCAAGCGACGATCATGGAGCACAGAGTGTCTGTACAGTTTAGTCATTAATCCGGAATAACCGTAAAGTATGTACCTTTTTACAAATCGTTTCTTAATAAACTTGTAAACTTATCGCCGTGTTATCATAAAAAGCTCGAGAAATTGTTTCGAATTTAGTAAATATCTTACAGTACGATAAAAAAATATAATTTAATGCCGGAAGGAAATTAGGACTTTTGCAGTCAAAACGACGCATGTATTAATTTGTACGAGCAATTAATTTGGACAAAATTAACCGCGACGTATGTAGGAATGTAAAATCTAAAATTTCATGAAATTTCTATATTTTATAACGCGATCGATCGATCGAATCGAGGTCAACGCCGACGAGAGCCATCGATTAGATCGGTCTGGGAAAGACGACTTAAATTTTAACAACAAATCGATCGCATAGGATA
The DNA here is from genome assembly GCA_021460005.1 of Tetramorium alpestre. Classification (NCBI taxonomy): domain Eukaryota; kingdom Metazoa; phylum Arthropoda; class Insecta; order Hymenoptera; family Formicidae; genus Tetramorium; species Tetramorium alpestre. The sequence goes on from JAJVSH010000234.1 coordinate 78,933, forward strand.
AGATTGTCGGCCGGCTGGAAATAACGTCCCTTCTGTGTCCTCTCCCTCTCCATTTTTCTCTCCGCGCTGTCGGATGAAGGGGGCGAGCGAGGACGAAGGCGAGGGCGAGGGTTCGAGGGTTGGTACATTAGCAATGTTTTGTTGACACTGGAGAACAACGACGAAGCCATTACTGGCTTCTGCCAGCGTGATATAGCCCTTCGATCCATCGTGAAAGCCGGCGAACGGCAAACTCTCGCTGTAGAAGCAACTCTGCGTCGTCTCTTTCACCGAGACGCTATTGTGTAAAACTGTTTTCTGTATTCTTAATTTTTTACATTTAGAAATCTGTGTGTTATATATTTCAAAACCTAGCCGTTGCACGGATTATGACAATGACGACTAAAATTGAGGGATAATTGTGAAAAAGGTAAAAGTGCTAAGCATGAAATTTTTTAGTACGAATTTAGAATTTCCTTGCTACTCGGCTCTTGAATATTAATATGAATATTAATAACTCCAGCTTTCTATGAATTAAAATAAATTTCTCCGGCACATTTTCAACCTCATATCATCAAGTGGCTTATATGTATATCTCTTTTCACTAAAAAGCTTAATTTCTGATATTTTGGGATTTTTCTTTTTCATTTCCTCAATTATTTATCCTCAATATTATTTACTTCAATTCTCATTTTACAAAAATCAGAAATAAAATTACTCTTAGAAATCCCAATCTCCATTACGGTTCTTTCTATCTCGAGTACATTCCTTCGATTCTTTCAATACTGATCAGATTCTCGAATCGAATTTCGAAATCATCGAAGAAGAATAATAAATCGAAAGTATGATAAGTCGGCTGGAGACCGATTATATGAGATGCTCGTACTTCAGTCTTTATTTATTTCCGGCGCCACGATGTTGCTCTCTTAGCATATCGCATACGGAGCGGAGTCTCTCCGGGGATCCCCGCGCCGTGATTCTTTCTACTGCGGGACTAGCGCGACGATAATAAAGACGTTTTAAGCGCCATATACAAGCGCGGCCGCTCTCGCACAGAGAAAGTGAGAGAGTAAAAAAAAAATATACAGCGCGACCAGCGCGCACGGTCGGGAGTTTATTTTTGACTGCGAAGAATGAAGGCACAATGCACTCGTGGATGCACCGGCGCGGCGTCCACATCGCTTCTCTCTCCTCCCCTCTCTGACTCACTATTGTTTGTCGTTTTGATGATGATCGAAATTGACGCATTTTAAGTGTCATATACATATACATATACAATGACACATATGAGAAAGAAACACAGCGCGAAACATGCAGCATTTATTTTTCAGCCGAGCGATAGAATCGATATTTGAAAAAAAGAGCCGACCGATGTTTTTCAAATCTTCGAGTGCGCCCCGGCGCTGCCGAAAACGCTGCAACTGCAGCGCAGTTTTTTTCTATCCGTCGCGAAAGCGTGTCATTGTCGATCTCTCATCGCTCGAGAGTGAGACTCTGGAATAATCTTCATTAAAAGAAGCGAGTGACATCGTTCTGTCAACATCTACAAACCTGTCGCGTCATCCCGTTTCTCAATCCTTCAGTCGTCGCGTTATTTTTCATAACACGAATTGATGCGTGGGATCTTGAAATATTCCAATATAAAAAGTCAATTTATACCTTTTGGAAATATTTAAATTTTTAAAATTCAAACGGCAAAGATTGTATTTTATTACGAAAAAAAAAAATGCATTTTACTAAAAGTCAAACTTGTAAAAACCTCATGCGACTATTGCAGGATTAAATTAGAGATCACAATCCGAGATTTTTCCTACTACATTTTTCCAACGTTCGTTGTCATATTACTCTCTATTGTTAGATGTTATATTATTTTTAATTTAACAGCCGAAGCGCTTATCCAGGAAACTAAAGTATATCTTTCGGAGACAATATTTATTCAGATTTTCAAAATTTAAATGGCGAAACTTGTATTTTATTATGAACAAATACGTTTTTTTAAACGTCAGTCTTGTAAAAACCCAGTGTGACGACTGGAGAGTTAAATTAAAGATTATAACTCAAGACTTTTCTTTAACTCGCTTGCTAGAATGACGCACGCTGACATTTTGACTATTGTCAGATATTATTTATATTATTTTTAGCCTAACGGGATTGAAGCGATCATCGAGCGGATTAAAGTAGCACCGGGAACTCCCCACGTTGCAACGCGACACCGGCACGCACCGTCGGAAAATTTCAAGAAGCGACGGGGACGCGCGCGCGTGAAGCTAGGCGGATTGCCTGGCGCCGTCGCCGATCATCTTAATCAGCATCACCGCGCGTTATCTCGCGTTTGGGCGATACACGCACGCTCCGCCGTCACCGGACACCGGGTACCGAGAACAGCGACAGCGGTTCCGTTATCGTCGGCAGCGATGCAACTGCAACGACGCGTCGCCGTTGACGCACCGCGCCCGTCATCGTCGACGTCGCCCGTGCTCCGCGCGTTTCTCAAAGTGCAGCGGATGCACTTCGGCGCGGTTGGATGCTGACAACTTTGTATCTTTGCGTGACGCAAATAATCCGGTACTGATTACGAGTTCTCCCTGCCTCTTTGCCGCCACCCCTCTTATCGGGATCGGCCCCCGATTTTTTCGGTATGCAAAACAGTCGTGGGTTTTATCTCGATCGACGTCTCATTGTTTAAAGTTTGTTAGGTACGGCAGGAAGAGAGAGAGAAAGAGAGAGTCTGCGTGAGGGTTAAACGGGTATTATGGGCGTTTCGAGAATCCACCGTGTTTAGATCGGCCTTATCTTTCGCGCGATTTGGACCTTGTATACTTCCGCTCGGATACGTGCTCTACGTGTGTGATAATCACGGTCAATTAATTTAGCCGTTACAACTCGAGAGCTCACGCAATCGTTATCTTTCTACAGAGACATCGTTGTAATCGCGCGCTTGTGAAAAAGGAAGTCAGTATAAGTGTATGCCAGTGAAAATTGGATTATGATCTAATGGTAATTCACTGTTTTAATCATTGTAATTATTACCAGACATCATACATCATTACTGTTAGGTACAAATTATTATTCGTCATTTAAATTCCTATTACGTGATAGAATTCGCATCCAACGTTGACCATCCTTTATCAGCCATCGTTTGACAGTAAATACGTTAAACACCGTACGTAAATCACTTCTTATCTCTCTAATCTAAAATTTATTTGACCCTTTTTGTTGAGGCGGTCTGCAGTTTATTGAGCGTGCGCGTTATATCATATCGAAACAAGGTAGTTAAATCGTTCGATAACAGCTCCCGGGGGAGGACTATGGTCCCCGTATTTGACGTTTTTTGTCTGTTGCAGACGCCCACGAGACGCCCCTGTCCCGAGGGGCTCGTCGGGACACCGCCCCTGCATATTCAAGATATTCACTTAATTTCCAACCGCGTGCGCGTTAAATAGTTATGATCTAAATCCTCGAAAAAATGTACGAATCATTTTTTATTATTACACATATTATTATAAATAGAATTAAATTTTCCTGTATGGTCCGTTTATTGAAATGAACTTTACATGTATTTGAACCGGTGTTATTTAGAAAATATATATGTATAGTACGATTGAGAAAATAAGGCTTATTAAATTCCAGCTAATTAAATCTCATTGTCAGCTAAAATAGCATATCAGGTTCTCTTTTTAAAACTTTTTGTAATTAAATTCTCTGCAAATTAAATCTAAATATTGTCATTTACTTAAAAAAAAAAAAAAAAAAAACTATAAAAAAAGGATAAAAAAATTGGGCACATGTTTGTTTTTTGTCAATTTTTTTCAATTTCATGGAGTTTAAACGATAAATATTTTACTGAGAAAGAAAATTCTATTTGTCACATTTCAATATTTTGGGTTGTATTCAGAACGCCCTTTTTTTTATAAATACGCGCATTTATTTCTGAAATTCTATAGTATAAGTAATATGAACTATAAGTAATATGAACTATATGCTACATATGTATATATATATATACACAAAATATATATACATATAACATATATATACATAAATGTGCTATTCTAAATCATCAAATTGTAGTAAAAAGTCTATTTTTATCGCTCTGTTTTTTAATAAACATTTTTATAATGTTCGACATATTTTCTTCCTAAACCTAGAAAACCCATTATAAAAATAGATTCTTTTATAACTGTATAATTTGCAAGTAATTCATCACAGCTATATTTTCTCGCGCTCACGTCTCTCTCTCTTTCTCTCTTTCTTCTTAATATTTTAAAAACTGTCGTTATTATCCGGCAAACATGGAAATAAATCCATCCATATTTGTTAAACAAAATATTTTTTCTACTGACTGTACATTAGTAGAAGCGAGTGTCTTTATCGAAGGATATGTGGATCCGGCCGATCCATGCGAATCGTGGTTACAGCATTTTCTCGTGAGGGAGGAAGTGGGAAGCACCACCGTGGCAGGACCAGTACACACGTCATACCACGGGGAACGTATCGAATTTCTCATGGCTTCTGTGTATTCCCATGGACAAAGGCAGAAGGTCAGAGATGCGTGCACGTTTACGAGGTGTTTGCGAATTAACACGATTCCATCCCAAAGTTAGAAGACAGTAGAATGTTAAACTATTAGTAAATACGTAACTCGTCCAGTTCAATACTAATTTTTAACGAGAAAATGTAAAATTCATTTTCGCATTTATATCATCGAAATGATATAAATTCAATGAAGATTCTATCAGTTTCAAACATTAGTTCGCACAAGAGGCATATTTTACTAAATCATATTCATTGAAAACGAGTAATTCGCAGAAATATAATCTAGCTGTAAGAGAAAGTTACGTACACGTGTAACTCGCGAAAAATTTGCGCAGATTAAACTGATTGTTCGAGATTGACTGAATTGATCTTTATCTGATTGGAAATTTCTAGAGCACAAAGTTCATATCCAAGAATTTCCGGTCACCCTATAGGTACACTCGTGACGGTGGACCTTACAGACCTATCCGATGGCTTTGCGAATACGTATATGGCATCATATTCGCCGTATATTAATTACGGGAAATCCTACAAAGCATCGATGCTCCCGAATCAGCCTAATATCGCAGAAACATCCGTTTAATTATTTCCACCCGCTTGTGATTTGCTTATCGAAATTATCATAATGCATTTCAAATCGATCTTTAGCCAAAAGAGTTTTTGTGACAGCTAATAATTGTCTTATTAATATTATACTTCAATTTAATTCATAATAATAATTATAATTTGCTTAATTCACAATTTAATTTTATTTGGAACGAACGCTAACGTTATCAAAAACAAATTTTATATTTTGAGACAAGAATATACACAATATTCAAAGGTTTCTTTTGTAATAGATTTATATTCAATTCAATTCGGCTACAAAGGTCGCTTGATAAAGCGCGGCATACTTTACTCGCAATGACTAGCCATCGTTTCGTCGTAAAGTCCTAAACTTCGCGGAAGAATTCGCGGGAGATTGGCTCTGTCAACGGCCCAGATGGCCCAGCTGGTACTTATTTATTTATTATTCGCTCGCTCGCTCGCTCGCTCGTGGTTGAGAAAAGGACAGCCGCGTGCACGAGCGTTGCATGCGACACGATGCTCTCGCTACGCGGCGGAAGGCATCGCGTTACGTACATAGTTATGGGGCCTCCGCTCGTTTCTAAAATCGGATGTAGAGCAACGACCTTCCAAACAACACGGGACTCGTACGGGCCGCGCGCTTCTGTCCGCGAGAGAGACGAAAATTCCACGCGTCCGTCAATTGTACATGCGTAAATGCGTACCGACGGACATAAAAAAGTGCCGCCGGCTATTATTTGCTCGACTAAAGTGCTTAATTAAACGATGGTTTTGTTACGTTAAGCTTTTCCATCGCGTTTATTAATATTTTACTAATTGCGTTAGCTTCGTGTCGCTGCTTTGAGTCGTTTCTATTAATATCTCCCGTCATACATGGGGGGTTTAACTATTATTAATATATATTTCTGTTTAATAAAAATATTTCAACGGAAACGATTAAATATTTTTATAGTTTTAACAGAAAGAGAACTTGATCTTCTTCCTGTTGACCCCAATTTAACAGCCGCGATATTTCTCCGGCATTAGAGCGCTTGTTTTTTTTTAGCGGATTTAAATCCTCACTTTTCTTTATTATTACTTGTAGAGGATTAGACTTTGATGTATTTGACGTTGTTTCATGCTTGTGCGTCTGTTCCGGAGAACTTTCTTAAAAAATGAAAATGCATTCCTCTCTGTCTTTCGGATCTATCGAGGCGCGTATCTCTGACATCCCAATGGCAATTGAATTTGCGCAATTGTAGCGCAGGAAGGTGTCAAAAACTCACCTGTGCTCGGCGGCACGGTCTCGCTGTCTCCTGTTTTTGAACCAATTGCTGACTTGCGTGGTTGTGAGGCCGGTGCTCTCCGCCAATTCTCGCTTCTCGCGCGGCGACGGATACGGATTGGTGGCGTACCAATCCCTCAGAACGCTCCTGGACTTCTCCTTGAAGCAGTAAGACGTCTCCTCGCCGTCCCAGATCGTGCGCGGTAGAGGGAACTTGCGACGCACCCGGTACTTTCCTGCAAAGCGAAGGAACCTTTTTTATAAGTGAGGACACCGTTTTCTCTCTCGAAGAGAGGTGCGCGTTGAATAGAGATAATATAATTTTAAAAGCATCGGTACATCACACCAGATCTTATAATATCTCTAATATAATTTTAAAAGCATCTGGTACATCACACCAGATCTTAGGATCACCGTCAAAATACCATCTACCTGTATCTTTAAATATACACATTTTGAGGCCTCCAAGATAAACATTCTTCGGGACTCAGGCGAGTGAAAATTCTCATCGCGAATTCGCGACGCCGGGAAAAACGGAAGAGGAAGCAGCGGAGCGCGTTGTTGCGCACTCCGACTCACTCCGGCGTGCACACAGAGGCACACTTTGTTTCTAGCTCCTCTTTTTTGGGGACGGATTTGGTTTCTGGGCCGAGTGCAACGACGACGACGTCACGTCAGCTTCACTCGCGACGCGCGACGTTTGCGAATAGGATCGGACGGGTAAAATAGGGCCAAGTCTATACCGCTCATTAGGCGCGTACTTGCGCCGTACGATAATAACTTTGTTCGTCCGTTTGGCTGTTAATGTTGACGAAATCATGCGGCCGTGCATTCCGCGCGCAATGTCCTAAACGCGAAAATAAATGCAGCGCGTATCATTAAAATGTGAGATTTAAATGCCGATATTGTCAAGTTTAATCTACGGAATAATATCTTGTGTCAAGAGGTTGTGAGTAAACCGCTTATAATTTATCATGTACAACGGATTATTAAAAATTATAGAAATTTCTTTCATTATGTATGTACAACGATGACATTTTAGCAGTATTTATATGTATATTTTATTATTTTGTAGTAACATATTTTAAGAAATAAATGTAATTTAAGATTATTCATTTAACGAGAAATGTGATGTACGTATTTTCGTGTCCGCACTGATTTTCTAATTTTTAATGGAAAAAAGTATTAAGACGCTATTTATACTTGTAAAAATTCTTTATTCTACGTGAATATTATACGATTACTTTATTTATCTTCAGAAAGTAACTATTTATCGTGCTATTGAACGTTACATACTATATTTTTCCGCGATTCTTTTCAACACTGATTAGTTTTCAAGTGAAGATAGGAATTCTGAAGTTATTTTTTTCAAGATCTATGATCTATTTTGCTAAATTTTGAAATAATTATTGATAAGAACGAGAAATATTTATTTAATAAAACAATCAGAATCAGAATTAGAAATTAGCAATTAACAATCGCGTCATTAATAAAACTGTCAATACTGTCTTGATCTTGCTATATACGCAACGCAGAAAAAAAATTCTTACTAACCAACTGCGCCGAGGGGCCTTCCGCGCAGCCTCTCGGCTTCAATGTAGTGGGCCTTGAGCCAGAGAGCCTGCAGCTTCGGATGATTGTTCGGGCTGAAGGTGTGGCTCTCCAGGATCCTGTAGAGCTCCTTGAATTGGCCCCGATGGAAGGCGACGATTGCCTTGGCCTTGAGCACGCTCTCGTGCCGGTGCAACCTGGTGCACGCCGGCAGAGACCATAGGAATCGGCTGAGCCTCTCCACGGAGCCTGCCTGCTGAAGAACCTGGACATTCGACACCATCGCCTTGAAGACGATAGACAGGGGGGGCACACTGTTAGTCGGCAAAACTCATCCCGGGTCTCCTCTTATTCTAGTGTATCTTGTATATGTCTCATATTCACCTCTTTCAGCTGATCGTTTTGTTTAAGGAAGATGAGTCGGACTACCAGTGACTAACAGATCAGTCGGGATAATTTCACGTAAAGGGAAACTGTGAGAATAGGATGAGATTACAGCAATTGACAATTGAAACAATTTGCTCATTAACATCAAGGAAAAAAATTAACTTTAAAACTGATTCAATCCTCGTATCTAGAATTTTTACAAGCTGAGAAAATTCTTCTAAATTTAGCTTTTAAGAAAAAGTGCTATACAGATAATTGTTATTTAATTTTAATATAACTATTTACCGTGATTACTGCGAGTAAATAATTATAAAAACTGAAGCATAAAGATGCTATAACAAAATAACGTAAAATTACACAGAGAAACTCAAGTCTTTATAAATTTAAATAATGACGAATTAATCTTGATGATTAAATGTAATTTATAAATTGAAGAAAACGTTAACTTTAACAAAAACGAGTTTGAAGTAGGTACGAAAGTATCTTGTTTACAGTTTTTTTTATTAGAATTCCTCTTGAAAAAAAAGGAGCTAACAGCCTCTCAGATAGGACTGGTTTCTATTTGAAATTTTAATCTTTTCTTTAAAGGAACGATATTATAGCGACTATTCAAATTATCTTGGATAGTGTACACTGATATAGCACTTTTGTCAAAAAAACTAGCTGGTGTGGAGATCTGGGATAGATTTATTACACGCTCGATTGCTTCTCTTTTTTCAACAAAAGCAGTGTCTGTTTAAAGTCATCGCATCAATAAAAAAGTTGAAAAATTGGCCTTGACTTGTGAGCACCTTTTTAAAATGATTAAATCTTCTTCAAAAAAAGTTTATTTTAGAAAAATTTTTGGATTATCAAATCTATTTAATTTTGTAAAAAAAACCAAATGAGATTCACTGTTATATCGGGATAAGGTTTCATCGGGATAAGTTTGAGGAGAAATAAATCAGGATATCTACTTTCTATGCCGATATATTAACAGTCGAATTTCAATTAATTAAATTTTTGCGAGCAAGCAGAAATGAGTCTCGTGTATCGGTTAAAATAATTTAATAAGTGATTTCGCGAATTATTCGAAATATCTACGTAAAATATTTCCGGACAGTCGGTGGTTCCTTACGTCAAAATTTTAAAATCCATAATCACAAGCGAAAATTCTGCATATTTAATTTGTACTTTTACTAGAAATGTAAATATACCGCGCAATAATGCTACGCAATAATTACGGAATCGCGGAAAAACTTTAACAATGAAATTGTTGAAGTCGAGAAAACCATACTATACAATTTAAAAAAAAAAAAAAAAAAAATTCGATGGAGAGAAAATCTAATCATGTGTAAAATTACACTACGACATATCTTTGACGTTTAACATCAATATAATTTCTCGAAACGACTATTAATGAACTTAAATGATCGGTAACACGATCCTAAGTGGAACTATACATCAATTTTATCTCGTCGTATACTCCAGTTCGTTTTATCGGTACGAATCGTGTTATCCCTTGCGCGTTCCCCCGTTGACATAATTAACCACCGAGGATCCCGTTTGAGAAATGAGCTATCTATTTGCCGGTATCCGCATATGTCTGCTTTGCGTCACTGACGTTTATCCGATATCACGCGCCATATATCGCCAGTCTAGCTATCACCGTATTACCGTATCTTTAATTTACACATTACTGATTTGCTAAAAGCGCGATATTATCGTAAAATCGATACCGGCACCGTGTAAACTTTATTGCAAATACAAAATCTATGCACTTGTAAATAGTCGTTTGACCCTAACTGCCTCTCTCGGCGATACAAATACAAGTGCAAAATCGTCACGTAGTATCCATTTATATCTTTTTTCCTGCATTTTTCAGCAATAATACATATTAATATCAAGTTTTAACCTCGTATATTAAATTGAACTCGTAAATCTTTCACGCTTGAAGAAAGTTGATATCGCGGAGAGTCGTGGAGATTAGCGCGCGAAATTAATTGCTGCGAAAGTACCGACATGGAATTGAGACGTCGCCGATCGTATGCGGACGGGTATATGTCTGACGATCATTTAATTAGCAATATGAGCTCAGTACACCTGTCATCTTTGTCTGCTCGCTGTCGTCGACGGATGTCGCCGAATTTTCCGCGGTACGGCCGATTAATCTCGCCGCGTGGCATAATGAGGAATGAGTGTCACGCCACCCAAACGAAGAGAAATGTACGACATAGATCTTAAGATCGGATTAACTGTCAACGATGCAGATGCCGATTAGAGGGGCCGAACATTTATTTTCCGCCTCATTTAAAACTAAATAATGTAGACGACAGACGTGCAACGTATATAACAATTTATGTAATTAGAAATTTAATGTATAAAAAGAGATGTCGCGAAATAAAGAATCTTTTCATTTTATTCATTTAATAGACGCGTTAAATCGTTTCGCCGAATCTTGGATGCGATTCTACGCACAAATAATTACATTAGGCAATTAATAAATTTTATTGGATTAGAAGACATTAAAAATGAAATTGGGATTAAAAACGGTTGGATCTGAATTAGATATAATAATAATTCAGTATATCGGACTAAGCTGCTAAACTGGGATTGTAAGTCGACGTTCTAGAATAATCTAACCAGATTTGGGAATCATTCAGTCTTATCATTTCTCTTTTCCTCGAGTGTAAGATTCGATTCCGTTGCTCTGTTCGACGAGAATTGGATCGGCCGACACCCGGTGAAACGTCGATTTCATTTGTGTTTTGAAAAGGGAACTATCATGGGCACCTCGAATGATACAAGACAACTAGCGCCCACGTGTCACAGCGTATGGCAACAATCGCAATGTTTTTGAACAAATCGATACGCGGATAGCGACGACCCTCATATCGCCGGGTCAGAGGATTCATGCATGATCCGAGACGGGCTCTCGCATTCCTCAAAATTCAATCGCAGAATTTTTGTGCGCCATAATTGTCTGTGCGACGTGGGCAAGGAGTTAAAGTCTAGCCGCATAATTATAGCGCCAGTATAGGGATATGCACACGTGCAACAACGCAGCGATGCAATCTGCGGCCGATCACTTCCGCCTTTGGCAAACCTATCTTTTCGCACGCTCGTTATCCCATATGCGCTATGATCGCCGTACGTTTCTGTCAAGTTTTTTGCAAATACTTTCATCTTCTAGCACATGAAGAATAGAAAATTAACTTTTAATATTCACACGTGGCGAACTTACGCCTACGCGTAAGTAAGTAAAAAAAACTTGAAAATTAAATAGACGTGATAATATAAAAATTGAAAAGGCATCCAGGATATGATTTGAAGAATCAATTTTAAATATATGCGGACATTTATGTCGTTTGAATAAAAAAGCACGTCACAATAAATGTTTTGTTGCAATGTACCACATTTTCATAATTACTTTACCAATTTTCTCTCATCTACAATCCAAACTTTGTTATATTTCTTAATTTGAACAATTCGATTAAGAGCTAATTTATCGGATTCATTTAAGATATTTGTGTAAGATATTTTGTATATTTAAAATTATTTTATTCACGAAAACGATGTCAAATAAATTGTTTGATGTTTGATGCAATTTGACGAGTGTGCGATAAAGAATCGGTGAAAATTTTGCCAAGTGCAGAAGAGATCGCCTCTCTTTCTCTCTCTCTCTTTTCGCTCTTTCCTTCTCTCGAACAAGACGAGTTAACATGTGGGATGTTCGATATGAGAGACGTAAACGTCGCGCGCAAAACAATTTACGGTTACAGTAAAATCGTGCAGATTCCATTAAGCGTGTGACATGCAAGCGAATCTTGGCGCATAACGCTGCACATTGTCGGCGACACAATGACCGCAGCATCGCAGTGGCAATTTCATCACCGGGACGTGGATCCTCGTCGTTTCCACATTTTAAAGTAGCGAATCAACATGTCTGACTGGATTTGTGCATTAGCGTCATTGAAGGGAAGCAATTCAATTCATTCCAGTTTGCAACGTTTAAAAGAAAAAAAAACTTGCAACGCGAAATGAGGTATTCATAACGTTTATCGCGATCAACGATGGAATTTAATGATGTCACGTTTCAGTGAAGCGAAAGTCGCAAATCGACCGGCATTATCCGGCGGCGCCGAGAAAAGTGCAGCGATTGCTTGCCAAACTCGCCATCAGCAGCTCACTGTCAGCTGTGCATCGCGAATATCGCGCGCAAATCTCTGGCAATCCTTGTATATTTTTGTTCGCACACACAATACCGCGGGAGCAATGTTATTTTCTCTTTCTTCGAGCGGAAAGAATTCGTTACAATTCTGAGCCGTCAGATCGCATGAAGATCAATTGCATTGCATAATTACCGGGTCTGAATGCAGTATCAGCATTCATTTTGCAACGAAGAATGTTTATATTTATAGATTTTAATTAGAATGGATTGCACATTTTTTTATAAACGCGATGCACAGCATTGAATGCAACAGGCGCGCGAATTGCAGTCAAAAATCCTCTGATAAGAGTCACGAAATAAATTTAGATTGTTTATCAAACAAAATAACATTTGAATAATGCTTAGAATTCCGATCTGTTAGATGTACGGATAATTTTATGTTTCCAAACCGATTCCTTCGCCATGTAAATTAATTTGAATTCTAATTGTAATTCTAATTACTATCACATAAACATACATAGACATAAATAACTGAATTGCAATTTAATCATTAAAATACTTTGAGATTTCCTGGCACAACGTATGCTGTATTATTTACGTACATTTATACTTTATATTGTATAGAATATTTATGATTATACTGTTTACAATTTGAACATCAAAATTATCGCTGAGGAATTGAACACAATTACAAACGCGAAAGATAAGCGATCACTTAAAGATCCCATAATTTCAAGATGTTAATCAATATCGAAGGAACTGGCCCTTTGCTACCTTCTCCCTCTCGCCACTTTTTCTTCCTTCCATTACATACTCGTTCACTTAATTACCTTTCTCGCGGCAATCTTGTAGCAAACCCGGTACTTTTCGCGTAACTCGGTATGCTTTCGTGTCTCTTGCCGGAGGAGCGCCAGGAAACGGGCGATCACACGACTTACCTCGCAGACACACGCGACCTGCTCCTGCGTGAAGCCGAAACTCGGCAGCTGGCCGTTACCGCTGCCCCCGGCGGAACTCGCCGGGCTGTCCTGCGGGCTGTAGCTGGCCGCCCCGGTCGTGCCGGGCGTGTAAGCGTTCTCCACCGTGCCGCCCGTCGTCGAGTGCCCGGTCAAGGGCGTGGGCGTGCTCTGAGGGCTGTAGTCGCCGGCGGCGGTACCCAGGACATCCGTGCCGCCACCGCCGCTGCTGCCGCTACCGCCGCCGCCGGACGACGGGCCCATNGCGCCCCCGTTACCAGCGGTGCCCCCGTAGGCCATCATGGCTGCGTCATCTCCGGGGTCCACGACGACCCCCCGCACGGCACCGCCGCCCTCCACCGTTGTGAGTCGCCTCGCGACCGCGACGGACCGCGTTGCCGCTCGCGGGTTCCCCGATCCCGACTTTCGCTGCGCGAAAGGAAGTCCCCCTCACTCGCCGCTCATCTTCCGGGGGGTGGACCCTTCGCGGCGATCACTGCGGATCCTTGGGGCGTCCGACCGAGGGCATCGCGCGACGAGCCGATCGACGGTCCAAGATCTTTTGACGCGAGACGTCGTCCGGGAGAGAAGCGTCTTGACTCGATGGATTATCGCTAACTTGAATTATTCAAATCTTTTTTAATAAAAAAACGTTCTACAGTCTAAAAAGACGTGGCGGGTCGCCAACTCGGACTGAACCAGTTCAAGCTAGTCCTGCTGTAATCGCGACGTCAAAAGATGGCAAGCAATAAGATTCGACGAATAATTAAAGTCGCCAATCTAAATACTGATAAGTGGTCCTATGGCATAGTTATTGCGTCGTTTGTCAAGTCACTAATCACCAGTTTAACGCGCTGACTTTTAATTACCGTTTACGCCCCAATGTCTCTTTTCACCTTACGTACACCTTGTGATGTTCCTCAAACACTCGTTAGTGTAAAGTTACTTGTCACAATCATTGAGTAAACCATATTCAACTGATTTTAATAACTGGGCGTGTAAGTTCGTAGACGTCGCACCATGCTACGTGAAGCTCGAGGCAAGAAAGCACTGTGAAGCTCGTTTACATTCCGTTCGACGAAACCGCCGATGATCCTGCCGGGATGATCGTACGTCTCTCCAAGGCATCGGTACTCATCCAAAGGTCCAAAACGTTGCGCTCGAATGTTCGTCCGCAACAAATTGATCTCGCCGATTGTCGACGGAGGAACGCGTGGAAGTTCTCGCGGCCAGCGCGCGATATTTTTGGATTGCACCAAATGACCGGAAAAAAATGAGATTCTTTCCAAAATCAGTCTTGTGAGCAGCTTCGAGCTGATCCTTGCCTTCTTCGAATCACGCTTGCTTTCACGCTGGTGTCTGCAGTCTGATGTGTCACGCTTCAAAAATCAGAATCTTCGGATATCTCTCGGTCCTCAGTCGGATTTTCGCCAGGACTATCGCTCGTCGAACGAGAATACAACTTCCGAGGACGAGAGCGCGGACTTCGAGTCAACCCGGGCGATGATCTTCAATTCCTTACCGTCGAGCCTCGCCCGCCGCCTTGGCTCGCGACCATTCCTGGAAACGCTCGTGGAACTCGCGCAGTTAAATCACTCCCGTCGAGAGTGCACTTCCACGAAATTGATCCGCGATAGAGGTCCGTCCGCGAATCGCTGCGTTTCCCACCGACCCCGGACCGCTCGTTCTTCCCGTCTCGTTCTCGCTGCCGGCGCACAGGTTGCACCGTGAAATCCACGGGCTCGTATTTCCACGGGGCTAGCGGTCGTATTTATAGACCGCTTGGTACACTCGCGAGCGCGCCGCTATTATTAGAGGCGCCTTAACGAGCGTCTCCCTCACTCTCCTTGAACCCCATCGACGCCTCTCTCGTCGTCGATGCTCTCTCCTCGAAAATGTCACCAAACCGCTTCCACCTTCGAGTCCCCGCCGTCTCGTACGTGCCACTTGACAATTTGAACGACGGACCTATCAGTCCGTGTGATAAACGCGACGGCTCTCTTCACGCTTCTTAACGAAGTAACGGGGCGATCGAGCTAATCCACGGCTGTTGCATCTTCACACTTCCATTGCAGACAGGCACTGCGCGTGCCAGAGAGCTGACATTCGACACTGACTGACCTCCGCGAGCTGAGAATCCGATTTTCGAAGAACGTCGGACGATTTCGTATAGTCTTTCAGAATTCCACGCCTCCGCCGCGGCTTTGAGAACGGGCGCGCCCGGAAAATTCCACTCGGCTGATCTTTTCGGTCGATTCACTCGACGCGCTCGAGCGAGGAACAGACACTCGCGATATACTCATCACCAGAAGAAGAAACCACACCGACTGCGCTGGCGGGGAATGCCAGGGGGCGAGATCGCGAGATCTCGGCACGTTCGCGCTCGACGCGTCCCGGATCCGTCTCTCCCAGAGTGATTCCGATTCCGGCGATCGTGATCTAGATCACGCTGGACTCGTATGGCCCTCGCGAGGACGGCGGATCAATGGGGCCGTTCTGTCTCTCTCGCTGCCGCGCGAGAGAGATGCACTCTCCTCACGCGCGCACCAGAAGGGACTGGCGACGCGGCGTGTCGGCGAGGCGAGCCGAGCGCGTCATGCGCGACGCGGTGCGGATTGGCGAGGGGCGTGGCCGGGCTGACAGCTGCGTGACGTGCGGCGCTATTGGCCGCTGGGCATGGCCGCAGCCACCATACCGCCGCGCCATTGGTGGCGCGCACGCCACCAAATGAGCCTCGTTATGAACGTCCGGCACGAGCGAAGAGAAGGAGACAGAGTGAGAGAAAGGGAGAAGAAGGAGGGAGCGAGAGAGAAAAGAGAGATAGAGACGAGACACGCGGCGAATTGCATCCAGACCGCGGATCCTTCCGAGGAGCTCGTTAAATTCCGGCCTTTTCTGGATGTCGGCTCTCCTAATGACGCACGCACGACGCGATTTTTACGTCGATACACGGCGAACGTTATCCGCATGTATGTATATCTCGAAATCACGCATACGTTTATAAGATAGTCCTTCGTCAATTATTTACCCCTTTTGTCAGACGGTAGAATGGACTGTACACTGTAAACTCCTATGGATTGCCACTGCTCCTACTCAACATTCGGTTAATTTGACTAAAACAATGAGATAAAATTAGCGACATGTTGAGTAAGCCTTCCTCAACATGTTGTTAATTTATCTACTTTAACTTTCATGTTAGTCAAAATTTTACCTTCCTTTTAGTCAAAATTAATGAAATATTGAGTACTCTTACAGAAAAATATTACTGTGCAATAATAAATTGGCCAGTAGTAAAAATCACTATTATGTAGTAATTTTATTATTGTGTAAGTAATAAAAATTATTAAGCAACAATAATTAATTACTGGCCAATTTAATACTGCACAGTAATACTTTTTGCTAGCGTAGGAGCAGTGGCGACCTATGAAATAGTTAAAAACGACTCAAATTGAGTATAATTTGAGTCGGTTTTAACTATTACGAGTTTAACAGTGTAAAAAGAACGCTAAAATGCAGATTGAAGGACGGAAACATATTGCTGTTGTCGTTACAGGTTGACATTTTTTCGTATCATTATAAATCATTATTACAGCTCTATCATAGCGATTAAACGCAAAGTGTAGAATAATAACGTTTTATATATCACCAACTTATTGTTAAAAGAAAGTAGATTTATGCAAATCTGTCGCGATATCGCGAGAGTCCATCACGTTTCAAAATTCCGATTCGCCGATTGGCGAATTTATGCGACATACCGTCGCGTGAGATTAACAGCGTCGGGGCGCGATAAGCAGCCGCTTGTGAGATTAGCGTCGTAACGCTATCATGCTACCAGAAGCACTAAAATCGAACGAGCCACGAGGTACGAGCCACTGTGGCATTATTATTCATTAGGCGAGCGAGTTACGAGGAAAAGCGACGCGTAGGAAAATAAATGGAAGGAAGCACTAAAGATCTCGTTATTAACCGTCGTCTTATTAGCCGTCGTGCTCGCGGGGTGGGAAAAGACGGGCGAAGAGGAGGGGGGGGGGAGAAGAGGGACGATAGGGAGCAACGGCTTATTCTTCCCCGGGGAAAAATCGATTTATAATACTTGCGGGGTTTTATGTACGCCCCCGCGGAAGAAAGGTAACGTCGCTTAGGAGCTACTTACAACAGAAGTTGGATAAAGTTTCACGGACAGAGCGTTCGCCCGCGTTTTTGCGTTACTTAAGGCACCGCGCGCTCGGGCTAGAATAACACACGTCGCACACGGTCCGCCGTTACAACGAAATCGCCGACACACTGTCCGATTTAAACAGCGAAAGAAAGCAGCGATGGCGAAATCGGCGTCGCGCCGCGCTGCTACGTCGCGCGTTCACGACATTGCGGTGCCTTTTGAGCAGAAACCGTAGGAAATGCGGAACACGAGATAGACTGCTATGTGCTAATTACTGAATTTTCTAAAAAATAAACTGTCTTGGATCGAAATTGTAGGAGCTGAAGGAGTTTCTCTCGATTGAGACATTCTTCACCTTCTGCATTATTTTTTTATAATTATTTGATAATCAACGATTTTTTATGTCGATTTGAATTTTACTTCTTTTTTCGAATCTTAAATTAAATCATTAAAATATAATTTTTAATTAACAATTATTAATAATTATTATTAGATTGAATTTTGAAACATGTAGATAATAAAAATATATTTTCATGTAGAAAAGTAATATTGATTGTAACATAAATTCATTTTAAGGTAAAAACATTTAAATATTTAATATGAAATTGATAAAATATAGTTTATTTAATGTCACAACTCGCAATAACTCTGTAACACGATTATGAAAAATCATAAATAAATTATTAAAATACTCTAATATAATATCAAATATCAGAAAAATAAAAAAATAAGGTTTTATATTCCATTAATACTAATTTTTATTATTGAATTTCTTCTGAATGTGTTCTGTAAGAAAACAATTATGACAAATTATAAAAATAAATTTAAAAAATAGAAAAATAGGAATAAATCAAAATAATAAAAAGTGTTAAGATAAATATTTTCTGAAGTACGATTATAAAAATTTTCTGAAAGATTAAGATAATTCTCTCGCATTATAGCTTTAGCTTACAAATTCACATGTGCAAAACATCGCAGTACGTGATTTTCTCAAAAGATCTTTTCATCAGTATGAATGGTTTAGAAAAATAAATCTGAAACAATACATCCTACATTTCAGCGGAGCATAGAATGAAAAAGATGTTTGATTCGCATAGATTTGCTTGTGAATAATAACATTGTCGCAATGTTGCTGCAATATTCTGTATTTGCTGGGGATGACTCCAGTAATCGTAAAGTAGATGTAAAATTGCAAAATTTGCAATTTTTCTAGTAAAACTGTATACCTGTGCGAATTACAATACAATGCGAAAGTTTGCCTACGCCACCAAAAAAAATATCGTTGTCATGTTTTTTTTTGTATGTGACATTTGGAAAAATATTCCCGAGAATAATATCTAGTGAAGCATGTGAAAGACAACTGTTTGCCTAGACGTGTCTGTGACAAAACTTGACATGGGACTGATGTCCCTTAACTGTTAAAGAATTCACGATGTGGAAACCCTTCCGCCCTTCGTATGGACGGAAGGACTTGCTCTACAAGACGATTGGAACCCGAAAAAAGGACGAGGATATTCAGTTTTGAATTGCGTCGCCTGATTCTGACATTTCCTTTTATGGTTGCATGCGGTTGCGTTTCGAAAAGACGTTGATCTCTCTCTCCCTCCCTCTCTCTCTTTCTCTTTCATTCATCTCTATCATTTCTTTGTACGAGAACCTATTGACATACACAGCCAAAATTATTGAGAGCTATTGAAGAAGATCTAACTTGTGAATCGCGTGCGAATAAACCGTGTGATGTAAAATTTCGCATTCGTTGCAATGTACCGACGGCGATGTAGCGCCGACGGGTGCAATACGTAACTTCAAACAAAGGCAAGTGTCATGCGAGTATAATTTTCATAATTACGTTCCTCTGTATTACGTATCTGTGTATATATTAATACTATTAATAAAAATGCAACAGATTTGAAACAAATATCACTTACTTAGACAAAAATGCAGTGCGTCCTTTAAATTGCATTTAGAAAGAAACTCTTGCGTTAGCCCTCGTCTGCAATGACATTTTAAGCCTTAAGCCATACGAGATTAACCCATCATATTCGACTATTCTTCTTACATTCGATTGTAATTGGTCAATTCCTTACGACTTAAGGCTTAAAATCTTATTGTGGATCAGGACTTACGCAGTATACAATGTTTGTTAAGCTTGTTTCGTCGAGGGACTTGTGTAATTTAACAATATCGCGTAATAATAGACGTTGCCCGTTGTGTCGGGACTTCCTTCCTTCGAGGAGGCGCACAATCGATCCTCAGGGAAAAGAACCCCGACGTCACGAGGACGCCGAATTGATACATTTTATTCGAGCTGTGTGCGCCGCCCTGCCACCCGTGGCGTCGCCATTCATCCTTGGTATACGGATTCCAGCGGTTTGTGGTCCATGATGAAGTCGTTGACACCATAATGTGACGTTCAAGAAACCCTCCCGGTTCATGCTAAAGAGCCGCGAAATCGACCGCTCGATCTTGCTGATGGGACAAGTCGCGCCGATCCGCATTCGTCGCGATGCCCTTACCGTCACTTTAATGCACGGTGTAAACAGTTTCGCTAAAATAAATGAAGTTGAGATTGAAATGAAGATTGAGGAGTAAAGGTAACTCTAGATCTTTTAAATAAATTTAATGGTGTCATTAGTACAATTTAGGCGATCGAGAGAAGGCTGACAACACAACAAGATAATGTTTATTAAAAAAATGTAAAAGCATCATGACTCTGATTTGTAAGCATTTTTCTCACTCAAGGATATTTTATGATAAAAACAACAAATTAGTAGTAAACATTTAAATTGATAAATAATCAGGATTAAATGATTGTCAAGAATTTAAAATTATTAGAAAGATAATAACAAATATAGTAATCGCAAAAATCTTGCATTACAACAAAACGATAAAAATTCGAAGGAATTTTGCCAGTGCAGGAGAAATTTAAAGGACAGCTCAGCCCAGAATTTTTGACACTTCGCGCAATCGTTACAGCATTGCATTACAAAGATTTTGATCCGCATTCGCGCTTATTATGTACTCTCAATCATCATTTCAGCGTTCTCGCTCTCCGCGTTTCTCTCCGGGGGCGCGTATACGGCACGGTAGTGCGCGCATTGACATTGATTCCCTTTGTCGGGGTGCACGAGGGTGACGCGGACGCGAGAAGGACGGTTGCGTAACAATGCGAAAACGCAAGAGAGCATCCGACGAAAAGCTCGTATCGCATTCCCATAAGTGGCGGCGGAATCCCGCAGAGACGTCCTCACGTTCTCTACCCCACGTCCCGCGTTTCAGCTCCCTCGTCCCGCTCCTTCTCGCTCTCGCGCGCGATGAAGGGGGAAGGCGCCAGGTAGGTGCGTACACCGACGGTAGAGCGGCATCGCGGTGCCCCGTGGCGAGGACTGAATAACTCGTAATTGGGCCTCCTGGCCCACCGCCATTCACGCCTCCGTCGCGCTACAAAGACGTCTCGTGAAGGAGCGAAACCCCCGTAAAGGCCCGGCGTTCGCGTTTCACTCGTACGACGACTCGCCCCTCGAGGAGCAATCGACGATCGTCCGAGTCATGTCGGAGAGTAATTTTATCTTATCGTCTAGAGAGTGAAACCTGGTTAAGTAATATCGGGAAATGATCGACTACCATCCAGGAACGAAGTAATGTCGTGGACTAATTGATTACTGTACAACTAGAAGGATCACAATATTCTTGGCCAAAAACGAGATACGATTGTATATCTATTGTATATCTATATATCATTATATGTTTATACGCGGGGAAACTATGTTTATATAATATTAAAAGAGAATCGCACATACTTACAAATGTCGCTATGTTTGAAAGAAACAAACGTTAACATTTTTTAAGTGAATGTTTATGAAAAGAGAAACCATAGATGCAGTTACATTACAAGCTGTGTTTCATTTTTTTATTGGATCACTAGCACAAATTCTTGAAAGATATTATGATAAAGTGTAAAACGATTATAATAAAGCTGTTTTTACTATTTGCATATTAAATCATTATTTACTGTGATTTTTGCACGGTGACGATTTAATTCATTCCAAAGATCGATCGATTAGTGGCCGAATCGGAAACGTCATCTTCTTCTTCGTCATATTCTATTTCAACATTCGGCAATTCATCGCCGTGAATAAAATCGTCACTATTCGCAGAATAGTTTTGAAGCATTTTATCATCGTTCATCGTTCTTTCGGTAATAAAATCATCCTGATAATTCAGTTCCGCAGTAGAGAAAGATCGATCAAACATTACATTGTATAGACTGACATTCCTATAATTACGTCGCATGAAATAATTCATTGTTGCAACAAATAAATGATTATTGATCGCGAGTATATAATTACGATAAAATAGCAACGATCATTGTGAAGTAATCCATGAATGCTGATGCGAATAATTCATGAATGATGTTATGAATAATCTATGAATGTCTATAATAATCTATGAATCCATAAATAACAATATAAATTATGAAAAACTAGAAAAATCAGTAATCAGAATAACAAATATTGGGAAACAATTTTAAATTATTAAAAATATTATTTTTAAGTTATTTAGTTCTTGTGTTTTGTGAAAATGCAATTGATAACAGAAATAAAATTCAAAAGAGAGTATACTAACTTGGCGACAATTGGAGTCTTGCCATTAGTAATCCTAGACTGAATGTTGAGCCACTTGAATACGGCATCTGTAGAAATAATTGAGTTGTTAGGTTTTCTTGTCAACTTTTCGCTATCCTTCTTCTTTTGTTGTTCCTTATATGAACTGAGTATGCGGTTCAAGTCCGTCGGCTTGTGTTCTATGGAAATCATTTTGGCTTTATTATCCTTTTTCTCTTTCTTGATGCCCTTTTTGCATTCATTTATCTCTTCATATTCGCGCTCTATTTGTTCCTTTTTCCTTGTTTTTTCATCTGTACCAAACGATTAAAAAAACATAATTAATTAAAAATTTAGTATAATATATATAATATTATT
>JAJVSH010000234.1:101543-207287 GCA_021460005.1 Tetramorium alpestre
AATATAATAATATTAATCTTTTATGTAAGTTATAACATGAAAAAATTAAGAACTGAAGAATAAAACTCACCTTTCTCGACCGGTGGTGCAGGTCTTTTCACTGATTCTGTTTCATCTGCGATAAAAGAAGAAAAATTAATTTAGTAAAACTGATAATGAAACCGCATACTGAGGAATTTCTGTGTAAATTATGCAAAGAAAAAATTAAGAAATATCTTTTTATACTTATTATTATTATCATTATTATTAATATAATTTTATATATTTCATGCGATATCTCATGAAACATCTAAAACTAATATATCTCAAATATTCAGAATTTTACAGATTAATAGACTACAGATTAATAAAAATGTTATATATAGTGTTATATGTAGTTATATGTAGTCTATTAAATGTATTATATTTTACATATAATAATATTAAGTATAACTTACTTTTCATAAATTTTTTCTTTCTGTTAATACAAAATTCCTCATGATTGGATCTCTTTGTGGATTCGTATGATTTCTTATCTTTATCTTTTTGTGTAGACTGACACTTAAAAGTAGGTTTTTTCCTCGATATACATTTAGCTGGACCTTTTACGCATTTTTTCTCAATTTCATTCTTTTCCTCGGTCCTGCATCTTTTCTTTCGTTTCTCACAAAACTGTTCTCGATCCTCTATCTTATCTTTGTTGCAGCTAGCATAAAATCTCTGCACCGTCTTGCTCACATTTGTGTTAAGAACGATGTCGGAAATCAAAGTGGAGAAAGATTTACGGTCTTGCGGAATGGAGAAAATTGATTGCGAATAACATCGTTTTCCGTCTTTGTTGTAGCTTTTATCACCAGCTCGGGAAAAATTTCTTCTGCGGCTGCTGTTGGATCGCTTTCGATTGTTCTTTCTGGTTGGATTGGGGTTGGACTTTCGCTGTTCTTTCTCACTGACATTTTTTCGTTTCTTGCATTTTGATTTAAAGTCATTTCTTTCTTTTCTTGAATCTTTGTTAATTACACGCTGTTCATTGGATTTCTCGCAATTGGATTTCTTTTCAGATTGTTTACATGACTTTGTTTGCCGTCCTATCAAGATATTAAAGAAAAGCACATGATAAAAAAATTAGAGAAAACAAATGCTAAATAAATTAAAAGAATAATAAGAAAAAAATATAAAAATACAATAGGTGAAATAGGAAAAGTGGATAAATCGAAACGTATAAAATTTCAAGACAAATGCTAAATTATTATAATAATGACAATTAATGTTCAATTATTACAATAATAATAGTAACATTTTTATTAATCTATAGTCTATTAATCTGTAAAATTCTGAATATTTGAGATATATCAGTTTCAGATGTTTCATGAGATATCTAATGAATATTAAATTAAATTTGAATATTTCTTAATAAGGATTATACTTTTATTTTTGCTTTTTATTATTGCAACAATAATTGGAACCTTTTAATTGTTGCGCACAATCCCTTGACGAGATTCGTCCGTCGTCGTTTGTATCGTATTTCTGATGATCCTCAGGACACCGTTCCTTATCCCTCTTGCATACTGGACTTCGTTGTTTCAGTTCAGGACATACGTAGTCATTGGATAGCTTATTGTTAGATTTTCTCCGTCTCTGTCGTTTCTCACGCGCGTCATCTTGGGACGAAGCATATGCATTTTTCCGTCGCAAGTTTCCGCAGATATCTTCATCTTCGAACCGGCAGCGACTTCTCGCAACCGTCTGAGAATTTGCGTCGTAGTCCTCGTTTTCGCGTTTCGATCGTTGCAATTTGTCATCTTTCTCACAATCGGCGGATTTTTTCGAAGCGTCGCAGGAAAATGACTGCAGTTTCGCCAGAGAAACTAAATATAAAACCCTTATTTTTATTAAATTATGTACGCACATATAATTTCATATTGAGGATTATGTAAATTGTAAGTTTAGAAAAGATTAAGAATTATTAGCTAGAATTTAAAAACACCTGGATGCGATCGCGTGCTTTTCAAATGGATGACTGATGTATTCGTGCTCAGAACCTTTTTTAAAATTTTCATTTCTCGGATAGATTGCTGGATTATGGTGCAACTTTTTGAGGCGAAAGCGCGACGCGGTACTACAGAAGGTAAGACTGACACAGATTTTTGAGATCCTTGATTCCCGGAACTTTTGGAGCAAGCCAAATGATTAAATCGAAACGATCCACGGTCCGCACTTTCTTGTCGCATTCTCCGAATATCAGATACGAAGAAACGATGGTCGTGGCATTTTATTGCGTCATTCTCGATCTTAGAAGATTTCCATGTATAATATTCTCTTCGAGGATATGATCGTTCCATGAAAGACCATTTTAATGGAATTTTAAGTGGAGTTTCTATAAGACGTAAATTATGTAATGTTTCGTAAAGTTTGAACATTCAATTTATATATTAATTACATGTATACAATTATTTTTGTACCTATTTTCGAAAACGCAGATGGTTTTGCTGCATTTTTTGTATATTCTTGCGTTTTCATCGTGTTTAATTGTTGCAATGTTTCGAACAAATCTCGTGATTGCTGTTGTTGGTTTTCTGGTGTCTTTAATTCCGACTTCATCGGAGACGGAGAATTCACATTTTTTGCAGCTGATTTTTTGCAAGTCGATAAATCATCCATTGACACTTGTTCAATTGTACGATAAATTTTGGGTGATTGATTTTCTTGAAGCGTGAAAATTGTTTTTGAAGTATCGTTATTATAGTAGACTTTATCAGAGTCTATCACAATATTGTCAGTATATACAAAACCGAAATCACCAGCCTGGATATTTGGAAGTGTTTTCAAGCATTTGTTTCTAAATGTTGGGTTCGCATTCAATAACTTAATGAAAGGTTCCAATGATTTTAAATACATTATCTCCGTATTTGTTTTAAAGGGGAAAAAATATGTGGGTAATCGAGAACCGAAGGTTGTGATTTTAGATAAGGCCATCCATGTTGTAAAAATAGGTTCCAGATTGTGGGAAACAGATGACAAGTTAACTTTTTTTTTATGAGCATTTTTTTGATTGCGAGAGGAGTTGAGGAAGTTCGAAAGACAACACTTTATAAATGTGGTTGTGGGCACATGCGTTTCATGCTGATTTATCGTATGCAAAGAAAAATATTATCACTATAAATACATTTTGACTGAACACTATTATCTAATTTAAAATATTTTTAATTCTTATCTTTATGTGTTTATACAATATATTATATACAATTATTATATACAATTATAATTATATACAATATATAATATATTGTCTTTCGATTTGCGATATTTCATCAGATGTTTTTGCATAGACGATCGAAAGACAATATATTATATATAATTGTTATCTTTACTGTATATGTATATTCTCGTCTATTTTTGATATTAGATTTGACACAAGTATCATTTTTATGTATTATTTTCAATACATAATTTATGAAAAAATTTTAAGAATAAATACGAAACTTTTCAAAACTTTCTTTGGAGATGTTATATTATTGCAAAACGTAATATTCTTAATATTCTGTCATATTATTTATAACCGACAAATATTAATTTTTTTAATAATTGAGGAGAGGTTGGTTTTGTGAAGTACCTGTAAGGATTTAGCAAACAGAATATATGATGACTCTTGCAACATCCTTATCCTGAATCCATTCATGTTTGTTTTTGTTCATATATTTAATTAAAATAGTATAAAATTTGGTTTACTTAAAAATTTTGAGGTTTTTGAATAATAGAAAATTTTGTTGTAGATGTGTCAAGAATGGTCTGAAGTTTCAGTGCTAAAAGTCACATTGTGTTCACAATCGACAATCGATCGTCTATGCAAAAACATCTGATGAAATATCGAAAGACTTGGCAAATTTGTATTTCTTAAATGACACCATTAGATATGTCAAATATATATGTATATAAATAATATAGATAAAACATAATTATTATAATAAATAAGGACGACAATTTCATATTATTTCTTTAATGATCGACTGTGAGAGAGTATCGTTAATAAATATCGGTTACGAAATTTTCTGATGACAAAACCACATCACCCGTGCTCGGACTTTTGAAATAAAAAAATCTTATTACGCAGAAAAATCTGCGAAAGGACGTCGGTCGAATGTGTGTAATACAATATTTGCATTTGTTGCAGTTTTTAATGTAACGTAACGCAACGCTTGTCACGCGAACGAGTTTAATGATCAGCGAACGTGACTCTAGGCTTGCTGTCGTTCGCTTTTCTTCTTCCACGAGCCTTGACCTTCTTCGGATACGCAAATTTCAAAGTCTCGAGATGTTCATTAGGTTCTTCCTTTGGAATGTTTTCGCCATTTCTCGCGCTATCATCGGACGTGGTCTGTCGCAAAGAACTCCAAAATTCACCCTGTGATACACGCAGGATTACAATTTATTTGCAATTTATTTTTTATTATAATTTATTGACGACATTTAATTTTAATTATAACTTGTAATTAAAAAATTACAATTGCAATCTGTAATTTGTATTTATGAATTTATTATGACCTTGGTAAAAGAAGGTTGCTCTTTGCGTATTCATATTTACTTGGCATTGAGAGGTGGAAGTTGATAGATTCGGGTCCTGTTTTGATAGTCGCGCGGTACGCGAACTTCTATCCAACAGAATTCGCTCCTTGCCATTCTCCATTGATTGAGAATCGAGCGAAACGGATCCCACAATTTCGTTTCGTTATTGTCGCAGACATGCACCTTCGAGAGACGCACATAAGAATTTCTTTGTGCTTTTTAATATGATTTAAATAAATTTCTTAACGCACAATGTAGGATTAGTGTATCTTACTAATATAGCGTTCTTGAGCGTAGAAACTAATCTTCTTGAGCGCAAAAAAGCGGAAAGGATCCTTTGCGAAAAGTAAATATCTTTTTTTTTCATGTCAACTTTAAATATATTTAATTTGTATAGTAATTCTTTCTTCGGGGAAATTTCCGTTTTTTTTTTAACCAAAAAGTTATTTTGTCATCACGTTTCACATTGCGAAACAAATTACGATCGGTATTTCGGGATGTAAATCTTATTATTTATTTTTCAATGCAAAATATATAGGCATATTTCCATTGGGTGACCGTGTCATAAAGTGCACTCATAATTTTTCAAAGGCAGAGAAAGCAAAGATTTAATACATATATTTTTTGTAATTATTTACATTTTCTATTCGTGTATTTATATTCATCCTAATTAAATATCGCGTATGCATTCACTTTATCGCATGAATGCTCTGTCATTTACGAAGAGCATGCCGTCGTAATCATCGCGTTGCGCAATACCGTCCGTCCAAAGTCGAGTGCATCTACAAAGTTACTTAATCCGTATAAGGGTGTTGCAGAACTTGGAACTTGGTCTACGTCATTTCCGACCGCATTAACGAGGCAAGTTCCCGTTGTTGACGGCTGATACTCGCGAGGGAGTAATTTAATCGCGCACTTCGTTGCAGGCAGTGCAACATAGTTAATGAGTAGAATCGGCGAAGCAGTTCGCTAAAGCATTAGAACGAAAGCACGAAGTTGCACGGACAAGTTATACGTACATCAAACAGCGGCGGCGAAGAATAAAAAAAAAATCAGCCGTGCTCGCACGTATTCTTCCTAATATCTCACAAGCGTTGTTATTTCATTTTCGTAGAAGCAAATTTTTTCAAAGATCGATTCCTCTCTTAAAAAAGAGATGTAGAAATTTAATAGGTTCGATGCTTCAATATTAAGTAACTTTTTAAAAAGTAAAGCAAAAAAATTATTTTTAAAAGCAAAAAATAACAAAAAAATTAGCAAATAATTTTCATGTCTTATTGATTATATTCTGATAATTTGGCTCACAATCAGATAGCTTAATACATAGATAGGTAGGTACCTATAAAACCAGTGAGAAATGATGATCGAAAAGACATCGAATCGATATCGATTCGACATCGATTTGATCAACCATTTTTCACCATGGGAAGCTATCTGTTCCAAATTATCAGAACGTAACCAGTAAGACATGAGAATTACTTGCTAATTTTTTGCTATTTATTACTTTTAAAAATAATTTTTTTGCTTTACTTTTTAAAAAGTTACAAGGAATGTAAAAATAACATATATATAGCGTAATGTAATTCATATATATTCATATATATATATATATATATATATATATATATATAGCGTATACATAAATATATAAAACTGTAATTTTATATAATATAATCGATATTAATTCTAGCAAATTAATATCGACTATTATATAAAATTACGGTTTTATATATGCTAGAATTGAATGAGTTAGTCTCTGACGAATTCATTGAAGAATTATCGCCAAAATTATGTTCTTCCCTCGTTCGTCCTATCAGGAACATCGGTCCAGCGGAATTTATTTGACTAAAAGTATATTTCGACGTTCGACTGATTCAGCGATCGCGATACAATGGCAATCAACTTTACTTAATGAACTCTCGCCCGCGCGAAACGAGTGCATTTCTCCACGGACGCCTCGAGTTCGATTAATTCGAAACAAAGTTAAAGTCAGGTGACGGCCGGCCGGCAGCGCGAGCGAGCGCAATCGAGCGAGCGCAGGCGGGTAACGTAATACGGAGTCAGACTACCTGAGCGATCTGACAGCTCGGAATAAAATCGGTCGACGCATCCGATCGTCCGGCACAGCTGGGCTTTACGAGGCAACATTAAATTACGAATAAATTTATTTCACATAACACACCGAGTTGGAGCATTATACAAATATGGTTGAAGAATAATAATGTAATCTGGTACACAAGAGAGCGGCTGCACCCGCGCAATTAAACGATTGCGACGAGTATATCGATAACGAAATTACTAATTAACGTAAATAATATGACAGTAAATTAATATTTTGTTATTTACATTACGAGAAATTATAATTAAAAAATATTATAAATAGCACTAATTGCCAACGTATTCTGAGTTATGGGAAAATATTATTAGTTGTTGTAAAGAATTAAATTGTCGAACAGTCGTGATACATATTTCTCGTCGTATCGAATGATTGGAATCTTGGATTTATAATTTTGCTGGCTCCAGTGCTAATTTTAAGATAGCTTAAAATTCAGCTTTAAGTTGCTGAAATTACTTTGTATAATGCATATAATAATACATTATTACGCAATGCCTCGGCCGAGAAGAACCGGGTTTCATTGGAGCATGCTCTGTAGAAGAGACAAACGTCAGCGGCGAACAGATCGATTATTCGCGTCCATGGAAACCACGGTTGGACCAATGCGAAGAGGCTATTCTCCTTTTTGGACAGGCGCATCTCCCTTTTTCATCCACGCGGATCTGACTATCGTATCATAATTTGTTTATTTATGTATCTGTAACTCTCCAAATGTACCAAGTATGCTTTATTTTAATTTGATATACGCCTTTTGCATAATATCGCACATCTCTCATTTTATTATTTTATTATTTTATTGTTTTATCCTGATTTAATTGTTATTTTATTTAAACTGCATTCGGATAACAATTTCATTAAACATATGCCTCGCCAAATGTCAGTTAAATGATAACTTTGAAAGAACAATAAAATATATGTTTGTTGTATCTGTATGTATAAATAATATAATATAAAACATGGAAAATTATTATTATTATCAATTTAATTAATAATACTAATTCACTCGAGCGCTATTAATTAATGCAATATAAATTCATACATCACGTATAGTTAAATTGTATTACGTCGCAATAGAATTGAAAAGAGAGATAAACCAGACCGCATTAAACCAGTTTACACGTAGAAGAAAGGGAAGAGGGCGGAGCCACTTCTCGCACCCTTATCTCCTTGACGAGACTTCCTTGTTGTTTGCATAACTCATAAATCCTGATGGAGCATAGGCACATGATGCAATGCAAAAATGCTACGTAATCTACTGCCGCTCGTGGGCGTGAGTATACGGAGCAAGAGTCAGAGCCACACTCGGAAGCGTATAAATCTTTCGATATGACTTCCGGCTTTCCTGTCCTCGAGGGCTTATCGAAGGAAGAAACGATAGTTAACCCTTGCCCAATTGAAAACGCGATTCTATTTCAGCAAGCTTGTCTTTCAAACGTACTGACGACATTTATGCATAAAGTATACATAAATTTGTACATTTTTAACACGCGGTAATTTTATGCGACTTTATATATAATAAATAAAACGAGAAATGTATAGAAAAAAAAAACCAAAACAGAAATTTAGCTTTATGCAACAAACAGAGGGCTGATTTCTCCAACTTCTGGTAAACTAACTAATAGTTAAATCGTACGTCTGAATTTGTCTAATTTGAAGATAAAATGATGACAAAGACATATGATTTAACTATTAGTTAGCTTATCAAGAAGTTGGAAAAACCAATCCATAGAGTATCATTATAATAAAATAGAGTTTATGTAAATGTAGGTAAGATTGTAATTTTTGACGTAGTATGTCATCATTCCGTAGAATATTACACCTATGTATAATGCAACGCTATGTGCTGGCACTTTAATGTATAAGTGTATATAATACATATAATTGTAATTTAGCATGTAAATTGTTACTTCAATCATTATTCTCGTTACACATGTGTAAACATTACGCACGTGGCGCACGCGATGAAACATGATGTTTTTCGTGGTCTTGCGCGCGGGACGAACGACGCTGCATCGTTTAGAAATAAAATAATGGCAAAAGTCGTTTGAGTTTGATCTTACGGTTAAATACGCTGCGCCAGGCCCCGTGCACCGACGTGCTCCGCGCGCGCGTGTTCGCGCACACGCATTTGCGTACGTACGCGACGCACAAACGTATCGCATTACTCGCGGAGCAACGCCCATTATCAGTTTCGGATGGCAGAGAGCGTGCACGCGAAATCGACTGGCACGCAGCAGCGCAATACGACAAACGCCGCGCGCGTATACGTGATTGACATCCGGACGACACGTCACGTCGCGCTGCACCGCGTAGTTTACGAAAATCGCATCGCCGGAAACAATGCGGTTTAGATGCTAGAAAATAAACGTTGCGCGCCGCGGCGTCGCGTGTGCCAGCGCGCGATCAGAAAATCATCGATTTTCCGCGCAGCCATCACCTTTCCGGGCAAATCGCTTTTGCCTTTTTCCTTGTTTTTTTTTATAAACGATTCGGTAAAAAGCCGAATTTTTATTTACTCTACCGTTAGTTTTATTTACTTTACCCTACCGTTATTTTTTAAGAAGCTATAAAGCTATATTATATATTGAGAAAACATATCCATATTGATGAACATATCCATATTAGTCAATGACATTATAAAGTCAATGATATGATGATTTGATAGTTAAAAATATATAAAATATGTATAATATTATTCAATGAAAGCTATGCGAAGTGCAACGCAATGCGACATATATGTGTTTTAAGATTTATTCGTGAATCTATTCGATTCTTTGCGTTTCAATATTTTTACATTTTTCTAATATTCGAACTCCGTATATCTTAAAGTTGAAATTTGTAAGGCATTTCTAAATCTCTATGACTCACGAGATATCAGCTGTTTCTCGTCCGATTTATCGTTTAGTAAATTGCGAAACGCAACCGAGGGTCCCCGGTCACCCGATGAAAGAGGAAGAAGGAGAGAGGAGCGAAGGACGCACGTTTCGTGTCGATCGTATCGGGACCTCGAATCTCGGAATTCGAATTTGTCGTCTTATCTGCGAATTCCATCGTAATTGCTTATCTACGAGGTGCCTGCACGCACTGGGACAGCGATATCCACCTATTTTATGTCTCGCCCTACGAAACACGCGTGTAGTGCAGCCTCACGTGTTCGCCCATCACCCGATTCCGTTTATTGTCGGTAGGCACATCGTATACACGTTGGTCCTACGTGGCTTTTTTCCACTCGTCAACGAGTTCCGGTGGCGCCTTCTCTCGTAGTCGGTTACAAGAATGGATGTTTTCCATCGTAACAAAATTATAGAATCTAATTTAACCCGACTAAGATCGGTGCTAAACATGATACTAATTGGCCTAATAGTAATTCCTTTTAAGTCGGAGAATGATATGTACGCGTACAGAATTTATATTCTAGTAGAGATACAAAAAGATGTACAAGTATTCTCTGACAGAAAATTATTACTGCGCAATAATAAATTGGCCAGTAATTAATTATTGTTGATTACTAGTTTTATTACTTACACAATAATAAAAATTACTGAATAATAGTGATTTATTACTGGCCAATTTATTATATGCACAGCAATACTATTTTTCTGTAAGGGTTGTGAACGATGATTGCAACAGCAACTTGTAGAAATATAAGACTGAGCACTTCGTAGCTCTTTGTGCAGCTCCCGCTGGGATTAAACGCAGAGCCAACAACATCGTGGAGGGTCAGAATCGAAGTTCCGCGAAGGAAAGGTGGAGTCGAAGGTAGACTTGTACGGTAACGTCTGCGAGTGTCTGGCACGAGTCAGTATAGCAAGGCTGGCTGGCTGCCTGGCTGGCTTCGTAGCATGATCGGACGTAGTTAGTTCGGGACCGAGCGGCACGCATCCCAAACTTTGATTAAACGAGTCGCAGGGTCTCGCGGCCCGACTCATTTGTCTGCCGCGTCCACCCTCCCCAATCTTCTTCCACCCACCCCTTCGCTTTCTCGTGCCGCTCTCTCACGTGGCTTCAGCGCGACGCTACCTACCAAGAATCGCGAGCATTCTTGGTAAATTCAGGCCGCGCTCGAATATCTAATGTCCTCTCGAAACGACCGCGCTGCGTTATCGCCGAGACAATCGATGACGAACAAAACGCAATTTTCCTATGACGTACTGGGTGCAATATGTTACTGAAGGTATACAGGGTGGTCCGCGCGTGAAATTGTACAAGCTGTTTATCTTGAAAATTATTAGGGATACTATAAGAATGTTCCTGTAAAGCCGTTTGTAGCCCTTTGGACAAATGGGGTACAACTGCTGGGCCCTTCGAAGAGACAGTGAGACAACCCATTTGAAAAAAATGAAACCGTATGTTTTTTTTTTCTTACATAAGTCGATTTTTCTAATCATCTTGCGTGTAAAAGTATCAAGACAAAACTGTACATATAAGAAAAATGGTTTCAGTTAAGAAACATGAGAGATTTATTCTGTTATACTCCTACAGGGTCTCTATCATCAATAGATTCTGTTCATTTTATAAAAGACCTCTTTTAGAAATATATTTAGAAATATTAGACAAAGACTTTGTTTCTTAATAATCTCTAAAGAAATAACTTGTTACACTTTTACATGATTTACTTTACGCAAAAATGCCGTGATCAAAAATCAGCTTTGTAATATTTCATGAATTGAAAATAAAACATAAATTTGAGTTTTCAAACGTAAGAAAAGTAGAAAAAGTTATTGAGAGATATTTTGATTTGTAAACGGTATTCCCCTGAAAAATTACAATAGTATATTTCATCGTGACATTAAAACTTGCTTTAGAAATCTCATTATGATATGACTTGAAAAGTTCGCTTTCGTAGTTTTATTTTTTCGAGTTTAAGTTCAACCTGAGCTGGGTTAACGTCAACTTGTGTCACAGCGTAGCCGACTCGTATGCCACCGCGCGAGCGAGATGCATCGAATCGTCGCCGATTCGTCGCGCGTACAGCAAAATTGATTACCGTTATCGACGACTGGGCGTCACCGCGGTTCCATAAACGGATAATGGTACACCACCTCGGTCCTATTCCCTTTGGAACATCTGTATGGAAGCCGTCTGCGGGCCGCGGATGGGGCAGATATCGTGTTACTAACGTCATCGTTGGCGAAGCGCTCAGGAGAGAGAACGAGAGAGAGAGAGGGGAAGCGGCGAAGAGGGCTCGAAACGGATGGTAGGAACCCATGCAGACCACACAGACGGTTTCCACCGGTGCGAACTACCGTTCTGGATCCCTCGATCTTAACTCTATCGCTTGGCGATCGAACGCAGACGCGACAGCCATCGCGCTAACTTGAAATGGAAACTCTCCGGTGAAGAGAACATACATCCCTCTTCGTAACTTAATAAAAAATTCCTCAAAGGAAGCAACGGCGCAACGGTTACTATCTCGTGAGAGACAAAGAACGAAGGCATCTTAAAATCACTGAATGCTGATAAGTGTGTTTCTTGTCTGACTTTACACGATATCCTGATTATTAACTTTTCTGACAATTATGAATTTAAAAAATTGTATATAAGATTGTTAAAAAAATTGTATATAAGATTGTTATG
The DNA here is from genome assembly GCA_021460005.1 of Tetramorium alpestre. Taxonomy (NCBI): domain Eukaryota; kingdom Metazoa; phylum Arthropoda; class Insecta; order Hymenoptera; family Formicidae; genus Tetramorium; species Tetramorium alpestre. The sequence goes on from JAJVSH010000234.1 coordinate 113,779, forward strand.
TTAAGATAAGTATGTTATCGCAATGCTTAACATTAATAATAATGAAGATGTGAATTTTTGTTACATATGAAGATCCTACAGATATTACAGATTAAGTAAGTTACGTACCAGTCATGTGTACGGAACTATTTTTAAAGCCAAGAGGGTCCTGCAATCGGTTCACGCCACGCGCGAAAGATCCAATCCGCACATTACGTAATATGTACATGACAGCACGACAAATAGGACGAGTCAGCTTTATCTGCCTTTACCCATCATCCGTCGTTCGTCGAGCGCGCGCGGATGCACGGAATAAAGAGCGCCGAATTCTGGCCGAATGCATCGTTGTATCGGACGTGTGTGTGTGTGTGTGTGTGTGTGTGTGTGTGTGTGTGTGTGTGTGTGTATGTGTGTGGGTGTCACGGGGTGGCCACCTGTCTAGCGAGGTATGCGCCGATAGCATCACCGGAGAGAAAACCGAACGAACGAGAGGAACGTACGAACGAACGAACGAACGCCCAGCGCTAAGCAAAGACAAGGGCGGTAACTCACCCCGACAAATTATAGAGTGGCCAGACAGCGCGTCTCTCTTTCTCTTTCCCTCTCTTTCTCCCTCGTTTTGCTTCTATCCTGCTTCACCTGGTCCTTTTTATCCTTCTGTGCCTAGAGTCTACTCGGTCCACCGGATTCTCTAACACCTTCGGGACGCAGACCGGGAAAGTGGAAATCTATTAGCCTCAATGGACGACGCTATAATCCCGACGATTGCGCAGATGCAACTTTTTTTCCTTTGGTGTAAATTGAAATCATATTCAGATTTTAATTTGATGTATGTACCTATATCACAATGCGCTTGCGTGATACTGCGATATGCTTTCTTATGAAATTTGAATTTTGTTCGTCGATTGTATAAGTACAAGTAATCGTATGTATAAGTACAAGTTTATTTGGAAATATATATATTTAAAATATGTTATTGCAAATTTAATTAATACGTCAGCTTATATTTATATCTCAATATACAATTATTTTATGGAAAATATGAATAAAAATATTATAACAAGTACATTGTGAAGGCAAGCTATGCCAAGATGTATACATAGAAATAATGTGAAACTTACATAAAAATACAACATTAGAAAAATAAATAGCCTGAGGACAGCCAGACACAGTTTTGTACTTTCTGCGAAATATGCTGTGTACTTAATATGGAAATTGACAGATTAATAAAAACGATAAAAGATTATAAAGTGCATGTTGAGTTTTTGAAATCGTTCGAGCAATGTTGGTCTAAAGTGAGAATTATGTAAATTTCGCACCGATCCCGGTCATGCGTGTGCACACGCGCGTGAAATTCGCTACACGCTCTAGCCCCTGACTTAGCGACTTAACGAGGCGTACCTCGCCATGTAAATTACAAATAATAAATATCCGGTCAGCAGTCTTATCGAGGCCGACGGATCGGAGATTTCGGCGACCAAGGGAAGGCAGGGGCCCCCCTCGCGCTGCGATGTGGGCGGGCCCCCCTCTCTGCGAGGACCCCCACGGCTATAAAAAAGTGTACCTCTTGCCTCGTCCCGACGGGACACTTAACCCATTGCACTCGTGCGTCGCCTGCACGAGATGCAATGCACCAGAAGTTCTCTCGCGTGAATGCCCCGCGAAACCCGATGATCGAACGATTTTCTCGTTAGGCATGTAATTTCGAACAGGGACACGTGATCGTTAAGATGAAATCGTCTTGAAATTAATTAAGGAACAAGGCTTCGACGATGATTTATCTTCCTAAAAACTAATTTAGGCTTCCCCTTCTCTCTTGATCAGAAAAAAATAAATGTTCGTATTAACAAGTAAGTAGCAAGACAAAAAAGTATTTATGAAAGCGACGGAGAATTACGTATCTGACTTTATATCCTGCTCCGATTAACTCCGATGCCTGCACATCTGATTTTTCTTTCATTAAGATCGCTTATTCGCGCGCGCGCAATAAGCCGCGGACCCGGTCTAGAGCAGGCTGTCCCGTTTGCGGGACCCGGTGGAGGAAAAATGTACCGATACAGTTCGGTAGGTTAAGTAAGAGAGTTGCCACATAGGGGCTCTCGCGGTGGTAATTTAATCTCCTTGGACGTAGGTAGGTGCGTACGCGTGCGCGCGCGAGCGCGCGCCGGTCTTACGTGCGGGCGTGTAAGATCGGCCACACACACCGGGTGCGAAAGGACGAGGAGGGAGAGAATAGAGGGAAGTCTCTACGTGCGGTGATCTAAAATAAAGGTGGATGAATGCGGGAGAAGGAGCCATGCATGCACATTCGTGGACGAGAAGGGGAGAGAAGGGATTTGTGGAGATTGTTGATCCGGTAGCCACCTGATGCAAATAGTACTGGTAGTTGCGGCAATAGCTATATGCGGTTGAGTAATCTATTATCATATTTATTAATAATTATCGAATAATCAATTTGTTTCTACTTTAAGTAGAAATACATCGAGCTACGAGATGATTACAATTCTTTCCGTGCGATTGAATGAAGTAAAGTAGGAAAGTTTGATTCTTCAATGTTAAAAAATTCAGTCTTTGTAGAGAGATACAATCAGCGATTATTCAAGTCTCTAACAAATGTCTGAGATTAGTATTTGGAATTTAGATTAAAGTATTTATTAAATTGTAATCAATAAATGCAAAACGTTGAAAGAATGAGAGAGCGCCATACCGAAAAATAACGAACAATATTAAAAATACTTAAAGTAAATAAATNAATTAATTAAAAATACCTTAAAAACCGAAATTTATCATTTATCTTCTTTTTGCTCTGCAATGATAGAAAAAAAAATATAGAATCATTCTATTTAATCGAAATAAATATTTCTAGAATGTGAAACACAATATTTGGACTACGTGAAGGAATAGACCAAGAAATCACCTTGTTCTAATTACAAGAGAAAAAAGAAGATGAGGACAGGGGAAGGTAGAGGAGGGAAAAGGAAAGCCTGTGTGGAAAGATAAAGGGGCAAAGGGGGAGAAAGGGGGAGAGAGATAGAAGAGAAATACGAAGGAAGCCTGCCTTGCATGGCGGCCTCGAGTACCGACCGACTCCCACCGGCTGGCTGCACCATCGCCATCGTCTCCACCTTCTTCGCCCCACCTCCTGCCTACCTATCCACGCCGCGTATCCTGCACCTTCAGGGTGGCGTCACGCTCAAGACGCTTCCGGTGTTAAATTACCCTGTGCCTCTCTCTCTCTCTCTCTCTCTTCCTCTCTTCCTTTGTCTTTCTCTCACTCATTTTTTCCACCCTGACCCCCCTCGCTACATCCTTCTTATACTTTTACAATTTTATCTGCTCTATCAATAGGATTATCATCCTTGGAAAATGTGTAATTTTTTAAAATCGCACAACAATAAATCGAATGACCCTATAAAAAGTCTTTTCCCTCATGACATGTTTGAATCTTTTCAGGAAGCAAAAAAAAATTCTTTAAATTTCTAAAGAGTACAAGAGATAATTTCAGTCCAAGAATGAATTAAGTACATGATTTGTGAGATCTATTTTAGGACGACTTCGTGTCTAATATGAAATTTATAAATTATGCATGTCTTATCTCTTATTCTTGCGCTTTTGTAATTTTTAGCTTTTGTGATGCTACCGCGAGCTCAAGTGGTTTGTAGTCAAGCTGATATCTCTAATAAATATTATATTGTACATTTAATACGAGTGTCAAGAGTAGATTCATAAAAACTGAGTAAATTGGAGACAGCGAAATTTTGGAAAGAATATGAAATATATATAATATATCTTAAGATAGAAGGTCCTCAATAAATGCCTTTTGCCTAAGCGTGATATAATCTAAATATGCCTTTCCAATGTTTGTATTTCTCTATCTAGATATCGAATACCGAATGTTATTCGAACGCATGCAGTCTAGACATCGAATACTTAGAATTCGCCTATTTCGCGAGTGGTAATACACCTAACGAGTATCTTCGTCGAATAGTTCCGGCCTCACGGTGTTTCTGCCCTTGACTTATCGATTCCCGCACGGCCCTTTTATAATTACTTCAGGAGATAATTAAAACGGTCCCTCGGCGCTTCGCCGCGCGCGCTTCGTGCCCCTTCGCACGTCGGGAGGGTGTATAATCGATACCGACATCGAGGGGTGTCCATAACGGGAAACACCCACCCTTTCCGACACAATACGCCGCGTATCATCCCCTCAATATACATACATCTTCCTTCCGTAAACAACCACCAGGGGTAACCTAGATGTACGTCGCGATGATTCTCTTCGGAACAAAGGTACACGGGCATGTAAATGCGTGCCTCTTTGACGATTAATTACACGATAATAATTGTTGTTGGGCTTGATTATAAATTAGATTTAAGATTATGCAATTGTTTTCTTGATCGGCAAAATACTTATGGGTTTCTTTTTCATATATGTAATTAAACTTTTAATCGTATATTTTTTTAAGCAATGTTTTATGCATCAGGGTACGAAGCAAATCTTATAGAATGTCTTCAGAGTCTTTTAGAATACTTAATTAATACTAAAATAAAAAGAATATTTTAGAATACTTAAACTCATGCTTTTGATTGTCTCAACCTTTCGAAATCTCCTTTCTTTATGATTATATAATTGAAAATAGGCAGGTGGTCTTTCAAAGCCTGAAGCTAAGCGTTTTCGGAAATCTTTAGCGCATGCTGATTTTTACTCAAACTAATTGAGGAGTTTTTCGAAAGATGTTTCGATTCTTCTAGCGATATCTCCGAATGAGATTATTCCGCAGATCACCTGCGTCGAGTTGGCGGAAGCCTGAAACTTAAGTTTCATCAGTTTTCACACAGATCCGCACTCACCGGGCAAAAAGCGGAAGATGTCAGAAATCGGTATCGAGAGCATCGAGAAGGGTAGACATGGGGACACACGAATGGGCGGATGGACGAACGGACGGACGGACGGACGGACGATGTCGATGGTGGCAAACTCGCGGAGGCACCGAGGAAGATGAGGTCGGAGGTAACCCGACACCCAGCCGCAGCGTCGGTAACGTGAGAGCCCCTTTACCCGTCCCCCCGTCTCTCTCTCTCTTTCTACCATCTCTAACCGGCTCGCCCTCCCGTGGACTCATCCGCGAATCCACCGGAGTGCTCGCAGAGACAAATCTCCTTTTTCTCCGTCGCACCTCTCACGGCGACGTAGCTGTGAGGAGCGTGTAGCCTGGGTGTGAGCCGTGAGACGGAGGAGGACTCAATTATGTCCGCGAGATGAGCCGCGTCGCGTTGCGTTTGAGCGCTTTTCACGCGTCTGTCACGCGCGATGTGCAGACGCGACGCTATGCCATTCCTCGCGAATTACGATCTTCGTACCCGTTAAATTCCTTGCGCTCCTGGAAGATGCATTATCTCTTCGGTTCCGATAGCTAAATTCAATCTTTCGTTGGAACGGGCGCATGTACTTTCACGTAGTTTTACGCGACAATGATATTAAAATTGCCATGAGATAAGAATATAGGATGTACAAAATTAATGAAAATTACTTTTAAATTTCCTGAAATAATAATGCAATAAACGCGTCGTAATGATTATATGATAACAAAGTGGCGTATATAGTTACTCAGATGTATTCGAGTGATGATACACTTGGAAATTAAATAGAACCGTTTGAAAATACTTTTGTGAAATGTATATAAAATATGAATACAAAATTGTATACATTTATTTACATGTAAATTAGATATTATTTATCTTTTTCAATAAAAAGGCGCATTTATTTTTCTTTTTCTCTCTTTCAGAAATTTTGGTACGAGATTATACAGATTAACTAGCAGTCACTATCTATCAGACAGTCGCGCATCGGTGAACAGAGGCGATCATGATCGACAAGCTTTCTCCAAACCTATTATCGGCCCGTCGCCTCTGGCCACGTGTTGATCCACGTGCATGTACGGACGATACGCGTGCACCGTATTTCCATAGATCACACCGTGCTGGAGGTTATAGAAGGGTGGTAAATAGGCGAGGGTGTCGCGTAACGAGATCATGGCATCGAGAAAATATAATCTCGTACGAGAGAGAGGTAACTTTCTCACCATCTATATTCCTCCTCGCTTGTTTCGTTACAGCAAATATTATGATTCCCTTTTACATGGTGAGTAAAGATAAAAATTCAGAAAGAGATGCAGTAATAAAATAAATTATTCTAACAATAAGATAAACGCAAGGAGGTAAGTCTTTTAACGAACGATTATGAAACTTATTAGATTCAGCGACACATCTAAAACGCAATAAAAAAATGTTACCCGTGAAATCGGGTAGTTTACAGAATTTTTGAAAATTTCTTTTCGATTACTTTCAGCTGGAGACAACCTTAATCCCAACCGTAGGAGCATATGCTGATTTTTTATAAATTTCTAAATGTATCTAAAATGTAAAACGTATATAAATCATTATACGCTACCTGGGAACATTAGTGCTAACGTGAAAATGACGGGTGAGATTGAAAGGTACTTCTGCGAGAGGATTATGCACTCGGTACCGGAATAACAAGACTAATTTGTCGAGACACAATAATGATGGGGTCATTAAGACGAGCGGATTGAGCGCGTGTCGGTGCCCCTACCGCGTGGCTTTCTCCTCTCCGCCGGTACCCTTTTATTCAGCCGGGAGACGTATCGGTGGTATCTAAAACCGAAATCGCCCATGATGGGCCGCCGACACGTGCTTCTCGCGTCGATCACGTGCCGCGAATTTCCTTTTACGCCGTCCCACAACTTCCCCGTTAAGCCTTCTTCCACGGTACAAATATGGGAGGATACTCTCCGTCTGTCTTGTATACGTCTCGCGTCGAAACATAGCAATCAGAATAAAGAAACCTTGGGTTCTAGTTACAAAATTAAACGAGAGGACTCATGTGCGTTACATTAAGTGTAACAATATAAACCATAAACCACACATAAACATCCATTACAAAGACTTTGAGAAAGATGAAATTATTTTCAGTAATTGTTTTACTATGTTGACTACAGACAAGAAAATGAAATCTTCACATTTTTAAGAGATATTCATTTTAGCCATTGCTACGTTGAAATATAGAGAATTACGAATAAATTAAGATTCAATTGAATAAAGAGTCAAAAAAAATTGGTCATTACACCTATAAATTGAGAGAAATGAAAATATTTATTCTATGGGGAATATCATACACATGACTAATGAAGGAAAAGTCTATACCTGGTGAAAACAGACATAGGGAAACGAATTTTAATCACAATCATTATGTCAAGAATTAAGAAACAATTTGCAAGCATATTAGTACATTTTTTCGATATTTAATAGATTTTTAAATAAATATTTATAATATGATATGGACGCTTTAAATGCATTTTAAATACAGTTAATTAATAAATAGGAAATAAGTTCGTTCTTTCAATTAAGCGTTAAATCCCAATTGCTATGAATATTTTGCATATTTGAATATTTTTCAATATATTTTAGTAGAATTGAATAATTGAGCCACGCTAGTTGCGAGGAATTCACAAGATAAGATCGTAAGATCTTCCCGCAGAACAATTTGTAATCTAAAATCCAATTTCCCGGGTGACGACACAGCGTACGTTTACGAGTCGGCGCATGATGGTCGCGTGACTTTCGGGGACGCGTTGGCATCCGGCAATGCATCGGTAATGAAACGAGGCAGGCAGGAGGCAATAGTCGTAAATAGCTGGCTACCTACTTACTCGGGGCGCGAGAAGAAGGTGTGGCCCTTCTTTAGTCCTTGTTGGCCCGTTGTTCTGCCGTTATGGCTGGTCATCCCGTCGAGAGTCCATTAATTCAATGCAATTGAATCGTTTAGCATTTTTTTTCTTATTTAAAGCAGTGTAAATTAATAGCTCTTTCCAATGTCTACATTTATTATCTTTGTTGTTAAGTAACTATTAAATGTTCTCATTAGATACAAAAATAAAATTAACATGAAACTTTCTATTTAAAAACGTATCAGATTGTATTTAAATTGTATTATTGTATTATAAAGTTTCATGTAAGATAGTTAAAAATTTTCGTACAACATAAACATTGACATCACATTTTGTCTTTTTCGCAATTATATGTACTTTTAATTAATTATCAATAAATCTTTAGAAGACATTATGTTTAATTTTTCTGTAAAAAAAAACTTTTGCTTTTTCTCTTTAAATATTTTAATACGAACGTGAAGGCATGTAATAAATTTCGATCACTCCCGAGTGATTGTTCCACTTATATTGCCATCACTGTTTGATCGGACAAATGAAAAGTTTTACAATAACAATGAAAAGTTTTATAACTTGACATTTTCCGCGATTCACGATCGAAGGACGGGATCGAAAGAGAAATTCCCAGAGAACGTAGCGTAGAAATAATCGATCCCAGACGATGGATATCGAGGACAGAAACGGCGGAAGTGGAAGTGTCTCGAAATTGCACATTCGAGCGGGACGACCGAGACGTTCATGGTACCCTGCGTCGCGGTACCAGCGCGCAGCGCTGGTAATTGGATAACAGTGCCCCAGGTATCAGTTACGGAAAACTTCCGTGCACGCATTAACAACGTCGCACGTCCTCACGTACGACGGTCACGGCGTGAACGGATACGCGACAGGTTCGCGTATCCGATGGATCTGGGTCGCGCGCTTAACCCTCACCCGTTTTCACAGTATCCTAGCTTAATTATTTTAGTGTCTGCCATGAAACGACGATTTCGTAATTTTCTCAGATATCGCAAAGGTTATTTTGAAGATCAACTAGTAAGAGAAAGAATCGTTTCTTATTGAAAGATTTTGCGAAACTATTCAGGCTCTGTAAACAGACAGTTGAAGAGAGCTTATCTTAGAAGAAAGAAATAATTGAGTATGATTCTTAATAAATAGTGAATAGATTTTTTTTTTTAATAATTGCCACAAATTATGAACTGTCATTGTCGCACGTGTCAATTTGAAGGAATATTTGTTTCACAAAAATGTGAAGCTACAGAGGAAAGAGTCGTTACAAAGGCTTATCGATGATTTCGCATAAAGAAAGTAATGGATTAAGTAAATATACATCAGATCTCACATGAGAACGTACGGCGCCGGCGTCGTAATGCGCGAGGGAAAGAAAAATACGATGTATACTACACACCTCGAGGTTCTAGAAGGCGTCTCTTCTGAAACACCAACAACGCGCCTGCTTATATTATTGCCTGCATACATATTTATGCGCGGAGGTGGAGGAGGGTGAGAAAGGTCGACGATGGGGGAGGGAAGAGGAAGGACTCGCTTGAGTTAGTTATTACTGAATCAATTACCCGTTCGTATTTATAGGGTGTAGCGTGTGTTTCTTTTCTGTTTCTCTCGACACTCTCGTGCTCCTTTGCGAACTACGGAGGAAATGGGAGGCGAAGACAAAGAGAAAGAGACAGAGGGAAAGATATTACATCGCGATACGACCGGAAATTCACGGGGCTTCTCGAAATATACGGAGTTGACGGCGATCGGTAAATCGCGTGAGATCCGCTTTTTCACGCGACTTATTAAATCTTATTGAATATAAAATCGTATTGAAGGGTGATACCTCATATATCGCTTAGTGTGCACAATAACACAGTATGTGATTTACATATGATTTACAAAATAATAAGCCGTTTTATGAGCTCTTTTTGTTTAATTTAAAGCTACTTTAATTAATATAGCTTTAATTAATATAGCTAATTAATATAGCTTTATCTTTCTATTAAACATATCTAGCTATTAAACATATTTATTTATTTTATTTAAAAAAAGAAATAATTGAATATGATTTTTAATAAATGTAAATTTATGAACTGTCATTATTGCATGCTTTAATTGAGAGGAATATTTAATGTCAAAGATATTACATTATTTATATTTAATTTTCTTATTTGCCATTGAAAGATAAGCTTTTCCTACTTTTATTTTTTCACTCCACGACATTAATGCATAATTAATTCTTGTTTAAAAAAATAGTCAATGTGTGTCGACATCTTGACGAATATTCTGCTTGCATTGAAGTAGAGTTAAATGAATACTACAGATTACAATGTAGATTGGACGAAAATGACTGCGGTGGCCGCCGGACTTAACATCTTGCACCTTCGTTCGATGCTTATCGCTTATCCGGCGCGAGGCGGAACCGCAAAGAGGGAGGTTTCCCCAGCACTACGCCCTTCGTTTGCAATTAGAGAGATACGAGACACTCGGTTATTATCTGTCGAGCGTAGCGGCGGCATGGCGAACGCACCCAACGTGCGACTCCTAATATATTCACAACCCTGCTGAGGATTGTGTTGCGCGGACTGAAATATTCCGCGCCATAAATTTCGCGAGTATTCGCAAAAATCTGCGAGTCCTCGCGATCCAGAGAGTTTCTATTATCAAAGTATACGCGAAAGTTGATGAGTGTCTCCTGTAATATCTACTACGTTTGCTATTACTGATTTTTGGTTTTGTGTATGATCTTTATTTCGTAACTTTTGTTTTGTTAAATAATTTAGTCATATTTATACATATAATAGCTCTCATTGTACCTAATCTTTGTCTAATTGAGTCGTTGAATTATTTTTCTTGTGTACTATATACTGCATATAGCGATTTCAATTCTTCTTTCAATTCTTCTTATTATTTGCTATTAAAAATTTAAATTATGAGATTTCAATGGTATTTCGAATAATTATAACAATGCAGAGAGGATAGAATCTTTTACATTTTCGTCCCTGTATCTCTAATATAAAAACAAATATGTGACTCTAACTCTTTCTTTCTTTTTTATAAACATCGTTTGCAAACAGTTTTGATTGTGAATAGTTGGAGAACATTGCGGGTACAGTTGGCCGACAATATTTCATGGTTATTTTTTCCAGGCCAACCAGTTTCGTATTTCACAACGTTGAACGTAGATACTGCTGGAATTTGAATTTTTATATATTTTTACTGTTAAAAAAATATATTAGTAAATGTAGGAGCGTTGAAAAAAAATTAGACAGTTATTCCTGCATAACATGGAAGATGTAAAAAAAAAAATATTGCAATAAATAGATCTTTTTTAATCATTATTATCGCTATTGTCTTGTTTTCACTGTCGATATGTTTCGAAAACAAAGAAATCGGGCAAATTATTCGTGAATATATTCACAGATATAGATTTAGCAAATATTGTATGACCGTTATTTTATTTTTTATTCTCGATGGAAAACAAAACATACCAATTATTGAATATATGCAGGGCAATTGCTTGCAGACAATTGATTGAGCGGCATATATGTACATACATATACAATTAACGAAATCTCAAAACATCTCGAGATACAATTGTCGTAAAAATATGTAGGAATTTATGACAAACTGATTGTAATAACATATAGTTAACAGTGGTCCAGTAAGTCGGCTTCGTGGGGAGAAAAAAGAAAAAAAATATTGAAACTCGAGCTGCCATTGGGCGCGGTCGCTTCTGCGATGAGAGATTTCATCCGCGCAGGGCCGTTGAGCGCTCTTCTTTGCACATCGATCGATCGTACAGAGATCAATGTGGCGCTCATAGCCAATACGTAGATGTAATATTTAGTGACAAAGAGCCGTTAATGAATACGCGAAACAATTAAATGTGTAATATGCGACATGATATTGCTATGCTATCTGTGAATGTATAAATGGTACATTTCGAAAAGCTATATTATGTGCACGACAATTATATTCGCGAACATTTGTTCATCTAATATGTTGTTTCTTGCCTTCCATTTCATTTAAATAATACGTAATTCCACAACTCTTTTTATCTTTTTTCTATATTTAATAATCATTTCTGCGATAATTAGCGAATAACGAAAAAAAAGGAAAAAGAATTTTGTTTTATTTTAAAATAATATTATATAACAATTTGCCGTATCATTTTGTTAATGCACCCAAATAAATGGATATAGATACTGTTAAAACGTGCTCGACATGTCACTGTAACTAGATAACTTCATGTGTTTAAGTCTAATTAAAATAAATTATAAGAGATGCCGAATAAAGAGATTTTAATGAGAAAAATATATGATTTATATAAATTTCAATAGATAATTTTGTCGATAAGAGAAGACAGATATCGAAAATCTGCAGTTTGATTAGACGACATAAGAAAATGAGATAAAAAGAGACATTAATCAGATAGTCATGCATAAATTCTCAGACATTGCACATAATGAATAAGTACAATGACCGTTAATGCCGAATAGCAAAAGTTGGATACTTCCAACAAGAGAGTATCGATTACTGAAAACGTCAGACGAGTTACGACTAAGTTTAATCACTATCCTCAGAATAATTAAAAGAATTTCTGTTTCCCTCTCCCTTTCAATTCGATCCGTTTCTATCTTTCATTTTCGTCCAACTTTTTTTACCCGCAATATCTGATGTAAAAGAAAGAGTTACAAGTGTTTTCTTTGTATGTTTCGGTAAATACTACGCCGAATGTTAGTATAGCTTTAATTACATTATTTTTCACACGTTAAACATTGTGCGTATATTTCGTTTATGATATTAGGATATTCTACAAATAAGCTGCTTGTACTTGCGATATTTAAATCAAATTTTTTCAGAGCGTAAGAACACTAATTACATTCTGCATATATCGAACAGCGAATCAAACGTATTGAGAAATTTTATGTAAAATTCCAAACTGAAAGCTCTCGTGCGTACGGTAGGAATTTAGCGAATGTGGACCGAATTTGTAGACGGCCCTGACGGGAAGGGGGCGAGGGGGAAGGGGCAGTTTTGCGGGAATAACCGGGAGCAAAGGGAAAGGAGAGACGACGAGCTCGGGGCGGGTGGTGTGAGGGCCTAGGTGTTAAAACACGGTAATTAACAACGAGGAACGCCGTGAAGAACGAAGACGTGAGGGAGAGAGATAGAGAGAGAAAAAGAGAGAAAGAGACCACCAGCTTTCTCCGGTGGCTACCAAGATTTACTGCCAAATGGCAGCGTATTTATGAACTACGCCGGTTGGTGCGGGCGCAACGCACACCCGCACGCGTTTGCGCTCGTGAACGCGTGTGTGAGTTCGTTTGTGGCGGATGCGCTCACGAGGGTCGGCGAGAGCGGAGTGCTAACCGGCCATCGATCATGTTTCGTGGATAGTTAGGAGCCATGAAACATTCATGCGCGATCGACCACCCATCGCAGCCGTGGTCTTCGCGTTTGAACGGAATTGCAACGGCGTGCGATCGTGTCGCGGTGCGGAATCGCTTGAGAATTGCACTCGCTCAGACACGTCAGAGATAACGTTAGGAAGAGACGGAATCTGGGAATCGTGAGATGTCAACGTTGAAAAAAAAAAGGAAGAATTAACTTTTACATATTAAAATTATCATTAACTATGTTATGTTAATTTATCAATAAATTATATATGTATTAATAGTAGTAATAGTAGAGCTTATTGGTTCTCTTCAGAGTTAAAGAGACAAATCATCTATGCGGGGATGGACATTGTAACACCAATCCCGGAATTATATGTTAATTTCATTAATAATAATTCAACTATATTAAAAAAATTTTTAATGTTTCTCGTTACTGCTTGTGTATTTTTCTTTCTTGGCCTCTTGGCACGATCCGAAAAGCGCATGAAAATGGGAGATCGATGCTGCGCGATCGCTTGATGGATCGAGGAAATGGAATCGGACGACCGTATATCTCGTCGAGTCGGAGGAGACGGAGGTAGGTTTCCTCGTTGCGTGAGGACGACGGCATTTTCCGAGGGTGGCTGCTTTATTATTGGCGCGCGGCCTTAAATCTCTGAGTCCGGGGCCCCACGCTCGCAGCAGATCCCGTGGTGTTTCTCGTCCAAGCCTTCTCCACTCTCTCCCGGCGTGGCAGTCGAGTTGTTGCCGGCCATAATACATTATGCCTACCTAAGGCTGTTAGTGGCCGACTCGTGCTGGCGCGCGTTAAGTTATTAGAGAATCAATTACTCCTCCGCTATTGTTTATGACGGGCCCCGAGGCCCTGAGAGACGCGCCCCCTCGCTCGTTCTCCTCGGCTGTCTCTCTTGCCACTTACCTCCTCCAACGTGATACTTTGCTTAACATTTATACCAGCTTATCCCTCCCATTAAATGTCGTATGTATTTTTTCCCCGCTGCCGATATACGTTATTATGATATATAGCATCGCGCTCGATTAAATATTTATTAATGTGTAACGTTTATACATTAAAGCGTTTCTCTAAACGCACTATGAGACTGTACACTTTTTCTTCACACAGGCTGTGTCCATCGATATTTTTCTTTTTTTCATGTTGTGTTAAGTCTGATGTTATTTGATAAATAAAAATAATTTATTCATATGTATATTCCTTATGTCTCTCGTGTTTAATATCTCATCTGAGGCGCCAAACAAATCGGTCCGCCCCTGAATGCAATCCAATCGATCCTTGTTCATTACAAGAACATCCATTTAAAGTTGACTCTTCGAAGCAGCGACAGCGAATATAAACGAGCGCTGTTTAGCACGCCGGAGGTGCGTCGACATGAACAGAAAGTACCCTTAATTTATGTCCGCTGCCGCCATAAGTATCATGTGCGTTACTTTGTTATAAACGGCTCTCTTTTCTACATTTATATTTTTTTCTACTCTACAGGGTGTCCCAGATCTACGCGTGGTCAAACTGAAAGAGGCGTGTGAATTTAGTACGACACTATAAGAATCTTTTCGACTTGGCATTTTGGACAAATTTCAAAAATAGCGTTTCCTAAATCAAAATTTAATAGAAACAAGATATTTCTCTTTGTATCAAATTCAGATATAAGGCATAAAAATGGATTCTTACTTGTGCTTTTCTTTTTTAAATATAATTCTTATAGTTTTTATGCATTTAATATCTGAATTTATATAGTACTACATAAGATAATATTGAAACAATCATATGTTGCTTTCTTTCACGAACAAAGTAATAATTTGAAATTCGTGGCATGTATCGAAAAGGAAAATTTCGCAGCTGGGAAATAAAAAAAAAAAAAGCGAACGCTCGAGTGGGGCGTGGGGATACCGCATGTCGGTGCGAGGCGGCCTGTCATTAGGCCCGATATATCTCACGCCGACAACAACACATCGCAAACAAGAAATGACATCGAAGTTTCTCTTTCTTTCCTTCTCGCTGCCATTAACGCGTCTGCGCGTACCTGCAACTTCGAACGCCTCCCCCGGCCAACGCGATGACCAGTTATGCCTCGACAATTCGTGAGAAATCCCACGATGCAAACTTTTCTACTTAACCAATGATATTCTCGCAAAATATTCAATAAGACAATTAAAAATATCTTATCGATGGAAATGTTTCTTGAAACATTGCATTCCAACCGACATGCAACTTTAATATTAGAATATAACAAGAGCATCTTGATTGGAAAATAAACTAGAATATAAATAATTGGCAGTAATTGGCCTCTCTCTTTTAATACATTAACAAATAAAAATTGCCAATGTAGACGGAAACAGAATTTAAAATGCTTATTAAGTTTCTGATTTTAATTAAGAATTAACAATAATTTACTATTAATAGGATACGTTCATTAGACGTTTGCAATAATATAAAGAATTTTAAATCGTTAAATAGACTATGTATATTTTTTCTAAACTAAAAATTTTGTTGATCGTTTCCTTCCCCTTTCTTTTTATTTTTTGCACATGAAATGCATTATTACTTCTGCGGAACACTACTTTTGCGCACGCAACAAATTATTTACTCCGAGAGAGAATGGGGAATAGGTAATTTACAATTACTCACGTAACTCCGGGCGTTTCGTGTCTGATCATTATTGTACGAGCCCCATCGTTTTCGCGAAGCCAATAGTGTGCCCCTCGGGTCTTCCGTCTACTCGTTCGCGAATCAATTTTTTTCCCTCCATGAGTGGACGTATGAAATTAAAAAAGAAACTCGTATGCGCGCGAGTCGGGGGAAAAGAAGGGGAATACCCGCAAGTAACTCGAGCCAGGCAGCACACGTGTGCCGTGCACTTTCCGCAAAGACGCTAAATAGAACAATGTACCCTCGATGCGGCAAGATTGCACAGCCCGCTTGATGGCTTTATGTCTTCCGCATCCAGGGATGCAAATCATCCGAATTGTCACACATTACGAGCGTATTACAGTGATCCCACGGAAGGATAACCTTAATAAGCGCGCAGCAAACTGCAGGTATCCAAGTAGGCGTCCCTCGATCGCCGGATCATCTTTAAATCGCTAGTAATCATCTTGCTCGTCCAGCTTGTTGCTCTTAAATAGCGTCAGGCCGATTCAGTTGAAACTACATCTCCTCTACCGTCGAGAAGTCAAATTTCAGAAGCGCGAGGAATTTCACATAAACTTGAGGTTTCATATTCGCATATTTTCAAGTGTGACTATTTTTAAAATATATTTAGATAATACTATTTTTAAAATATATATAGATTTTCAATCTGAATATATTTTTAAAATATATTTATAGATTTTAAAAAGTTTTTTCTTACGCGTAAATATATTAATTCTTTTTTGTATAATTTTATATTCTATATTTGATAGTATTTATATATTTAGTCTCGTACATATCACAAGTTGATAATGACAATTCTAATTTAAATTCATGAAAGATTAAATAGATTAAAGTGAATAAACATTAATTAAACTACACATTTAAAACAATTTCGAATGCGCAAGTTTAATATTAATATCATTAATAAATAGATTTATATCTTCGTCTAAAAAAACAAAGTAAAAGTCATTCTGAATCGACCTGACGCGTATCGCGAATCGCAAGGGTCACGAGGCCTGTTTAGGGACCGACGCGATGTGATCTTATTACACCACGAAGCGATGATGACCGTGTTTAGGTGTTGGCTTGCCAGATTTAAGAATACACCTCGTGCCTGGACGATTATGGTAACGAGGCCTCTTTAGTCACGTTGACGTGCACCTTGTTCGCGAATAAGGCGCGATATCCCGTGCATGCACGGCGACCCGCACCGGTCGGTCGGTTCGCCTCCTTATTAAACTTTGCGGTTGCCAGCCACGATGGCGGTTGCCAGACGGAAAACTGTCAAGGATCATTAGCAGCGCGTCCAATAAGTAATACACATACATTCGGCATCGGTTCTCTGATTATTTCCAAATCAAATAGAAAAATAAATTAATCTATTAAATAGTTTTCGAAGAATTAAAATACAATAAATAATAAGTAAATCAAAATGTAGCTATATAATAAATCTAGTTATGTGTATGTATGCCTATTTCATTTACTTTCACTTGGACACACCATTTATTTTTGCTAATAGTTTTTCTATAAAGTAAATAAGGAAAGTTAATAGTAAACTTATAATTATTTTGTGCAAATCTTGAGATCTCTAGTAGTCTAAATAAATAGACCTTTATTTTTAGAAATATATAAAGTTTGTAATTGATAGTGAAATTATTAATATTAGATTTTTTTTATGTACTGTTTCGATTTAATCAAATTCTAGTATTTAGATAGATAAAAAATTTTCCGAAAGTCCGCTTTCTATTATTTTCGAATTAATCTTCGTGCCGACGTACATTAGACAGATTAATGACTTCATACCCGGGGAAACTCGATTCACCGATATGTCACACATTATGGGGCATATTACAGTGATTCGTGCGCGAGATAGCCATAATAGCCAGGATCCCAAAAAATGGCATGCCGAGGCCGAAGGAAAGGCTCGCAAAATCATCTCTTAAACTGCCGATAATTTCTTACGTCGCGCTGGGCCGGTTTTTTTCCCGAGGGTTGAGGTAGACACAAGTGTATCGTGTGCGAAATTCATTTCAACGGCGATCTCGTATCAGGCGAGCGCATCTCGTTCTTTGATGCACGCGGCCGTGTGATTTTGTGTTTAAATTTGCGGAGTTCCCGCGATTTTATATTTTCAGTTGATACACGCAAATCGGCGAATAACATTCGCAATATTCGATCTTGCACAAATAACCATTAAAAGCGATCGTTTTATAAAATTATATTAATTTATTTTTACCGCATTAAATAAGAGAAAAGTCAATAAATAGCGGAGAGTGTCATAAACGACCGGGTTTACAAACACAGTATAATTTGCGCGAAGCGCTGCGCGATAAATAATTTATATGTTCCAGTTCAAGCTTTCGCATTTATTGCAAAAACATCATGAAATTAAATCGCACGCGTATAATTACTGTTATTATGCGATAAGATTATATATTTTGCTTTCATTTCCAGTAATCACGGATAATTAAAATATTATAATTGCTCATATAAATGAAAAATTAATTTCTTTCTTCATTTTTGCATTAATTTCTGTGTCATACATTCCAGTTTATCGGGTTTTTATTTCATGACGACTTAGCATGTGGGCATCGTGATGTCTCTTAATCTTTTTTAATTATGTAGAAGATTATCCGTCCTTGGATATGATTAAAGATTAGCGTCAAAGCGATTGAAAAATCCATCATTAGAGTTAACAACGAGGCTGTACAAGCGAATCGTATAAATATTTCTCTCTTTCGTCACCAATAAAATCAATCCCATCGCTTTCTTTCCATACAGACAGGAGAGGGTTAACAACCTAGCGGGGACAAGGAGGACGAGCGAAGAACGGCGGAGAAAATAAGCGGACATCGAGGGAGGAAGATCGAGCAACAAGATCTCACGAGGTATCTCGATAAATCCCCTTCGCTGGACAAATAACGACAAGGCTCATTACTATAAACACGTCTCGCACGCGGTCTCTGCGTGTGGCGCGTCGGGTTGCCGCGCTCTCCACGGCCATTTATTTTTACATCCGCGTGTCTCCCTTGTTCGTTATTATATTATCCGGCGCGTTCCAATCGCGCGTCGCGCGACCGACATTTTTGCGTCCCCCGTCCCGACGAATATGAAGAATGCAACGAGAACAACTGGAGAGTCGCGCGCCTGTCGCGAAAAGACGTCGCGTTGACAAATGAAAAAGTTTTACTCGCATAAAACTCCATTCGAATGCTCTTCTTTTCCGGTTAAAATCTTTTTGTGTTGTTTTATTTCAGATATTATTGTACTTATAAACTTATATATTGTAATTAAAGTTGAACTAAGTATAGAATAATAATAAACGTATAGTAATAGTTACAACCTGCCGTTTAGTTTGTATGAAAATGTTTGCGACCTTTTACTAATAATGTCAGTAGAAATTGCAGAGATATAATATTATAATAGGCAATAATCCGTATCTTTTGTTATTGATATGATAATTGTGAATAGAGAGTGATTTTCAATTTTTCATGTACTTTGCACTTTAGCGTGCTTAAACCAGAAACGCCATGTCATTATTCGACCTTTATTCATGCGGTAGGTAATGTAAACTGAAGCCCTGGCACCACCGATATCAATATAATGTGTATGCACGGCAGCCCAATCGATACGTCAATTAATTTTTGAAAGGAGGTTGCTCTTGACTAATTTAAATGGTCAGATGGAACATGGGGAACTGATGTTTGCGATACACACATACACATAGACGCGCAAGCACACCTGGTGCGGTTTCCTTTCCTACCAACTTACATTTATACTATTATATAGTGACTATGTTTCGACGCAACGAGATGTGCAGTTAAGTAATTTTGATTGTTTACATATATAAAAAAATGTTTATATAGATATAATGGATATTGTTTAAATAAATTGCAAAAATTGCACAAAAAATACGCGAAAGGTAAATATAGAAAGACAAGCTAGTGAATATAAATATGTAAAAATATCAAAGCTATTAAACTTGTGAAGATACATATATATAAGATATATATATATATATATACGTCATAAATATATACATATATAGACATTAATTATATAATTAATGTAAATACAAGTATGTAAAAACTTATTCTACACTAGAAATTTTCGCGACGCAAAATAGAATTATTAATTTAACAATATATAATAATTGTCCTTATTAACAGTTTAGCATTTTAAAATCAGTGCGATTATTGTCAATATTACAATTATTACGTATACAGTACAATTTTTCCTGTTTGGCTATATTTTTTTATCTAGTTTATATACATATAAATATATTATGTAAATATTATTACATACTATTAAACATTTTAATATTTGTGTAAATTATTCATAAAATTGAATATAATCTTAATATAACTTA
Source organism: Tetramorium alpestre (assembly GCA_021460005.1). Taxonomy (NCBI): domain Eukaryota; kingdom Metazoa; phylum Arthropoda; class Insecta; order Hymenoptera; family Formicidae; genus Tetramorium; species Tetramorium alpestre. The sequence continues at coordinate 133,915 of JAJVSH010000234.1, forward strand.
ATAAAAATAATTAAATTTTTGGGTCTTGTTAATTATCTTTAATTTAGTAATGTTTGATTAAAAGTGAGAAATAATACAATTAATGATAAATGTAGCCAAGTGGAAGGAAAATAAAATTAAACAAAACAGATTAATAACATAATTTAGAATTTACTATTTCGTAATATCCCTCGAGGTCTATCGATGCATCTTCTGTTGCGATATCTGTAATATTTCCTGAAAGTGTTTCTTCTGTCGATCTACTTCGATTATATTTCATTTTAAATAATACACTCACGATGCGAAATTTTTGGAATATCAATTTTAATGAATTTAATAATTAAATTGCACCCTTCAATAAGAGTTTACATACGCATTTTATAATATTTTATGCATTTCATGCATTTACGATAAAAAATGCACGATTTAATTTGCGAATTTAATTAAAAAATATGCAGATACTGAGAGAAATATAAAATATGCGAATTTATTTAATAATAATCTATTGTGGAATATTTATAAATTTATTCTTAAAAAAACATATCGCGAAACGAAAATACTTTTAATATTTTTTATACAATATGAATTCAATTTACATTCACGTTGCGTTCAATTTACATTCACGCAACATTTTTGCGACAATCACTTCACTTCGCAATATCTCTGCGAAAACTGTTATCCCAATATTCCAGGGAAAATTGCTTCGCTTCGCAATATCCTTGCAAAACTCAATTTTATATATACATATATGTATATACAATTCCTTTGCGAATATTATTTGATGGCAATCGTAACATCAAAATCGTATTAAAAAATCGAAATGTAAAAATTGTAACAGTACTTAGTTGCAATATAATTTACAAATAAAACAAACGTAAAATATATTTTCAGCGTCTTATAATTTGCAAATTCAATAAAATTCGTGTTATCTATTTGACGAAATACGAATAGAATAATAAATCAGAAACTAAGAATAATAATGACGACAAAATCAATTCACATGAATATTATTAAATATTTAAATAGAATAATTAAGCAAAGATTTCGAACTTATGCAAACTTAATTTTTGCTTCAATTTCAAAATAATTTTAGAAATAACGAATATGTGAATGAAAAGTAGGGAACTAAAAAGCACTAATCTTGTTATCAATTTGTTTAAAATAATCTCATACGCAACACTAATTTCCGTGATGTTAACTCTGTGAAATTCATTATATTTTTTTTCGTCAATACAGATTATTATTATATAATATGGAAAATGAAAAACTGAACAAATAAACAATTGTGAAATGTATTGAAAAGTGTAAAATAATCTCGACTCTTTTGTTTTTATGATTTATAATGTTTAGATATCTGTACTAAATTTTCTACGTTAAAAAATATATCCATATTAAAAATTGAAACATTAAAAACACATAAATGATTTGAGTCACTAATATAATGAAATATGCTTTACAATACACCAATTATATTACACAAGAAATTAATTTTCAACTATATTATCAAGATATAAAAATTTTAGTTACTTTTTTCAATGTTTTTTTATAATAAAAAAAAATAATTTTTATGTATAATGTGTAATTCAATATTAAAATATATGTAGAATTATAAAATTTATAAAAAATTATGAAATATATCATAATATTCTTTTCTCATTATATGAATTTCATGACATTACATAAATTTATTTAATTTGTCAAAAAATTGTTTTAATTTATATTTATAAATATTATAAAAACTTCTAATTTTATTAATTCATATTCTAATTGTATTAATTGTATTAATACAATTAAACTATTGTATTAATAAAGATATATCGTACAATATCATTAAATTAATGAAGTAAGAAATAAAGAGAACGATAGTTCTCTATTTCGATATGCTATTTCATCATATTTGTCCATATATGTCTTTTTTGATCAACATTTACAAGCATTTATAAGCAAAATGAATCGCACTGATTTCAAAAACAACGATATTATAGGGGAAAAACCGTCAGTTTTACTTACCGATATCAGCTGATTCAGGAATCCCGCATCTGCGAGATCTGTAACAAAAATATAATATCGTAATTAAATTTATATTTAAACAAGTTTAACAATAAATATAATTTTTTTTAAATAATCAAATTACAAATTCTATATCTGCAGAAAAATAGAAACGTTATTGCAAAAATATACAAGTCATTTAATTATAACAAATTATAAATAATTTTGAATTGGTTAAAAAATTATAAAATATTATTTATGTCAATTATTATAAAAACTATTGATTAGGATAATATCAATAAAAATTAAACATTAGAATATGCAATTGTTAAATAATTTGATATTTTTATTAAAGAGTAATGGATAATAAGAAAAAAATGTTTTATTTGTGAAATTTATGATTTGATTTAAAAGATTAATTCTGTCTTTAAAATCTTCTAAATTTATTCTTTTTAAAAAATAAAGATTATATTATAAAATATGGAAACTTTAAACAATTCGATGATCTCCATACATACAAAAAGCATTTAAGGCAATTAAAGTGGATTCAAAAAGGAACTCTTCGATAATGATAATAAAATTTTGACATTTTATAAAATTTATTGAATATTTTTATTATAAGAAGTTAAATTAAAAGAAATGGATAATGTTAAATTCAATTTACAATAATTAAATTCCATTTAGTGTCACAAATTAAAAGAATTATCAAATTTTCTTACAATTAAACTTAAACTGTTCCAAATAATAAAGTTGATTTCTAATGAGTAGATATTATAAAATTCGTGAGAATTATTAAACATTTCTTTTGCGAACAGAATTGAAAAGGTTGTCGATGAGAAATCAATAAGAAGATATGATAAGTATATCATGCATTAAACAATCGATATTTTAATACTAATTATATTATTATGGAATTATTATCAATATCATATATAACTACAATGTCCTCCTTGGAAGAAGAATTAATAAAAAAAAAAATGAAATTGTTACAATTATATCATGATATGAATTAATTAAGAAATCACGTATCTCAATGCGTTGAATCATTTTATCACCATATACGTGACTATCATTGTTATTACTCTACCTTGCTTGCAAGAGTACGTTATGTATAATGCGCCTGACCTTTACGATTTTGTCCAAACGCGCGTTTTGCAATGTATTAAACAAAGCTGCGAAAATCGTTCTACCTGTATGCCTTATCGAATCGGAATGAATATACACAGTTATATGTATGTTTTTTTCTTTCTCTCTTTCATCTATCTATCTACACAATTGTGCGAGGAGATACATAATATAAACATAATCTATGTGTATAATTTATACGTATGTTAAAAAGAGAGAGAGATTGACCGCGAGCGTATCCTATCTCTCTCATTTTTGCCGACTATATTTGATATACTTATTGATATAGAACTATTAATATTTGGTATATATTGTTATATATTTATTGTTAGATACGAATGGCGCTGTCCATGCTCTGTCGAAGAATGAGGATACATCAAAGAGGACCGCGCGAATTAATTGAAAAACTCAATGCACCGACGAAAGAATAGGCGATAAATCATGCCGCTCTCGTTGCTGTTTTTTTTTTCGACTTTATGTAATCGAGCGTAGTCTCAAAGAGAGACCGAAACATTAAAGCGATACCGCATCTTTATTAGAAACGCAGTTGTCGTAGCGGCCAAAACGTGGAAAATTTACTTTCCTGTACTTTATTTTCACGCTTCGAAGTTTAGTCTCTGAGCTACTGTAGAAGTGGTGACACCCGTTCGTCACGGTCGCGGTCGTGAGTTAAAAATTCGCGAGGTGAATAGTGTATTTTGGATTTTTGTGTTTAATAAATTTATATTACGGGTTTTGTATTACGTGAGATTAAATTAAAGTACTTTTCAGATATGTGTGAAAGAATAAAAATCATCACAAAGGAGGGCAACAAAATATTTAAATGCCCTCACAAAAACTGTCTACAGATGTCAGAACGTTACTTCAACATGGATCGCCACTTCTCGCGGTTCCATGAAAAACCGGATAAACCACTAACATCTTGTTGCAGTAAATATATTTTAATTATATATTATTAATAATATAATATTATTTAAATATCTTATAAATGTATTTTCGTTAATGTATAATATATTATTTTACAAAATTTTTCTAGGCTTAACATTTTCTACCAAATTTGATCTTCATATGCACAAAGAAAAAGTTCATAATAAAAAAAAGGATATGAAGAAAAATATATCAAAAAGTACCAAAACATATACTAAAGGACAAAAAGAAACTATCAAATTATCAAACGAGATTTCCAGAAGCGAGCAGCAAGCTCCGATAATAAAAATTTCCAGGGGATTTTCGGAAGTGCAAAATAATAATAATGAAATTTCGCGACAAGTGTTACGCAAAAAATTAAGTTTATCAAAAAACCATATTCAATCAAATTCCATAATTTCGGAGAAGGAAAATATGATAATGTACAACATTACAGCTCAATCGGAAGAAGAAATAGCGAGACAATTATACTCTATTAAATTTTAAGTTTTATAAGTTATATCAGTAAGTAGTTTCATAAGTTTTATAAGTAAAATCTGTTCTCAAATCTTTATCTCATTTCGCATTTACCTCACTGTATTGCAACAAACGCGAATTAATATCGTTCGATGTATGGAACATCTGCGGGATCGCGACATATCACACGCTATAACGATACAAAGTTGCTGCCGTATCTCCGCATCTATAATATATTCTCCGAAATTTTAATTACGGCGTTCGCGCTTACCAAACAATTATCGTCGGCTGTGCTACGTGCGGCGTCCTCACCTCCGGGGCTCCGCCGTTCCACCTTCGTTTCGCGGCCCGTGCATACGTGCCCCTAAGGTGCCCCGCGCGCGCACGTGGAGATAGTGCCCGGGCTCGTTCGATAGGGCCCGCGCGTCTCATGTAATTTTCATCGAGTGGGTGGATACCCATTATTTCGCATTACAGGGTCCTTACGAGGGGTACGATCGTGTCGGTCGTACGGATCGAGCGGAACGATCGCGTATTAACGACGCGAGAATTCGCGCGAGATTTCTCGGGATCTACAATTTTGCGCAAACCGCGAGACGCACGACACGAATCGATGGGACACTCGGTTCCTTCACGCAGATATCTATTTAGATTCCGATGCTTTTAAGATTTAAAGTTAAATCCTCGTTAATTATTAACTGCAATTGCATTTGTTGAACGAACAAAAAGTTCAGTTCACAAGAGACAAATGAAATTAATTGGACTCCCTCTTGCTTCTAACAATAAGATCAACTTCACATATAAATATATTTTTAATTTATCCCAGTCTCGTTTTTTGCGACGAATCTTTAAATGGTTAGTTGAAGCAAGGTGAAGTTTAATTAAAATCGTTAAATATAGCTAAACTGCGACCTCAAATTTAGATGGATTTGACGTCATTTTAGCCCACAGAGGGAAACGTTTCTTTGCATTTAGTATATGTGTTTGCCTTATATTTATTTCACTAAACATTATTTTATACAAAACTATTATTTCATGGAATAAAAACTTGACAGTTTCGTTGCATTAAATCATATTATTTAGAAAAGTAATTATTATTTGAAATAATGCTTCAAATATTGATTGAAATAAGTTTGTATCAATTAAATTTTTACTGGAAGACCATTAATCTCATATACAAATACAACAGACTGACTTTAATTTTCTTTCAAAAAATATTTTATTCATAATAAACTTATATTTTTTTGAAAATCAAACAATCATATTTGTTAGTTGAAACATTAATTTAATTGGTACAATTAAATTTTATGACTTTATTTAAATTCAAGAAAATAGTTTTCTTTGTGTAGATAGAGAAAGAAAGAGAAAGAAGGGGATTCGTCTATCGGATTGCAGAGGGAAAGAGACTTGCGTTTACAGCGAATAGAGTCGCACGGTTTTACAAGGATCCTGCCGCAACAACATCAGCGCGCCGTCTTTTTGTTTCTTAATGCCGGATCATTAGCGGCATCGCATTAGCGAACGGTTCCGAGCGCTAGCGAGTTAACGATAACAGATTGTACAGCGGGGCGCGATGTTTGCGAGCATTATTGGCGCCACTTGTACATCGTTACCGGTGTACGTGACGTATCGGCGGGGTATCAGAGAGGTCCGCACCATCCACCATATCATTATGACGCCTCGCAGGTAGAACTATCGATCCCGATCGATGATATTAATAGTCGCTAACTACAGTCCTCGGAGCCGCCCGCTTGTGCGAGTTCTACAGCGAGTTCAGTATAAGGCGCTTTTGCAACCCGTCGATTGGCCGTCTTTCTTTTTCCTTCTCTCATATTCATCATTCGTCGCGCTAATTGTTTATAATTGTTCCGTCAGGGTCAAGTACACGCGCGCGTGTGTGGAATTATTAAACGACAATGAAATTTGATAATGATATTACACTTCGTAATAAATTTTTTATTGTTTGATAAATAATTAAGGGTTTCCATGCAAGAGGGATGCAAATAAAAAACTCCATTCTGAGAAAAATTATTTAACAATAACTGTCAAATTTTTTAAAAATAAAAAGTTGCGCTAGAAAAATTCCTTTTGATTGTTCCTGAAACTTTTAGATTTGTTATAAAAAAAGTTTATTTTAATATATTATCATAAAAAAGTATCAAAATATTTTGTTTAATAATACTTTCTAATCGCATGACAACAGTTTTGGGAAAAAATGGAAACGTATTATTATTTATGTCACTTCCAAATGAAAATTTAATACAGAAGATCAATTGCAATAAAAATGTTATCCTAATAGCTCAATCAAAATTATTGATGCGCTTGTATCAACAATTTCATGAGCTTCTTTAGTATTTATCAAACAATTATTTATCAAACAATCATGTAAAACTGGTGGTTTCTTTCTTCGGAGAAATATTATAAGAATTTTTTTATATTCCTGTTTCTCTTTAGATATTTTACTTTTTTATTTTGCTATTTCTTTTTTAATTTTTAATTTTCTTTATTTTCTTATTTTTAAAGCCTGCTTTTGCCAGCCTTTTTGAATAAACTTTTCGTTGCTCATTAAATCTACAAAGTTGCAAGTTTACCTATCTTCCTTTTGCAACGAGAAAAAAATGATAGAGATATAAGTGGATTTACATGGAGGTTCTCAATTAGATAATAGACGCGTTAAACAACGCATCTAGTTATCCATTTCAAGATCAGCATAAGATACAATCAAATTGCGAGAGTAACAGAGCCTGCGAGAATGCCGCAACGCTTACAATAATTTTCGAGCCAATTGCCGGCCTTACGTCGAACGAGATGCGCCCTACGTTAGCATCGTTTAAAAATTACTTACGCCTGACATGATCACCGAACGGAATTCTGATCCAGATGCCAATTTCCCGCGGTTCAGCCTCGAATATCCGTGGACACCTAATAATGACATATAAAATTACTATAAATATAGACATCAAATCTTCGATCGAGTAACGCGGTTACTCTATACCTGCCATATTCGTTCTTTAGATTCTTTCGAACAATTTGAGTCAATAGCGATCCGATCGGATAATCGCGTCATCGACAAGTAGACAACGAGAATAATTACCGTATTCGATTCATCCCGCTTAAGTCGTCTCATCGCGATCAATCACGCTCCACCGCGCGGAACGATGACGCTCGAGGAAATGGGATTACGAAATCATTCGCCCGCTATTGAAACAGACCGACATGAATCTCGGCTGGCTGATCGGCGACCTGAAGTCGGGCGCGCGTTCGCCTTCGCGCGGGTCGCGCGGGTCGCTCTAGGGAATTCGCCGGTAACTTCGCGGCACGCCTAGTTTCCGGTTCCTCGCGCGCCATGTTAAGAAGGGTTCGCGCGGCGGCCGCTGCGAGGGCGCGAGGTGTCGATCGGCCGCCGCGCGGCCCCCCCGGGAAGATACCTAATAAACAAAAGGAACGATGGCTCGTCTCCCTTGAATTCCTCCCTCCCCGAGCATGTCTCGCGTCGGCATCGCCGCTGCCTCGAGTTAATCTCGCGAGTGTAACTACGCCACCGGGGTGAGTCCGCCGCGCCAGGGAAAACCGACGGCCAGATCCTTCTCGCACGTACGACCCCGGTCGTTCTCCCGTCCCCCGCGTCTCGGCGGCGCGGGCCACCGCCGCTTGGCCCCGACAGGTTATGTTGACAGGGCGCGTGTAACCTTGGCCGTGCCACGGGCACGACCTCGATCGCTCGGCGACGCGTCGGCCCGCCTGTCCCGTGCCGCTTTACGTAATCCGCTTCGTCGGCTCGTCTTGCGCGAGCCGCGCGGCCACCACGGGGTCTCGCGCGGCCGCATCTGTCATTAACGTGCGCGATTCCCCCGCGATCCGCCCGCCCGCCGCGCCATATTGGTAGCGAAGTGTTTTCAACTGATAACTCCTCCTTTTCCGGGACACCCCGCTCGTCCTCGCGGCGCTGGCGAGACGGGAGTCCTCGGCATCCCGGGTCCTCGCGGCGGTGGTGGGCTCCGCACATGTAACGGGCCGCGCTGATTCGGAAACGCTTTCGAGGATCGGTCGTTTTCAGAGGATTATAAAACTCCTGTAGGAGATCGGTATTTGTACGATTTTCAGAGACAAGTCGAGCGCCGTTTCCTTGTCTGTCGTAAACCAAGTAATGTTAGGGACTCCCGTATGAGAAAGGACGGCGTGTCTCGACAGCGTTCCGCGTGTAGAATTTTTGTCATTGAATCGATCAATTTTCAGTTGCAAAATGACAGAGAGCAGCGTGCCGAGAATGAAGGGGCGCAATGGAGCGCGACTTTTTAAGAATCCACCGCAGCCGCACATGTGTATACAAGATTTTATACAGGTATCGTGCCGTTGTGACAACAGTGTTGCTGTTATTGCGAGAGAGTCGTTTATTACATAACTTGTTGGGATCAGTGGCGTGGGTATTACATAAATGTTAATTCTCTGTAGGGCACTACGGCTCCGTGTTATGTAAACGTGCTGTCCTGGGATAAAATTGCGATGCCTCATAGACCATCACTGCCCGTGCCACTCTACGGAGGCATGAGAGTGCCACCGCCTCGCACAAAGACGGAGGCCATAGTGTTTGCCGTAATGGCCAATCCGGAAGTTCTGCGAATAAGCGGCAAGAATGCTCAGGATGCAAAGGTAACTGAAAACGTTTTTAATAAAATTTTTTTGATTGACCTTTGACAAGGAATGCTATCAACCTTTGTTGTTATTAACTCTTGTGACAAGCGCAAATAAGTATTATCACATGCACACTGTTGTTTTTTAACAGAAGCGCATGAGCTTCATCGAGTTACTATTAGACTTCATAGAAGCGATGAACGCAGGAGTAGTCTTCAACCGTAATTATACAATACTGAAAGATCGAGACATCACGGGCGAGTTGAAGGAGGTCTGGAACGCAGTGCTAGCCATACGCGACAATGAGCAGCGTCCGCCGCAGCAGGAGACGTGGATCGACGTTCAACCTTCGATATCGCAATTTCCTCAATATCCAGAACAGCAGCAACAGCAGCAGCAAGAGTATATACCTCAACCGCCGCAGTATCACTCGGGCGTCGCCTATGGTAGGACTATTAACAACGAAAATATGCACTATGAGAACTATGGGCATCAGCCACAGGGCCCGGCAATGTCCAAGAATGAACCTATCTTCATATCTGGGCACATTGTATCGCAGCAGTGCCACAACAACGTTCCTCGAATCGCCCTCGATCAGTACAACTATCGCGAGCGTGGCAGGGACGGTCAAGTTGTGCAGAATATTATTGCGGCGCAGCATCAGTTTCAACCGAGGCAAACGTGGCCGCCGTACGTGAATACAAAATACATGCATCCAAACTCGAATCTACCATACGGACCGGCCGCAAATACAACCCCGGCTATCAACCCTTCGAATCAAATCAAGCCTTTTCAGCCATATTCTGCTTATCAGCAACAGCAGCAGCAGCCGGCACCGTCGCCGCCACCGCCGCCGCCGCACATGGATAATACGATGCATGTTGACATTCGTATGATGCAACAGCAACCACAACCACAGCAGCCACAAATACACTTTAACCATGTACAGTCACAGTATGTTGAGCAGTCTGGGTCATTCAATGTACAAAATAATGCACACAGAGCAAGTAGACCGCATATGGGAGTAGCTCAGAAAAACAATGTTACTAAGAGACAGGCGAATTCACCCACACATACTTGTACAAATTGCCAAAATAAGGAAGACCAATCTTTCATAAAGCCGAAGAGTCCCGTTAAAGTTCTTCAAAGGGAAATGCCGACGGAACGGCAAGATACGGCTAATCATACGGAGAATAGTAAAATTCCAGCAGAAAAAACAGAAGAACCGAAGATTGTTCCGGCGACGAATTTAGATGAGAATCTTAAAAAGAATGATGAGCACGCGGTTGAGTATGTGTCCTCGGTACACAAGGACGTCAGTAATTTCAAACTCGTGCGTACTGTCGACGAAGCATCGTCATGTGAAGAAAAGAATTCTGTTAATCTAGAATCCTGTAAAACGCTTTCGACGGAGACGAAAGAAACGGAAGTGTCGGCTACGCAACAATTAACTGTTCAGAAGAATGCCAACAAGTTTGTCAGGGGCAATGCGCGAACGCGAAGAGGGCCAGGAACCAAAGGAGATAAGCATAACTCTTCTTCGGAGAGTCCGAAACGCTCACAGCCGACGATGAACAGCATTATCAAGAGTGTATTCAAGATTAATCCGGGTGCGTCCAGCGAGGAATCATCCGGCAAGAAAAAGGTGAATGGCCAGGCAAGACCGGCTAATGGCAAAGCGACGTGCGAGAACGAGGAGCCGGTACAACAGGGATACACGATACTGAAGAAGGAGACTCAAGAGGAAATGGTGAGCGAGATCGCTCAATTATCCATTCAAGACTGCAAGGACGCGACCGAGGTCGCTCCCGTGCTCTCGTGATAGCCAGGCCTACAGCTGGTACTCAGCTGTGTCGGCACGCGACCAAGGGCTTTGATGTAAATAGATAGAACTTTATTCAATAAAGCAAAGTCAGGAAGGAATGAAAGACATCGCAAACAGAGGGGAGGGGGGAAACACATTTTTGATGATTAGAATACATAACCTAACCCTTATATACTTCGAGTCCTGAATGGAATTGATATACCTTTGAAACGGCTTTGACGATCATTATTATCATCACGCGTATACGTGATGAATATCATTTGTGATTTTATGATTGTCACAGTGATGTCAAATTCTTTGATATTTGAAGGCACTGGCATTTATCATAGACACTTCTATAGTCGATATTTTAATTTTTTATGATCCACAACATTAATGATTTTGCTCGATGCAAAATTTTTAACAAAATTTTTGTTATTAAAAAAGTTGTAGAATCGCGATAAACTCCAAGCTTACACCAGACAAGATAATGTGGATCAATAAGAATTAATCAGTAAACTAAAAGGATTGTTACAAATATCGCGAACGTGATTGTCCTATAATAACAGTATTATGTGTATGATATCAAGGAATGTATTTATCAGCTTTGATCGACTATAGAAATGTCACTTATTCGTGATTGAAGATAGGTATAATTTGAATTCATAAACAGTTTGATTCATCAATTTTCATGCAATGGCCTTACTTATATAGATCTTTTTCTTGAATATCATTTTTAGTAACAGTTTCATTATCTGTTGTAGTTCTCTTTGTACCTGTAATTACGAAGTTACTGCTGAGTTCCGAAATGTTGGACTTTTATTACAATGGAATTTATTAAATTTTTCTTTATTTAGTTTAGTTGATAAAAATATGATAAATCTAATTCATTTTACTCTTTATATTTTATAGAAAAATAAGCCTTTTTTAAAATGAAATATTATGATAATTCGTTAAATGTTTAAATTTTGGTTTTGAACAAGTATATATAATATGGATATATATTTATATCCATTTTGAAAATAAGTATAAATATGATTTGTTTGCTGTTTTTACTGTACCCATTACGGTGACGAATGTGATTATTTGAAAGCGTGAGTTCATGCTTGCTAATTGAGATCCGTCTATCTAATAATTAATCTGCTTCCAATATATCACAGTAAATAAGGTCGGCTAAACCGAGATGGTGATACTAAAATATTTTTAAGTGTACAAGATTTCCGAACGCTGCCTCATTGTCTCTACGCACGAAAATGAATTGAAATTCATTCTGAATTGTATTAAGCACCAAAGTTGAGTAAGAACGCATATTCTCGAATATTAGCTCGAATGTGATCGCGCGATACTTGGGTGTTTCTAAATTACTGAGGTTTCAATGATGAAGCATTATTCAATATAGTGATGTACGCGAGATCGGTGATATTCAGCAGCTTTGTTAATTGATGGATTGTGCGATAATCCAGCGAGTCAGTAATGATTATGAGATTAATTCTGTAATTGAAAGGTGTGAACCAGTGTTTTGTCTAACTGCATTAAGTATACACACAACGGATACTATATTGTCTATAGTTAAGAAGAATCGGTAGATTTAAGCCCGAATAGCATGTAATTCTTGCAAGGCGAACGTTGCTGTAGATTTATGAAGAAAGAAGCGTTTCATTGTAGAATGTAAAACAGCTGATCATCTCGTACTTATCCATCTAGAAAGCAATCGGGGAATTTCTGTCAAAATCTTCCGTAGAAAAACGTTATTCACATTATAAATACGGTAACAGTCTAATCGCATTCTGCTCAAACATTCCATAACAAAATTTTAATAGAATTCTTCATATAATCAATTATAAATAGTCAATTTTAATATAATTCTGCTTCAGCGATGATTCTCGAAAAGAATATTGTATCGGAGCGATGTCGTAGCGTTTCTCACGCGTGCGTGTCATCGATAATATGAATATCTGTATGATCTAATAACATGCTCGAATAGTTAGTTACAATTTATTTTTCAATAGAAGTGTAATTACAATTTGTTATGAAAAATGTGTGCTTTTGAAATATAAAAACCCCAAGAATGATTGGGAATTTGGAATATAACTAATAATATTAATAAATTTGCAGTTAAAAAAATAGTAATCGTTTAAAGATTCATCAGACGAAAATGAAAAGATATATACATATTTTATATGCGAAGTATATTATTTATTACTTAGTCGATGCTTGTTCAAATTGTTCCATTTTAAGAAAATGAAATAAATTTAACTGGATTATTACCGTACATATAATGTGAACGGAAAGCTAAAGCTTCTCTTTTTCAAAATATACAATCAGTGAGTTGTTTTTTAATCTCTTCTGGTTTTAAATATCAAACTTTACAACAATAATTTATGCATTTTGTTTTAAATTTGTGTGCATTATAAGCATCACAGAAACGCAAAAAAAATAAATATTTTACAATGATACATATAGTATATATAAATTTCTATATATATAAAAATTTCGATATTTTGTTTAATTCGACGAATTGAACAATTGGAAAGAATTAGATGACGACTCACTGGCCGCGTTCGTACAAAGTCGTATTTAATTTCTCGACTGCGATCGATATCTTAGTTTCTTCAACGCCATTCATCTCGCGAATTTTCATTCGTACGATTGTCCTTCACGCGTCAAATACTCAGAGTCAATTACGCGATTTACAGAGGACAAATCAGCCATCACGAACTCGCCGTAATCTCGTAAATAACTGAGAAAATATATAGGGCTACCACATAGTAACCGACTTGAGAAAAGCGCGCTTCTCGTGTTCGGTGCTATTCTGCCAGTTTTATCAGCCTAAGAAGAAAGATTCGCCCATGACGTACAGCCTGATCGAGACTAATCGGTCAATTATCGCGCACACAATCACCCAATTATTCTTCGATTAGTCACGACTGAGTCGTGCATATTATTTTCTTATTTAATGCGTTAACGGGACGTCTTAAACGCACACCGTAACATCGGCGACCTTGTTCCTGAAAGCGCTGAACAAAAACTAAACAGTTTTTGCGAAACCTAATGTTTAGAACGTATTATGTAGTCACCGATGTTCCATAATGTTAACAAAACGGTCTTCTAAGCGTGAAAATAGTATTTGGCCTCTGATATAGACGATACGCTCTGTCGTTGTATTCTAACGATTTTCAATAATCGCTGCCACAATAAGATGAAGCAGCGAATAAAGCTGCCATTTTTAAATTGAAATAGTTGGAAAGAGTCGATTTTAATCGCATAGTGTTGTGTGTATGTGTGTAAAAAAAAAACAATTGGCTGTCTTAGATCTCAACGAAGTCGGCTTTGTTAAAAATATATTTTTGTACTTCGTAATGTAGCTTCTTGGCTGAGAACAGAGCAATTTAGGAAAGCGCGAAATTATCCCTCAAAACTAAGTATTATTTTTTTACGAACAAAAAAGAAGCGTTAAATAATTCGTCGTTACTGCGCGTAGAATTAAATGCTTGCTTATTTTCGACTTTTGTTATTGTAAATATTGTAGAATCGGCGATTTCGCTTTTCTACTATCCTTAATAAAAAGCAAGTAAATTATATTTGAATATTAGATTTTTTTAATTGCGTTCTTATTAGAGAAGCAAAAATTATATTGTAAAAGTTATTATAATATGGATTAAGAGTAAAAATAACTATAGAAGAGAGCTTCAAATGTTAGCTGCAGGAATTAATGTAAGGGTGTCTGTAAACGTGTGATCGGAAACGGCATTTTTATAGGAGGAAACCATTTCAGCCATTTCATTGTTCTTCTAATATCCTGGATATATCTATTGGTAGTTTTAAGAGATCTCGATTCGGACTACTACAGGGAGACTCTTTGCAACTATTTAAATTTGCGAACCATACATTTTATCGTGATCTCCGTGTCGCATGCTTCGATATTTTAGAATGTGTACGTGCACTATTCGAATCGAAGAAAATTGCCTCCTCTCAGATTTTATTCCCGGACATTTAAGTCACGTTTATTCAATGTATTCGAGGTGGTTCGTTAGTAACATTAAGAGAGAGAGAGAGAGATCTCAGCTCGCGAGTAATTACTTGTTTATGTACAGTCGTATGGAAAGGACCAATCCGCAGAGAAAGAGACAGAGAGAGTGCAATTGTAAAACGCGAAAGAAGAAAGAGAAAGAGGGTGAGATAAATGTGCGCCGCATGAAATGCGATAATGCGAAAATATCTGTTATTTTTGAAAATCGCGACCTCACGATATACGTATCGGCTGAATTCTCCTAGAAACAGTGTAGGAAGTAAAGTAGGAATAAGGCTGTGTAACCACTGTGTAGCGACAATTATTTTGCGACCTGAGTCCCTTCTACGATGTAGACAATTATTATATTAAGTACATTAAGCGCCATGGAAGCGACAACTCGGTTAAACGGCGTCGCGGTATGCGAGACCGACGTGTTGTTACCCGCGCGCGATTTTTACGTTCGAGAATGAGATTGCGAACGACAGCGGGAGGAGAAACCGCGGATTCAGCGGTGCAGCCTCACGAAATAATTTAATAAGACGCGAATAGGCTTTTTATTATTATAGAATCAACAAGTGTAATGGACCTCGCGGAAAGCCACGCAAATTATAGTTTGCTACTATAGATAGCAATTTGCCTTTCGCGAAAGCTTTGTCAATGGAGAAAAGACATTTTAAGCAAGGTGAAGGAGGCTCACCCGCGCGTATGAAATTATTACCGTAGCCGTATACGATAATAATTTCTAATTACAAATTTCTGATCCTGTTAATATATTTATCTATGAGTTAAGTATACAGTTCCGTTATCGTTTTTCTTTTGTTTTTTTAATTTTTTTCTTTTAGTTTTCATTTGAATACGAGACTTGGCGAATGGCGCTTAGTGCGCGTTTGACGGACGTTTATTTATAAGTCTATTTAAGATAAATTGAATTTGTGTATTTTTGCAAAGAAAAATGCGAATCTTTAATAACGATACTGAAACATCGTGATTCTGAGTGCTTCTTTTAAGTCTTCGGAGAACAGTGTACTCGAACACCAGAATTTTGTCAGTTTTATGACTTTATCACGACGTTTCTCTTTTAATTATAATTTGATAGCGGCATGATCCGTTTCTCTGCCAGAATTTTCTCGACGCCGCTCCTCCTCTCATTGTTAATATGTATTCAGTATTTGTGTTATTTTAGATTCTTATTATTGATTATTACTATTGTCCAGATATATTGCAGTTTATTCTAGCATTAATATTACGAATATTGTAATCTATTATTCTATAATATATGGTTTTTCCAAATTCTGTCTATCTATATCTCGCCTTATCCGTTGAACTTTAGACGTTTTAGATGAATTAATTTCATAAATTATAAAGTTGTCTACCATTTTCTTAAAATTTTTTAAATAAAAACGCTCTTTAGGGAAGATGTCGAAAAAGATCATTGTCGTAATCTTCTAGTTTCTTGACATTACATATTCTAACAACTAATGTTTAGGTATCTGAAATTTTATTAGAATTTTATATAGTGTTTCAGATCATCTGTTTCATTTATTTTGAAAAGGGATGATGCTAGGAAATAAAAAAAAACATGTTTACCATAAAAGTCTATCTGAATTTCTAATGATATTTTTATTTTAAGAAACTTTTATAGTAAACATATTTTTTTGAATTTTGTAGCATCACCTCTTCTCAAAATAAAAAAGATGAACGAATGATCTGAAGCATCTAGTGTATTAACGTTATTAATGAAAGAAGCAAATAAAAAATGCTAAGAGATTTCTTTAAAGCCTTTCTTTCTAATAATAAATCTAGAAAAATCAAAGATGACTTTGTAAAATGACATAAAACGATCGTTAGAAATAGAGAGATATATTGGGATATAGTTAGGGAAAAAACAAAAAATTAACAATGAATATAAAAGTAAAAAGGATATTTCAATTTGAATAAAAAATTAGGGAGAATTCGATTAATAAAATATTTATGTTTAATTAAGTAAAATAGAAAACAATAAAAAATAAATTGAAATGGGAATTAAAAATCATTTTGTAAGAACTGAAAAGAGATTAAGGAAGAAAAGAATTGAAATAAAGTCTTGAAGATAATACGGAGATTCAAAAGTATATATGTATAAAAAGTTTTTTAATATTAATATATTCATTAATATATTCATCAATCAATCATTTTGATATTAACGTTAATAATGATATAACCGGTTTATTATTTAACTAGATTTGATTTTAATAGGATATAAAAAAATAAGATCAAAAAAAATGTGAGAATTTATATGATAAAAATTCCTGAATATTTAAAAAGCAAGACAAAAAGATAATCAGAAGTTATTAAGAAATATAAAAATGAAGAGTTTAAGAGGGAATTTGGCGATGTCGGAAATTCTAATTTAAAAAACTATAATACGTAGAGGTAATCGATAATAAATCAATTCACAAATTATAAATTGTAATTGCTAAAAAATGATTTTAAACGTAAAATCACTTTTTATACAGGATTCACGAAACTTATCTCCGTTTATGAAACATTTTCCCGAGGCTATTCCTGCAAAGTTCCCTTGTGATCAATTTCTAATAATTAAAAAACATTAGCAGATTTAACATTGTGTACCAGATAAAAGTACAAACACATAAAGTGTACTCTATATACTTGCTTGTATTCTGGATGCACTTATTTTTGTAGTGATAACCAGAGAAACATGATGAATATAGAATATTGTACAATGCAAAATTAAGGCATTAAAAAAGACTATAGTTTTAGAATGCTTCTTATTTTAAAAAATTAACAATTTTAAAAGCATTTATATTGTATTTGTAATTTTTTCTTATTAAAATTCTCAAAAAAACTATGTTTTTCTTTCTAATTTTTAAATTAGTATAATTCTTAAATTATGAATCAGATTCTATTTATTATATATACATATAATATTTATATCATATTCTTTGCTCCAAATGACCTCAGAAATGCCCTTCTTAAATAGAAATAAAATTTCGTGAATTATCCTGTATGTAGAACAGTTTTTGAAATTTTTCAATATAGCTAAAAAATTGTTTGACATATAAAAAAATATTCTATGTAAAAGCTTTATACCTAATAAAAATTTTTAAACCAATAGCATTAAAAAAATAATTATTTTAAAAAATTTACGCTTTTTTGTGATCTTTATATAAAACAATCTATTGCAATTGTAAATGACTGGCGTAAAAAGGCGAGGGAATCAATCGAATAAAGAAAGTTGTCATAAAAGAGAAAAATCAAAGACAATTAATGAATATTAGAATAAGAAAGGAAGAAGATGGAGCTAAAATAGCAACATATTGTACTTATGAAAATAATAATTATGAAAATATAAATTATGATACCCAAAACAGACTTATATAATTTAAAACAATTTACTACAATTCTATCAAGTTTACAGTATTAGTATCAGTACATTAATATCACAGATTTGAAATCATATTTGCAAAACCGGAAAAGGCATGGGACAAATAAATCTCTATTTATTGTGCTATGTAGATAACATACGAATATATAACAAAGTAATACGTACAGCTCTAATAATACTTTCACTGTTATGTCTGTCGCGATGGATCATTTTGGTGTTTCGTGCTACGTAAAAAGATGAGAAGAGCGGAACAGAGAGCGGAACTTTCCCTTCCCTGTCTATGCCAAACGAAGCGTACGAGACTCTCACTCGTCGAGACGTACCGTACATTCTCACGAGGTAAAGTCAGTTTTGTCGACCACCTGTGCCGTTGAACAATTTGAAACAGTGACGAGTGGCTTTCCGGTGACAAATTGTGATTTGCGAGAGTGTCGTTAGTGCGGTGGACACAGAGTGTAAAAATTCTCATCCCTTCGGGGAATTGAAAATGTCGCGAAATTAGAATGACTACGCACGACTGTTACGTACATCTGATTTCCGATTTACGATTAGGAACATCTTTCGTTTCTCTATGTGAAAGCGACGTGATGTCACGTGTCGCTCTTACCTGACGCATTCGAAAATAGATTTGGGCACGTTATATAATGTAAAACAAATAGAGTGTTGCATTTGCACGTCGCGTTATAACGAATGTGTTAAGATATGAAATGATTAGAAAGAAGGCGTCAGAGCCTCGATCGTTCTTTCCGTTTTAACTTATCCTGTAAGGCATAATTGTAATTTTCAAACTTCTGTCAATTAAATTGTTAACTTACATTGCAAATAAATCTTCTTTTATTTAAATATATAATTAATATTGTATGTATTAATGTATAATTTAAAATATCTATATTGTGATAGTTAAAAATGTAATCTTGGAGATCATATAGGCAATGATTAATAGAGAATTGGAAAGAGAGGATGGAGGGGGAAAGAGAGATTTGCAAAAGAATTTCAATGCAATTAGTTTCGAAATAATTTTGAAATAAGTAAAAGAGGATATCATTCTCTCTAGCATTGCAAGTCTATGGGAAAGGAAATGGATTTCATGAATTGGAAGGGAAGAGAAAAAGTGGAGGGGATTCCTTTCTCCAGAAGATGTACGAAACGAGTGCCTGTAGCAACACTGAGTGTGGTCAGTACAGTTGAGACTTTCGCGTCATACGTTCGCAATACTCACTAAGTAGTTCGCAGGATCACGCTCTGAATAATATTCTCACTAGATTTGCTCGTTGGTGATATCATTTTACCTTGATTTACATTGCTTTCACTTTTAAAAGTGGACCATTCATAACGCGGTCTTCTGTTGTTGAAAGAAAGGGACCAAGATGATTAAAAATATTGCAAATGATGCTGCCGTGGCAGGTCAGTTATTTTTCATGAAGGAAATGTGGGTTTCTTTCACTCAATTTCGTATAAACGAATTATGACTCTATACATATACTTGAATATATATTTATATTAACAAAATATTAGAAAGCTATAACAAAGCTATAACAAAATATCAGAAATGTAAATATATGTAAGTATAATAAATTGTTATAAAATATAATATAAATTACATTTGTGCAAGAGGCAAACAAGAAATTGTAAAGTATGCACAACGGTATTTCTTGAAGGTTACACTTAATGAACCATGCAAACATTTCACAATGAAGAAACTATATATGTAGTTACGTGAATTTGGCTTTTATATATCGAGACAGGAAATATTATATAATATTTTCGAAATAAATTGAGCTTTGATTCCTCTTCTGGTAATGAATACTCAGTGAAAGTTTTTCTTCGTCAGCAAAACATTTTAGAAGTGTTTTGTAGCTTCAAAATATTAAAAAAAACATTCACTTAAGCGATGCACTTTAACTCGCATCATTATTCATTATTATTATAAAAAAAGAATGAATGCTACTAGAAGATGGAGTACCTTTAGAGTCAATAGAACGTTGTGACCTCGACTTACATTTGCCGCTATTTCTTGTTGCAATCCTTGCTGCATTATATAATGCTAGAAGAAATCGTAAAACGCAAGCTTTAGTTAAACGATAATTTTTTATATAATATATTTTGTTTTTTTTTAATTTCGCAAATCAATTAATAAACTCTACTAATTAGATTTGTAAAAGTCTGTGAGATTTTGCAATTAAAACTTATCGATCAGAAATTATTAAAAAATTATAAGATATACATTTAATGACTATTACTGTATGTAAAATTAATTATACATATGTAATTCCGTATTTCAAAAAAAGATAATATAATTAGCTTTAAAATATAGAGTATTTCAGATTTTTTCCGTCAAATTGTATCAATATGTTTTATAAGTAGAAATAAGTAAAAAATGTTATATAAACATAACTTCACAAATGCTTCATTTAAAAGTTATAATGAAAAGTTAAATGAAATCGCAGGTAACAAGCTGATGTTCGTTATCGGTTTAACGTCAAAAAGTCGTCAAAAGGATCTTTTTGACGTCAGGATAACGATAAATAACATCAGCTTACTACTTGGGATGATAATGGACTTGTTCTTATTAATATAGCATTGTATTCACCGTGTGAGCAGTGAACATAAATGATGTAAATAGATGAAGATTTATTGCTTGATAACGTCGAAGATTATTGCATATTCCGTTATTAGTTGAGTTATCTGTATATCAATAAGTTGTACAACCTTGTATCAAAATATTACGATTCTTCTTGTATGAGAAATACGCAGATATGATTTTCATCTAATGGAAATGCACGAGCTGCTGTGAGGGATTGTCAATGAAGATTTTTTTTCTTATAATTTTTTAATAAAGCACTTGTGAGCCTATGTCTATATAACAGTTTTGACCTATGTTTACTCGTAAAACACAGTTTTGCGAAAAAACTTAAAGCTTTCTGCATATGAAGTGAATCTTATTAATAATTAGTACTATGTATATATATTGTATTTATTAGTACTATATTAGTAATTTTTTAAATATTAGTACTATATTAGTACTATATGTGTAAATATTGCCAATTTTTTTCAAAAAAGCATTATGCAAATTTAATACGTTAAATACTGTCTTACAAGATTCTTATTGAAATAATATGTTAAATAAGTATTACATCTTAGGTCATTTAGTTTTTTAATCTTTTGAGGCTAAATATAAAGAATTTTTTTTAAATAATTTTTTTTTAAACATTTATTTATATATACATATCATTTATTATATACATATATACAATTATTTACAAATAACTGTCAATTATATAATTTCAAAATTTATATTATTCTAATACACAACTTAAACTGTGATTTCGCAAAAATTACTGGGCCACAAAAAACTCTTTGCATCATTATTTTCAATGTGTTGAAATAAAAAAATACTCTTGAACTTAACTTGAAGAAACATTAAAATTAAAACGATATCTCAAAATGGTATATTTTAATCGTATATGTACATATATATATACATAATGATATTTATTTAGCATAAAATCTCTGTTTATCTGCTTGTCTTTTGCGTATCAAATACTTCAGTAAATAAATATTGTGCAATATTTAATTTATAGCAAAATATTTGTGATTCTTATCATTATTTTTAAATTAATAGAACTTTTATTCATATTTTAATCAATAAAACAAAACAATAAAATGTAAAAACTGCATTTAAGTTAATTAGGAACGCATAATTAGATAAGTACTTAAATATATAAATTTTCAAACAATATAACTATTGTTTTGTAATATCATTTATTTTAATAAATGCAATTTGAAAATTTACACGGTAAGCCCACTTTAGATGATTCATAATTTATATAAAATTTTATTATACAATTATATTCAAAATTTTCTGTATAATTCAGTATATACATATATTTTGACGATAATGTATATTTTAATATATATTTTACATATGTATGTACATATTCTAATTTTACAAATATTTTTCGCGAAATATTACACGAACTATGAAACTGAAACATAGAATTCTATTCTAAATCCTAACGCAAATTATGGATTTAATATATAAAACGTTTGAATGGCGTAGAACGTTTAAGTGGATAATTTTTTCGATTAATTTTAATTTTTAAAATTGAAATTGGAATAATAGATATTTATTTTTAAAAACTTTAACATAAATAATATTTTATACATTCGAAGACAATTTTTGAATATTTATTAATGTTCGGACGACGGCATGTTGTTGACTTTTTTACTACAATAGTGACGACATCAATATATAATAATTTATTGATTCTTTTAATTTTTTAATTTATTTAAAATTTTTCACGACATTCTTCTATAATGTCATCTGTTATAAAAAAACTTGTAGGAAAAGTACTAAGAGATGAAATAACTATAAATTTTAGTCCAGATAGAAAACTTTTGTAATAAATGCACAATTATTGTATCTTTCCATTCACCGCATTTCACAATAATTGTGAAATGTGATGATCTTAAGATGATTCTGCAAAACTTATATCTTTTGTTGAAATAGAATTTTACAATTATAAGTTCTAAATATTGACAAAATAATGACGCAAAGTTTATTTTTACATAACTTTGCGTTTTATCAATATTTAGAACTTATAATTGTTAAATTCTGGAGGGTTATTTATTCATTTATTGTACTATATAAATGCTTTTTATTAAAATATTACAATCTTGACATTTTTGTCTTAGAATTTTTATTTTATTTCTTGCTCATTAAAATTACAGTCGCGAGTTGTGGGACATCTGTATATGACAATATTATTGATATCAGATATTTTTTAAATCTTTAATACAAGACACATACAATTACGATATATTCATTAATTTATTTTTGTTTGATTCAGAAACGTGCTCGCTCGTGCTAGTTTCAATTGCTATGTTATAAGAAAAGTCATGTAGGATAATTACGTAGGATATATATCGAATTGTTAAAATTCACGATATTTCGCGGATTCCGTTCACGTGCACACGCACAGATGTTAACGTGGATTTTGACATTTCTACATGCGGAACATGTACACGGTTCGTGCGATCGCATCGCTCGATCATTACATATGTCCCCTTGTTCTATCGAGCGTGACTTTGGAAATTTCCAATTTGCTGCACAATAAGTGATTTGAGCAAAAATTCCTTTTAGAGCATCATTTTGATTGAATATAGAATTGATAAGAAAAGAAGTTATAATATAAAAATTTTAAACAACAGAATATGATTTTAATCTTTTAAAGAATATTTTTAAAGATATATTCGATATAAAGATAAATTTTGCCTACAACGATATCTTGTATATCGGCGTAGGCGAAATTTACGCGAGTATTACACTTCTTATAAGTTTTAAATAACTTTTACTAATCTTATATAAATTAATTAATACTAGTATATAACATTTTTTTTCATTATTTTAGAACGCATTTTATATGTCTAGAGTGCAAAATGAATAATCAATTGTTTATATTTATAAACATTTTGCAAAGCGACTGTTTGATGTTTCAAGATCAACAGGATCAAAAGTTTGGGATCCTTAAAATATCAATCAGTCAAAATTTGCAAAACACTCATTAATAAACATAGAGAACTAAGATAACCAATGAGTACGAAACTCGTTAGTGCCCAAGAAGAATTTGGGAGATCTTGATCCCAAGATATTTTTTTCCCAGAATCGATCGCGGATCGGTGTTGTATAATTGATCAGGTTTTAATTTTTTAAATATAGTTTCTAACGATGCTTCTGTTGCATAACTTCCATACATAGTACACAAATATTTTGAATGTTTATCACAGTTTTTTCCTCAAAATCAAAAATACAATCACAGCTCGTTAATTTTTGCAATGTTTTTAATTTATATAAAATATTTTATGATATTCTCTGTTATAAAAAAAACTTGTAGGAAAATTACTAAGAGATGAAATAACTATACTTGCTACACTTATCACCATACGATATACTAAACATATGAACTTTAGGTTATTTAATTCATCTATTGTGCTATATAAATATTTTGTAACGTCAGTAGTAAAGACGCTATTTTAATCAGTTTATACTACTTAAATAGTTGCGCTATTTGTCGAAATATTTATGTAATCTTGTGCATAAACGCCGGAAATTTCAAATTTGTAACATATAAATTTCATTTTTCTAACTTTATTATTGACTGCAATTAAAATGTAGTGTACTACTTTCTGAGCAGCTCTTATGTGTCTAAAAATAATTAAAAATCTGAATGATAAATAGACATGAATGAGAATTTAACTAATTTACATGCATAAAGAAGAAAGTATATTAAATACTTTTTAGAATAAATTACAAACTAGAATAAATTACAAATATAACATTAATACGGAACTATCTAACTTTATACAGCATGTGCTTTAGGTATCTCATTAAATATTCATTATGTGCCGTATAAATAAAACATTTAATGATTTGACTTGCAAATTTATAAAAAAATTCCAATTTTTAGATGCAGTGGAGGAACGATTGCGTGTTATTCTCATTGAAGGACCTAAAAATATAATGAATTTCAATGATATGAAACCGGAATTACCACCGTTTTATGATGAGAAGAAATTTCGGTTGGGCCAGCAAGCCTTCTACAATAATGTGTTCTCCATGATGATCGCGAAACTTTGTGGCCTTGTATCGCTCCTAGCCATTTCGACCATATTGGATGTAGTAATGTTCACCAAACAAAGCGGTATTCCATGTTTGGCATATCGCAGATATGCGGAGACGATTCTTCATACATTCGTGTGGCATGAGAAGAAGCCCAACGGCAAACCCAATGAGTAATTATATTTAAAAAAACGCTGCGGAAAAAATAATATCGAAAATCATTAAAAATACAAGTATTATTAAAAATACTTAATTATTAGATAAATTGAATATATACTTGACAAAAGTCTAAACACATCCCTTGATATTATGTCAGTAAAAATAAATTAAATCACCATATTAAATCATCTTTGCAAAGATGGAAAAACATAATTTGATCAAGAAACCGGGAGATAAAAGAAAGCTTTCAAGAGAAACAACTGGAATGTCTTCCTTTCACTTTCGGAACTTCGTATAATTTCTCTCTTTTCGTGCCACATATTTTCAACGGGAACTTAAATCTTCTGTGCGTTTCTGAAATATTTTGAGTTTAAAGTGACTATCGTTCAATTATGGCAAAGAAAAATTGTGATTTGTTAGTAGAAATATGTGTACAAGTGTGCATTTTGCGATCAGAGAGTTTTTCGCAGCGAAATGTAAAATCCAGAATTCTTAAGAATTTAGATGAAAACAGGATGTGTCAGACTTTGTCAAGTTAAAAAATTGCCGAAACAGATAAAAATGCGTAATAATACAGTAAATTTATAAAAACGTTAATTTACTATCGAAAGATTATTTTCTTGAATAAAGAAGTTAATAATAAATATTTAATACTAAAAATTATTAGGAATATGCGTACGTTTTAAGAAATTTGTATATTTTGTTTGTATATATTTATTTGTATATTTGTGTATTTTATTTACTAACACTTTTACTCAGTATTGTGTATACTATCTGTAAATGCCGAATACTTTTTTTTAATATTCTGTACAATAATTATTGCAGGTTCTTGGAATCTCTAAAAATCGTTCGTCGAAAACACTGTATTGCTTTCCGAAGAAGCACCGAGGCTGGCGTTCATAAGCCTACGCAACTGGATATGACATTGGCTCAGTTCGGATTCATCGGATACAGTTTAGTGAGCGACGAATACCTGGGGATAAACACCACTCCCGAGGAGATGGAAGGTGTAGTGCATCTCTGGCGAGTCATCGGCAGTATGCTTGGAATGGATGACAAGTTCGTACAGTTATTTATCATTTATTGCTTACAGTACAGTAACAGAAACATAAGCAATGGCAGATTGTCATCAGGTATTTTAGTAAAATAATTCACCAGGAGGTCGATTATGTATCTTTTAAAAGAGTGAAAATGTGAAAAGTGAGCAGATTTACTAGAATATTTGTAATTTCATTGGTAAATTTGCTCACTTTTCACATTCTCACTCTTTTAAAAGATACATAATCGACCCCTAGGGATAATTTTATTGGTAAATTGTACATTCAAATCCATAATTCAGAAATATCTGTTTCTTCAGATTCAATCTTTGCTCGGGAACTGTCGAAGAATCTCGCGTCCTTTGTCAAAGATTGCTGGAAGAAGTTTTCATTCCTGGCCTGGCAAATAGAAATGAGAATTTCAATCAGATGGGCACGGTGATGCTGCAGAGTCTCTGGCCCATCAATTTTAATATCGAGCCGATAGCATTCGTTGCCTTTACACTTTACCTGGCTTCCTCGACTGCTCGTAACAATAATCACACTCTTGAAATAGGTAACATAACAAGAGTCAAGCTTTATGAAGCTGATAAAATTTAAAAAAATATCGTATATAACTAACAAAAGTCACAATTTTTTATATCTCAATTTTGTAGAAAGATTTTTGCAATGAATTCAAGTAAAGTATTAATGTATGTAATGTATGTATTGTTCAGCTATGAGATAAATTATATGTAATAATAATTTTAATATAATAAATAACATACAATTTAATATATTTTAGATACCAAGGCTATGCCGTTTTACAGCTGGTACTTGTTCAATTTGCAACATTTTGTGCTGAAGTACTTATTGCGACCTAGTGCCTGGTGGTCTCCAATCTTCCGCGCATTTTTTAATGGCTTAATGCGACATTCGATTTTCTTGCTGAAAAATTTTCCCTTTCTTGCGTATTGGAAATTCGGAAGAAAATACGCAAAGGTTAATATATTTCGTTATCGCTTCGATTGAGAATTTTATTGAAATGATAAGAGATATCGGCATTATGAAAAATTATATTAAAATAAATATTGTTAAAAGGAAAATCTGCATAAACGTTATTATACATGCATACTTAACTTGTTATTATTGCATGTGTAATAATAATTTTCAGAAAAGTGATAAATGTTCCTACAAAAAAATGAAAAGACAAAATTTTTGCAAAAACAAACAATATTTTATGAAATATGCATAGCATTCACCAACATATACAAAATGTCTTACAATCACCATATAATATTTTAATGGCGTATTCTGAAAATAATACGAAGAGGAGATCATGGCAGAGAGACATGTGCTGCTCTAACAATAAGAAAGCCGGTATTCATAGTCGGTTTTTATTTCAAAGTCGTCTTAAGC
This sequence comes from Tetramorium alpestre, assembly GCA_021460005.1. Lineage (NCBI taxonomy): Eukaryota > Metazoa > Arthropoda > Insecta > Hymenoptera > Formicidae > Tetramorium > Tetramorium alpestre. The sequence continues at coordinate 161,437 of JAJVSH010000234.1, forward strand.
AAAAATGTCTTAAGATAAAATGTGATTGATTTTATGATCGGTTTATAACGATGGTCTTAAATATAAAAGAACAAATTATATAAATAATAACTAAAAGATTTAAATTATTCGATCGTTACCTCTCGATGGACTAAGGCAACTCATCGAAAGTATCTTGCCAAGAACACTCTTCTACGGAAAACATATGAAATCGATATTAAATTGTAAGTTTTCTATATCTGATGCAGAAATTAAGGCGGAAATTTTTCCACTTTAATTTCTGCAATTTTGGAAGTTTTAAAAGAAAAAGATTAAGGCTCGTTTCTGAGCTGCAGCACCATTGAAGAAGAAAAAGATTTTAGAAGTAAAATAGAATAAAAAATTCTAATGCGAATATATCGAAGTCACAATAGTTATTAAATTATTATCGATCAAATATTAACTAGTAGTACTATGTATAAGCAGTATTATACGTAATATTCTTTGTTTCATTTTTTTCAGTAATAATTCAAAACCTATTGTGACGTTTTCGTATTAGCATTTTTTATTCTATTTTACCTCCAGAATATTGAAATATTGTACAATAATTGTGAGATATCTTGTATAAGACAATTTTAATATAATTATTAAAGGACTAAAAATTTTAATATAATTATTGTAATTATAATATTAATATAATAATTGTATATAACTACTAACTATATTGGATTTTATTATATTTTAGATTTCAATATATTCTTTTCACTATAACAATTCAATTGTATAGTGAAAAGAATATACTGAAGATGAAAGTAATATTCAATCTAACGCTCAATTAATCATTAATAATATTAGCATAATTTTCAGATAATATATTCAAATATTCAAAATGTATTCTTTTTATATCACTCAAATCAGTGATCTTTAAATTTTTAATTTTGTTGTTAAAAATAATATATTACATTTCGATTATATTTCTGTTCATTTATTATTAGCAGTGCAATTTACATTTTACAATTATACAAGGTTTTACCAAATTAAACAGTCGCATTTTAACAACATACACATTTTGTGACTAAAAATAAAAAAGTTTCATGTATATAAATTATATATGCCTTTAAAAGTATAGAAGCTTTGAAATACTGAAAGGTTCTGACAGAAGAAAGAAATTAATTTTATTAAATTCTATTCCATTTCTTTAAAACATTATATGGTTATGAAATAATATGAAAACATTTTGTATTCTCATTATTGAAAAGTTTGCTTGAGTTACCGAAATTATAAAATAAAATACTTCTAATTTAAGCGATTGAAAGAGTCAGGATTGAATTTTGAGAGTACTGAAAGTAATTCGAGCTTATGCGTTACGAATGTTTAAAGAATATTCAAATAAAATCGGTAAGCATCGTGCACGAAAATAGAATAATATCTTGAATCTCTAAAAAGAATTTATAGGTTTGGTTGCTTCATATAAAATATAGAACATAGAATATATAACATGAGAAGAGTACGTCTAAGGAAATGTTATAAATATGATTAATTTACAATTAGAATTGTTACAATATTTATACATATATTTAATATAAGTACATTTTACATAGGTATTAACACTTTAAATATCAAAATCTCGAGATATATCGACATCGATCGCTAGGACAACATGTTATCGCCTTAGACATGCTCTTCACGTTATACATTCTATATTTTACGAATAATCATATAACCAAACCTACAAATTTCTTTTGAAGATTCAAGAAATTATCTCATTTTAGCGCACGATGTTTACCGGTAAGCTTTAGTTGAATATTCTTCAAGTATTTGTAACGTACAAGATCAAATTGCTTTAAATACTCTCAAAGTTCAATCTTGATTCTTTCAATCATTAGGTTAATGTTATTTGACATGAAACGTAAAAATATTAAACTGCGCTATTCTAAGTAAGATATTACAGATAAGATCAAATATGTATATAATTTTGTATGTCATATTTTAATACGTTATATTTTTATAATAAATAAAAATAGTTTTCTCTTTTTTAAATGTTATAATCCTTTTAATAATTGATATCCTTATAATAATTAATATGATAATACAAAAATAATTGTATTTATTATATTAAATCATTATTTTACAAATTATTGCTAAACTAACAAAATCGCGATTAATATACATACAAATAAAGTTTATTACGAATGGATGTTTCTCACATGTCACTAATAAAAGTAATAAACAGATCCAATATTTCAAGACAAAGAAATTGCCCAACTGTCGTAACCACTTTAGGACCCGTGCAATATGCACATGCAAACGCGACCCATTTGCACGCCACGTCAATTATAGTCCCGGCGCGTCTAATTGCATCTCGTCAAAACAACTTTTTTCTTCTTTACATACCTCTTCCGGTATGCGCAACAATGATGAGTAATAAACGGTGCACATGTGACAGTCCGTGACGATTCGACATTGTGAAATAACGTTACATACAAAGGTATTAGTGCCAAGTATCGTGACAAATTGCAACCGTCGAACAAAGAATATCACCTCTTCATTAAAATAAACAATTAAAATTTATTTGCACAGGAATCTTATCTCTTACAATTAAATATATACAAATATACACACAGGAATCTTATCTTTTACAGTTAAATATATACAAATATGTACACATAAATTTGCATTTAAATTTTATAACATAGTAGGAATAATTTTTAGAATTAATTTAATTCCATAAATTTCCACACGAAAACTTATTTAATTAGTAATTAAATTATTTACTGACTACAAATTTGTAACTCTGTTGGACAATTTGACATATAAGACTAATATAATCTATCTTCAAATGACAAATAATGATTCAGCATCGTTTTGATTTTCCGATATATTTGTGAACAATTTAATTTAATTCTTATAGTCAACATTTCTATTTTATATGCTTTGTTGGATTTAATCTTTGCTATAGTTTCTTATCAAACAGACCAACGTTGTATTGTTATGATTTCAATTCAATTAGTATATGAATTTAATCATCGTGATACTTTATAATTGTTAGCTTGTTCTCATTGCCTTTATTAATTTTTAAACTTGACTTTTTTATTCTTTTTTTAATATTAAATTATTGCTGCTAAAGAAGGTTAAGACCATGGTCAAAACGTTTAATTGTTTTTAGTATACACTATTGTAAATAGATTTTATTTTAAACCAACATTCTTATTTTGTTTTGTGTTTTAGCCGTTATTTTCTTACGTACATAGTCTTACATTACATAGTTTATAACAAGTATTGACTTTTCTATTAATTATTCAATTAAGTTAACTGTATAATTAAGATATATTTAGAATTATCGCTACCAGTGAAAAAATATAATCAAATTTAATATGAGATAATTAAAATATTGAAATGATTGAAATATTGAAGAGATATAATTGAAATATCTGGGCATATTTTTTATTATTTTACATACGAGAAACACTTAGAGAAAGACATTTAGAGAATAAAAGAAATCAACAGAATGTAACTGTCCATAAAATAAAATAGGCGCGGCCTCCTGCAGCCGTTGAATGACGAAGAACGGCCGCAGCCTGATCTACCGCAAAAGGGTAAGTTGCACCTGCGGATGGGAGGTAAAGTTCGGTTATGGTGTGGCTTTCACGCTGGCCGTCTTCGAGGCGAAGCGTCTCCTCGTGCTCGCCTTGGAGATATTTGCGGAGTGGCAGGTGATTCGTATCGCAGGTGGTTCCCAACCGGTCGCCTTTACCTTGGCGGACTTCACCCTGGGATTGCCGTGTGCCCTTATCACCGTACGCACTATACGCAGGTAACGCAGATCATTTGCTCACAGCGATGGATGAACGAGTGAGACGTGTACTCGTCGAATAATATTTATTAATTTAAAAGGCCTGCGATAATACACAATTATTTTTCCGATCAATTCTTCTTCGATAAGCAATTCGGGCATAAAGGATATAAAAAGAGCAAATTATAACTAGAATATAAATACTTTCGATTTTATCAAAGAAGAATCAAATCGAAAACAATTGTATATTATCGTCAAAGTTTATTATTATTACATTATTTATGATTATTTAAGACATATTGCATGTTATTTTATTATAAATTATTATGTTACGTTATTAATTATATAAGATTATATTAATTAATTATGTTTTTACTGCAACTCCTTTTATAAACTCTTGACGTGACTTTGTAATAATGGATGCACTCTTGCAGGCGCAAATTGAATTCGCGTTCGAAAACTAGGCATGTGCTGAGATGTCTTTTGACAATGATAATTGTGTGTACCGCTATGAACGCGATGACATTAGTTTCGATAGGGTATCACATCAGCGTGAGGCAAGAGACTTTAATTGATATCTTCAACGCCTCCATGCATCTGTACGCCACTAACGCGTCGTATAAATACGCAATCGACGAGATCCAATTTGTGTTACAATGCTGCGGTCACTCCTCTTATATCGATTGGTTTCTCTTTGACTGGCAGGTAATCCTTCAATATTACATCTGTTTTGATCGTTGCAGATATCGAAAACGTCCTACAAATTCGCTGATTGATGAGAAATAAGCAATCTAGTAGTTTAATCTTTATCGTGATTTGTCCTGTAATATTCATCTTTTTCAATTCTTTCTTAAAAATAAAAAAAATCATTGATAACGCTATATTTATAGCGATGTCGGTATACTTTATAATTTATTATTAATATGATTTCTATAATACTTCTGATAATAAATGTTTTAAGAATGTTTAAAGAATTTTTTTCTTGATTGAAAAATAAGAGAGATTAATAAAAAAAAAGAATATATATATTTACGATATATATTTTCGACAAGAAAGTAGATTACGCGTCTCGAGAGGAAATGGTGGAGCAAAACAGAATCTCGGATGAAGACTACAGAAGTCTTGGAGTCCCTTTTAGCTGCTGCAACTTGCGCGTTGCGGCACCTTGCATGCACTTAGAGATGACGAATGACAAAACGATAAACGTGAACGGCTGCGCAGAAGTCATCAGCCCCATTCTTCTCAGAATTGTCATAGTCGCTTACGCTATGACTATTACTTTGATCGTTATGCAAGTGCTACTGGCCTTTCTAATTATCAGAGTACGTTATCTTGCCTAATCAGACTTGCGCCAAGCGTTCCTAGAATAAAAACTACAAGACAATGATTATTATTGGCACATTATTACATGCCCTCGATAAAAATGCTTTATTTTACATCATATAATAATAATAATACTTTACTGAAAAGTTACGATAAATCGTTGACAAATATCGCAATGGAATATTTAGAATTAAAAGGTTAATAAAAAACTTGAAATTAATTATTTAATTATTTAAATTATATACAATACGCGGAAACGAAACAAAACTATTTTAGTTAAAACGTTTCAAATTACTTATGTAACGATTTCACAAACACTATTGTTTATCCATACTATATGTCTGGCATTCTATTATCGCAGGTGGTGTGTAAATTTGTCCCTGTGGAAACGTCCTTTCCTCGGGTAAGATGTTCCGCTGTGCCATTCTCTATTATAAACACATCGTCAAGGACCTACGTGCCACGTTTTTCACTTAGGAAATCCGCTTGGCGCAAAAAACCGAGCATGCACTGTTGTTCGTTAACAGCTAAAGATGTTTTCATCAAGGAAAACCAGAAAAATAGATCGTCCAAGGCCAGACACAGATATCCCACTTTGAACCACGGAAATAGGTAAGTGGAAATCTTTTTAACGTAAATAGAAAGAGAGAGAGAGAGAGAGAGAGAGAGAGAGAGAGAGAAACAGCTCTTTGAATTTTTAAACTAATTTTAAATTAAAGATAACTTCTTTTAAAAATCGTTCTCTTTTATAATTATTTTTTTGTGTTTAAAAAAACAACAATTAAATTAAATATTATTGAATTAATCGTGATCTAAAAACAAATTTCTGAAAAATTTAGAAATACCTTGTAGTTATGTAAAATTAACAAAAATATAATTAATAATAGAAACGAAAAAAGATAGTATAAAATCTCATAGTAGAGATAACTTTTTGTATAGATAATTATTATATAATTCGAGTAGCTCTTGACTGACAAAGTTGCCATTTGAATATGCAAAAATAAAAGTAACTATGATGTTTTTCTCAATAGTACTTGGGACGTGGCAAAGATTAAGCCGAGCGTTCACGAGGAGCACAAAATATCCATGGAATGTCTTCGTAATAGATGTGCGCGTTGATGCCACTTTGCGCTAATGAACCGTAGATCATCGAAGCGATTAGAGCAGCGGCTGTCTTTCGGACAAACTGCATATTAACGGTTGCAAAACGCTAATTGCCACGATTAGAGGTAAGTCGTGTCATCGGCTGGGCAATGAGTTATTTGGTGGGAGAGACGAGTAAATTTCCTGTGTCTGAAGGCCGAGACATCGGGAATTCAGTGTAGTTTGAAACAACGAAGACGAGTAATGCTTTCGCTTTCGCCGTTGACGTCATTCAAGTACTTATAACTTCGATTTGTAGCTTCGATCTTATCGCGCAATCGTATTGAGGTGTCACGATATTTTTTTTGTAATAAATTTACGATAAAATGAATTCATTACAAATGCGATCACGTGGCTTCTGTCTTACGTGCGATATATTCAACGATTGTGATTATTCTAATTGTTACTTCATATCGAATTGACAGTTTTAGAGACTGATGTAGTAATTTTCAAGACTGGAGGCAAGCAGCTCGCGGTATTCGATTCGTTAATCCCGCTTGCTCCTTTCTGTGCTTCTTCTGCAGACCGATGACTGTAATAGAACTGGTGACGTCCCATGAGCGAGAACTCGTGTTCCTCTCATTGCATTTCATCGGCACTCTCGCATGCTGAAAATACAGTCCTGGAGGAACCCGAAAAGTCCCCCGAACGAGGTTTATAGTTCACGACGGGAACGCAATTAGCCTCACGCTCGATTATTCAAGAGAAGAATATCTATTCCGGTCTATTTAAGATTTAGGTCGTACGTATTTTATTATCTTCCTGTGTGCGTGTATGAAATAAACTAAATACACAATGCGCACGGGACATTACAAAAAATAATAACAAATCGTGATTTCGCAGTAAACTTTCAAATGCGTTGCAAATGCGTTTTAAAGAAATAAAACGGCTAACCGACGGATTAACTATATTGATCTTGTGCAAATCTTTCTCTTATTTGATACATAAATAAGACGTTATAAAATAAAGAGCTGTAATTTAACAACATCGATAAATACATTATTTATATCAATTAACAACGTCATAAATACTACAGAAAGGATAGGAGATATCTTAATTATATGTATGTTTATGAAAAGAATTTGCTAAAGACTAACATTAAAAATAATTTGTAGAATGAAATATGTGACATTTAAAACACAGAAATTGAATATACAAATGCATAACATTATTGTAGCAAGTTATGCTTCGACGATACGAGATCGAACAATTGAATCGATTAGAAGAGAAAGGGAATCTGTGACAAAATCACATATTTGAGAAAAATAAAAATTCCTCGTCCGTAGGAATGCTTTACCTCCGTTCGTTGTTCCTACATTCGTGAGTGGAACACTAAGTCTACCGACACTTTATGTATACTTATTTTTACCGTGACCGGTCAAATGACCGATTGCGATAAGTAAGAGGCTACATATATTTCTCAGAAGAGGAAGAACAAGAGAAGAAATAAAAATAGAAATATTGAAAAATTTATTGTACGTATATTATTAGAAAATTCATAAAGTTAAATGACGATGTGATAATGTTGAATATTATGTACGTAACTCCTTTAAAATTCTGGTTAAAAACGGACGAATTAGAAAAATCTTGTAGGCGTGATGAAATATTCTGGTTATTATAAGTTATAAAGTATTGAGTTCTATTACAATAACCAGAATTTCTATTATAATCACTAGAATATTGGATTAATCTTGCAAGATTTTCTGATTCGTCCGTTTTCAACCAGAATTTTCTTTCAGTGTTTACACAAAAGTTTGAAAACGGTCACTTGACCGGGTCGTGGTAGGTTTAGTGTTCATTTAAAATGTCACATGTTCCCGTTCTGCGTATTATATTCGGAATTGATTCCGATCGATATTATTCCAGTTTCCCAAAGCGCAATAGAGATGTTTAGGAAGCAATAAATTAATTTTGATTGGAATTCATTTTGAAAAGTTCCATAAATCGTACGCAGCTTCAAATCGAATGCAAGTGTAATAAAACAGATTTCAAATCGGCAGATCGCAAGTTTTTCTTTCTAAAAACTTTCCGCGCGCCGTCTTCGACGACGCTCGGGCGCGATCGGAGGCGCTCGTGGAATGCTCGATTGCTCGACGCTTGGAAAACGGTCGGCGCGGCAGTGCGCGAACGGCCGTGCGACAGTACGGTTGATTTGGGAGAGCGGGTTGACCGCGCGGCAGCCGACATCGAGTGACCGCTACACCGAAACCGCCATCACGCCGTCGTAGCATGTGCCCACTAGTCCGGAGCCACGTATGCCGCTTACCGCATCGCGAGCCGCACAATAAACTCGCGTCCTACGGCTACCGTTAGGGCGGCCATATTTCCGCGCGCGGATCTCCCGCTTTTTTTTCACGCATGTGACCTCCGGGGACCCGCGGAGTTCACGGCACCCCCCCATTTTAAAATCGCGCCGTACGTGTATGAGTGTGCGTGTGTGTGTATGTGTGTGCAAACGCGCGGTGAGATANTATGATCTTCTCTTGGATATTCCAGTGAGTCCGTGTGGTGAGCGCCTTATACCGGGTGGCCGGAGTCGACTGCGCGCTCCAAGTGCAAAGCGGCGTATGTATTTTTTTTTTTGCTGTCGCTCTCGCTGCGACGCACAGAAGGAGAGAGAGAGAGAGAAGGAGAAGGAAAGAAGAGGAGAAAGAGCGAAAAAGTCGAGAGCGGCAGTCGGTCTGTGCGAACATCGACAGTGAGATAGATAGAGAGCGAGCGAAAGGAGGGAGCGATCCGGTGTAAAAGGAATCTCGACCGATTTCCAAGGAGACGCCAGTTGTCAGGATGAGTTATTGCACCAACGCGCCCATGGTCACGCACACTTGCGAGACCCTTCTCAGCAAGTGCGAAATCCCGATCATCGACCTCGCTCACATGGGTAAGCAGCTGGTCTTTTTTTTTCTTTTGGATTCCCGCGTCTGCGCGACGTGTCGTCTCGCTCGTCCCTCGCGGGCGGAAATTCCGTTCGCGAGACATAGGTCGTATTTCAAAATTCATTGCTAATGCTGAAAATCTATAGTGCACGTATCCAGTTGGAAATAGTTGATCAAGTCGATGTCGAATCGATATCGACGTCGATGTCTTTTCGATCATCATTTCTCACTGGGTATACTTTAGATTTTCAGCGCTGGCAGTGAATTTTGGAACACAGGCATGAATCGGGCGATTTCGCGGGAATTTCGTCGATCGACGCGGGTCGTAAACAATCTCGAGATTGTTTACGACCTGCGCCGCGCCGGCGAGGAACGTCGGAATCGGGCGAACCGCGACTCGCCGCGAGAGATCTCGGTTGCCGGTGTCGCAAGTCGGTCATAGGTCGGCCACGGTGACGAAATTACACGGCGTGACAGAACTAGACTGACGCACCTCGGAATCCACTGACGCAGATAACGCGACGTCTCCGGTTCTCCGGACAAACAGTAATTCGAAAGTCCGCGGGATCGTATTGCCGACCCGAGTAGTCGCAAGAGCCTTCAGCGCCTCGAATTATTATATAGCGAACATGTAAGTTTGACGAAAAGTTTCAATTTAAGACACGTTTAAGGGCCGGTTTTTCCAACTTCTTGGTAAATTAACTAACAATTTAATCATACGTCTGAACCTGTCCTGAACGTCTGAAACCCTAAATGGAGAAAAAGAAAGGCTAATTGCGATTTGGATTTTCGGTAGTCTAATAATATTTCTGCGAATTTTGTATATTCTCTTTCTTTTTAACTCAAGCTTTCTTCTCTCTCTTTCTCTCTCTCTCTCTCTCTCTCTCTCTCTCTATTTAATTGTATATTTTCAAATCGATCGCATTTCTTATTAATGTTTAAAAATCAAGAATATTGATTCTCATTAATACTGCAGGATATAGAATTCAAAGTTTTAACCATGACGTTGAAAGACTAACAGCCATTAATTAAATTGAAATTAATCGTCAAGTGGCAGCTGATAGAATCTCCGTTAATATCTTCCAATCTTGAGATTGGGATTTTCTGAAATCGCTTTATTCTCCTCTACCTCGGTAACGAGTTTCCGAACTGCGATCGGAAAAAAAACATTTCGCACGTGCGAAAAAGTTATCTCGCGATTGAGATTATCTCCGTTATCGAATTGCTTGATTCGAATTGCCTTCATTTATCGCTACTATCTATCGAGAGATTTTAACAAATCATTCAATTATTGAGATATCGCATATCGTAGATATTTATACTATAGTAATAAAATCTTAACCTTTCCTCTCGGACTTTCCAGTTTTAATTATGCCCGCCATTGGCGTAGCGCAAAAGCCAGCTTTTCTTCTTATAAGTAAAAACACATTAATAGGTGTCGTTGTAACAGAGTGTAGGCGACGCAAAATGCATGAAGCGTAGTAAAAATAAGTGACATTTATTTGTTGCTACATCTAACAGACGTTCTTCAGCGTATTTCTTTAGCGCCTTACACTTTATCCACTTCGAATCATCACGTATATATTATTTCCATCATTCTACAATTATTTTCTAGCCGTTTCAATATTTTTATCAAATCGGAATTTCCATTATATTTTATGATTCGTTTTTTAAAAAGAAAAAAGCTATTTTCTTATTCGGAACAATTAAATATTTTGTCTAGACAGACAAATAATAGTGTTTCGCTTTATCAGTCTAGTGTTATTAACTAAAGAGATAAAATAAAACACAGTTATTTGTCCCTTAAAATTCATTTAAGAGCTCTTCGAGCTCTTGTTTGTGACATTCGTCAGTCTGTCATGCGTTTCTGAGATCGAAAGAAGAACCGAAGGAAATCGTTTGTCTTATCCTAAAGTCCCGGATCTGCTTTTTCCTTTAACTTCTCGCACTTCCGTCTGTATTATAATACGACAAAGGTTTGAAGATAAATTTCAAACAGTACAGTGGTTAGTTGTTGAGAGTCCATCATATGGTAGCACGTTAGTAAGGCATCAGCGGGAGCAGGACACCCTGTATAAACGTTCGAGGGCGCCAAGGGAGGGGCCCTTCTTTGTGAGAGGGGCTCTGACCTCAACGGATCGTCGGACCCGCGATAGGCGCCTCCGGTTGCCGCTGGCTGGTTCGTCTGGCTAGGTGCCTGGCCTCGTTGCCAAGCAGCCGTAAAACCGTCGTCTCTCACTCTCGAATCCTCGAAATTCCTCGCCAACTCGATCCTACGAGCATCGTCGGAGCATCGTCCTGTCCGGACGTCGCCTCGATCTCTTCGCCTCCTCGGGTTTTATCACCGTCGGAACGTTATGTCGCCGCAAACGTTACATAAAAGAAAGTATTTTACGTTCAAAGTGACTTTCTTCTATAATCTCATATTCTGCACTGTTAAACTCGTAATGTCAAATTAGACTCAATTTGAGTCATTTTTAATTATTCTATAGGTCGCCACTGCTCCTACTCAATATTTCATTAATTTTTACTAAAAGGGTGGTAAAATTTTGATTAACATGGAAGTAAAATTAGATAAATTAACTTCCATGTTAGTCAAAATTTACCTTCTTTTTAGTCACAATTAATGAAATATGGATTAGGAGCAGTAGCAACCTCATAGGAATTTTCATTGTAAGGTTATTGTTTTACAGTAAACATATTCCTCTTTCAAATTGATTGAAAAATACTGTTTTCTCTCTTAAATGCTCTTGTTTATATAATTTTTCTCTTGATTTCGGAGGAATTCTTTTGAGGTTGATATAAGAGTAAAATCCACCAAGATTTAAAGGATTCCACGTATATCAAAATTATTTTTGTTTGGGTGTAAAATTATCGTGATCCAACAAATCATGTGTTTCCGTAGAAATTTCGTGGAATGATGGATGAGACATGCTTTATCTCTTTAATCAGTTCCTTTCTTCGTCATTCGTTATTTATTGCGGTTCTTATTGATAATTTTTATATTCCATTTGTCACGGAAATTGATTGTGACAAATATAACTGACGTAATAAATACGTATCGACTTGCGGATTGACCTCCGAGTCCATTTATAATCCGGGAAAACAAGATTAATTGATTAATTTGCACAAATATTATGCCAAGCTGTGAAAATATCGACGCCCGGTTATTTGCCCTACGACATCTAGCTTTGAATAATTACTTTTCATGACGCGCTAAGAATTTAACGTAACGTAACGCAATATTTCCCAGCGATCGCGTGTTCCCTTCTCGTATCTGCCTGTCACGTACCGTAACGTACTTTTCGAGAGGTGCCCGCAACGTGAAAAATTTCTACCAAGCGCAACGGCGGAGTCCTTGAGCGCGAAAAATCGTTTCCCTTCTTTCCTCGTTGCGACTCGCCAGTTAATGGCCAGCGTGGTGAATATACGTAAGTAGCGTGTAAAGTCGCGTACACAGTTGAGCAAACATACACGATGAGTCGACCGACACCGGGGCCCTCCCTCCACGGGGTTCCACGAAGCGAGAACGTTATAAACGGCAGAATAGAGCGATTCATTCAGAAATTTTTCCCATTGCCCCGAAGACTTACGATTGTCAATTTTATCGAAGATAAGGCGCTCAAATTTTTCCGTATAAACAATCTGGAAAATATCTTCCAAATAATATAGAAAATCGATGACTCAGCGGAGACCGAACTTCTAAATGCCGTTCCACATGGCCCTAATCAGAAGTTCTAAGTCGGTCATTGCGATAGACTCGGAAGCAGGATATTATCTGACCTAAAACGACTTTGAGATATGATATATTGTCTCATTTAAAAGTGACGACCTATCCTCTTTCGGTTAATACGAGCCAAATTTCGTGACGTCGCGCATCGTCGATTAGCCGTCTATACGATTATTAAATTACATAAGGGTAAAGCTAACATTCGCACATCTGTTGCAACGTCTGATTCGCCATTTAAAGATCGTGTGTGCTATCCAACCAGCGCTTGCATGCCATTGATCACCTATATTCTAACGGTTCTAAGCGATCTTAAGCTGTACATATATCGAAACCGGTTCTCCACCTTCATATTTGAAAGTATTTATTTATGCAAATTTCTACGCGGCGCAAAAAAAAAAAACTGCACTTTTACTTCGACTTTGGCGAATATTTTTTCTTTCCTCTCGAATGATTTTGCAATGACTATTTGTCCATTGTCGGGACGGGAAAATCGCATTTTTTCTTTCAACCGCATTTGCGAGACCCGATTGGCTCACCGTCGTACGTGCTCTATCGTTTGCAGCTTACTGGCAAAAGTCTGACTAAACTCGTCGCGAAGTAGAACACGCGTGTGCACTCGCGTCGACCTAACACGCTCGAATTTTCACGCGCGGCTTAAATAGCTTGTAACACGGCGACGCACATCGCCAATGAAATATCTCGCGCGCCTTCGCGTCTGGCGGCTCTGGATTGTGATTTAGGTATTTGCCGAACCCTAGAAAATGACAGTTTACGTGAGAAAAGCATCGTAACGCGTTTCAGTTTTGCCTTCGTATGCCTACCACATGATGGTGTTTTATCTTTCACGTGTTACTCCGATATTCACTGCCAATACTGCAAAGTCATAGTTTGTGTCACGTACATCACTGTTAAACTCGTAGTGTTAAATTAAACTCAATTTGAGTCATTTTTAACTATTCCATGAAATTTTGACTAACATGGAAGTTAAATTAGATAAATTAACTTCAATTTTAGTCAAAATTAATGAAATATTGAGTAGGAGCAGTGGCAACCCCATAAGAGTTTATGGTGTATATTTACAGATTTTCAGTACTGGCAGTGAATTTCGCTGTGAGACCTGCCACTGAGACGTAACCTTTTTTGTGAGAAATGAAAAGCCTTTAATCTCTTTTAGAGCTGTAATATATACGTTCTTAAAGGATCAACTTTCACAAAACCCATTTTTCCCAACTTAAAGTTATTTTCTCCAATTTTGACATTCACATATTTTCTGTTTATGTAGGAATTGAGTTTCCTTTCTTCTATTTTATTTTGCATGATATTTATAAAATTTACTTTAATTTCACGTAACTTGTAACTTATAACATTTTATAATATAATTCAATATTAATTCCAGTTCACAAAACTTTTTCTGTTCAATCGATTTCACTTATCCTGCTTAATGCTTTCTTCAGAGAATCTAATGCAAAAATGTCTCATACAGTTCTGCTTTGTTTTCTTTTATCTGTCAGCACGCTATTAGGTCACACGCATCACGTACGTGCGTGCGGGAGGCTAATGACCATACCAGTAGAATTGCGAAATTTTGATACGACAGGCACTTAGGGAACTCCCAGGCCGCGGAATTCGCGACGGCAGGGATATTGTTGCGATAAGTAGAACCGTGAGACAACAGGGTGTACATATATATGATGGAAGTTGCGGGATTAAATTAAACAAGCTTGCAACGGTTTGCGTTGGTACCTGGGTATCAAATATGCATGTGTGCATATTAAACACGAGACGGACTCGAGATATCTGTGAGAACGCGAGTTTATTTTTACGATTCAGAATGCCGATGAAGCGAAATTAATCTACCCATCCTAAACGTAAAGAATTCATTCGTTCTATTTCAGCGTTTGTATAATAAAAAAAAAAAACGCACGTGCGGATAGAGAACTCCAGTTTTTTAAAGACTTTTTTGCACTAATTCCCCGTAAGTTCGTACGATAAATAATCTCGTATGGAAATCAAATAAAAAAGATATGCAAAAACTGCAAAACAGCCTGATAGAGAGAATGACGTAGCTGGAAGTCCGACATTGGCATCGTCGAATTGATAACAATGTATTGAGATACAGCGATATTGCGCTTTGTGTTGCAACTAAACTTTGCACACGTGCAGAGGATTGCAAATACATTAACAAAAACTCGCGGAAGTTCGTGTCGTTGAGATACGTGTCGTGAATAAAAGAAAAAAACATTCCACTTCTTACGTTCGTTCAAATGAATACAGATGTAAAAGTTGAGAAATTTCGCAAAACTTGTTCGCAAAATAAGAGCATTATCGTGTCAAATTTCGTTTGCGTGTGCATTGCATGTGCAGATCGACGATGCATCTATATGCGCGTATGCATCATAAAATCGAACACTGTCGAATGTTGACATCTTTCCTCGTATCGCCTTTATATCGCTATATCCGAAATTGTTTTTCCTCTTGTTTATGTAGATACGTCCAACGAGTTTTACAAGTTTTCTGCGTTTATACGCAGAAAGCATAAGACGCACATTTCTACGAAAGATGAACGCTCTCATCGTATTTTTTTCAAAAATCACAGAACTCGTGAAGCGAGGATAAAATTAAGCATTTATGCTTCTGGTATTTTTTACCAATTTATTTTATGTTTATTCTCATGAACACAATTACGAATTTATACAATCAATTAAGTGCGACGTATAATTATATTAGATTGAAAAATATTATTCACTACTAATCTTAATCTAACTATGTCTATAAAAGAAAAGTGAGAAGAAGGAAAATATAATAGAAAAAGGGAAGAGAAAGATAAATGAATTAATTTGCAGATATCAATAATTGAATATTAACATTTTTACTTTTTCTTTATCTATAAAAGCTTCAACATGTTTTAAATGAGAAAAAAAATTTTCTGTTTTAATGATAGAAAGAGATAGAAGGTTTTAGATTATTTTAAAAATAAATCAATAAATAAACCAATCTTTTACATCAGTTATGTTCTTTCTAAAGCAAAATTTGTACTATAAATTCGTGTTAGTTGAACATATGTTCCTAATAATAAGTATAAGCTCACAAGTCAGATGATCTTCTCTTCATGTTTTCAATTGAATTTAGAGATTATTCTATATACACTAGTAGTAGTGTGATCAGTAAACACAGTGTCACAATATATTGTCGATAATATATGGATTTAGGATCGTACACCATCCTATTCAACTTAATTTTAAGAATTTTTCAATAAAATTAGAACATTCATAATACTATAATTTCAAAAAAATAAAAAAATGATTAATTTTAAATAAAAACAAAAAGCTCCTTTTAAGGAAGTTCTAAGAATTTATATTAATATATTAAACATATTATGAATTTATGCAAAATCTGTGTAAAATTAAATAAAAAATTCACAAATCCAAAATAGCAACTGTTAATAAGTGATTAAATACTTTAATATTGTTTATTAATATCCAGATATCAAATAATGTCGACGCGAATGATAAAAAATTTATAATATTTGTATAATGTCGCACTTGCTGGTAAGCTACATATCGCGGCACCTTCGGAGTCGATGTCCGGTAACGGTATACCCGATCGTTATACTCTAGGCGAAAGTACCGGGGAGTCTGTCGCTACCAGGAGAAACTCCGACGAATATTTTCTCTGCGATTATATGTATGTACACCCTAGAAACTCGGCTCCCCGTCTTTAGTTGCACCTGTATACTTTTTCTATATCTGCTACGTAGAAAAGAATACGCGATTGTAAAAGTTCCTTTTGTATTTTCCATTAAATTTATGTCTTACGTTAAACTTCGATTTTGTATCCCCCGTGATATTAACCCTCATTATTAGTAAGCCATTCTCCAATAAGACTACGTTTTCGAATATATTTTTATGGCCATTTTTCATGCCAACTCATACTTTAAAGATAAAATTTCTTCAACAATGTTACTACAGTTGTCGCAAAAAGTTAAATAAATATTAGTATAAATAATTATCGATATAAGTTTATTTTATTGTTTCTCGGGTAATGTCAAGTAACATTTTATTTTTTTAAATTATTAATTATTAATAATATGTACGTTGAAACTGAGAGAAAAACGTGAGATTCGATTATCAGATATATAAAATTGGGACAAATTAGAATTCTATCAAATTGTTATTTATATTGAAATATTTTTAAATAAAGTAGTACTATAATTTATCGAACTTTTTTTCGTCCGACAGATCAGAACAGATTCGATAAACTCATTTCTTGCGTCGCTGCGATACGACTGTATACATTTCCACCACGTGGCGAGATGGATTCCATCGCGTTAGATGTTTCGAAACATTTCTTCCTGAGCGCGACAGAAAAAAACGTGGACATTATGAATCGGTCGAGAATTGAAACATCTCCGGCTGGCCGTTGCAGTTCGATCGGGATTAGACATCCGGAATCTATTATTACAGGCCGACGTTTTCTCTTATAGTTTTCGCGACGGTATTAGTGCGGCTTTGTCGGCGGCGACTCTTTCGTCTTTTGCACCAGACGAATTTGGCATAGTGCCCGCGGCCGATGTATGCCTCGAGGACGGCGAAACGAAAGCAGTCCTTCTGCCGGCTTTGTCGTCATCGTTGCGTCGCGATGCTGCCAAAATAGCGAACAAAGTAGGAAGAGTTCTACGTCCGGCTGACGTCAGCTGCACGGAGAGTACGCACGCCGGGTAATTTATTGAAGTATACAATCGTATATACAGTCGCGTTTATGTATTTTTCTTAGCGATGGTCGTGTCGATCTTAGTACATACGGCACACGCTATAAAGTAATATCGATTCTTTCGTAAATATCGCATATTTCTTATATTCGCGTATAGAAAATATCGTACACAGTCACATGGAAAAAAATCATATAAATGCCATGCGTTCTATCAATATTAATATTTATACAAACTTTTTTAAAATTAATCGCTAACGATCACTGAAAAAAATTCTGGTTAAAAACGGACGAATCGGAGAAATCTTGTAGGCGTGATCAATTATTCTGGTTATTATAATAGGAATTTTGTTTATTATAAGTTATAAAGTATTGAGTTCTATTATAATAACCAGAATATTTGATCTGACAAGATTTTCTGTTTCGTCCGTCGTTTTTTAACCAGAATTTTTTTTCAGTGATCGTTAGCGATTAATTTTCAAACAGTGATTAATAAAAAAAGACACAAATTGTTGTAAACTGTTCCGCCTTCATCGTTGAGCTCGCAAGGATGGATGGTTTAACGTCATAGGCACAGCATAGGCGAGAATAAAATTTAATCGCCAAATACATAACGGGGAACAAGAGTTAATCGAGTGAACGCTAGGTCCCCCGGGCAAATGTAATAAAACGCGATACGCATGCGGAGCATATACATCTGCGGTTTGTTTCTCCTCTCATCGCTCATGGACGGATCTCGTTACGACACGACGCTCGGGGACGATGGCTTTCTCGAGAATCATGACCTCGCGTCGGCTTCCAAGGCTCGTTGCTAACCGTTTTTGATTTTCATTACTTAAATCGACGGCGCAAAACCACGGCAACAATAAACGCCGTTAATGTCACCGTTTGCGACGTCTATGCTGACGCATAAGTAAAGCGGAATTAATTCCGTGGGTATAAACTTGAGATTGTTCATACATTAATTTCGATATGCACAATTTTATAATTGTTTTGTTAATTTATTTTATTTCAGTTGTTCTATTTTACTTTGTGATTGTATCGAATAGGAAAAAGCGATATTTATTTAACGTTATCTTTATGTGCATTATGGCACAACCGCAACCGGTTGCGTCACATGATAGCGAGACTCTTTTTGTACTAGTATTTTATTATTGTTTTGATAAAGTAAAAATAATAAAAAATTATGAATGTGAACATGATTGCAAATAAGATATAACTGCAGTCATGTGCGTGACATAAAGATGAACCTGTTTGCCGATTTTGTTTTCTTTACTTCACAATATCGGTCCCAATGTCAATGAACGCTCATTGAGTGAAAGACTTAATCGATCATCAGGACAGCCGGTATCGGTTTCGCGTATCGCTTAAAGACTAGAGTCGAGAAATTTGATATTGAGTACCCCAACACTTTCTTAATTCGCAATCAGCGTTCGGTGTAATCTTTCGCGAAAGCTGAGCCTTTTCAATATTTACATCCGTATCCGATCTTAAATTTATATATATTGTACCTATATATAAAATACATTATACTATATTTTCTATAAATGTATATTAAGTTAAGAATATTGCGTGTGCACAACAGTGCAGACATCTTTTTGATATATTGCACGATAAAATTCACGCTCAATACTCGATAATTCGTAATAAATGAAATCGTGCAATAAGAATCCCTCTAAAAATAAACAAGGATAACTGTTCTAATAAATATAAGCGATGAATATAAGCGCAGTATCTTTTCTTTCCGCGCAATCTTATTTCTCATCTCAGTATTCGAGTGTAATCTTACGATTACTTTGCAGGCACGGAGAGATGCCCTCAGAAGGGAGTTGTGAAGCAGGTGGCCTCGAAGCTGCTAAGGGCGCTGTCCGAGAAAGGATTGGCCTTGCTTGTCAACCATGGCATTCCAGAGTGCAAGGTACAACAAGGGGGGAAAAGAGGGGGATACGCGTTTGCAAAAACGATTAGCGTTTGCGAGGCTTCCTTTGATTGATCAGGCGCCGGTGTTGTCGGTCTTGCCGATTTCTGCCGCTTGCGAATGTGGTCAATATCACGCGCTGTCGCAACTTACCGTCGTGACCGAATAATTTAAAACGTTAATTGAAGTGAGTTGGGTAATTTCATGGCACTTTTACGATATTGAAATATCGAATTCAAAATTCATACATGAAAGAATCGGCATTATTTTTAGTGAATTATTTTGTATAAATCTTATATCTGAGAAAATATAATAACGAACCTTTTTAGAGTCAGAAATTTTGCTGAAAATGATAAAAATGCATTTTACTTTTAATTCATAAGATTGAATAATTAATAGTAATTAGTCAACTAAAAAAGCATAATCGGGAATGATAATGAAACTGTGCGTACTAAAATATTATCTATATATATATACATCTATATATAAAACACTATTTTTTGCCGATATTAATTCGTGTTTTTATCAACACAGTTCAGGCGTTTACAATTAGTACAGCAATTACATTCTTTACAATGCAAAAGTTAAATCAATTTTCGACTTAAGTACATGGATTTACTGTTTTAACAAAAGACTGCGCAGACAATTGCCGATTTACTGATTTGGAAAAAATATATATACAATTCACATAGAATTATTAGACTACCAAGATCCAGCCCAATCGTAAACGACATCTTCTCTAATATAATCGATTGAGAATTTTCTTGTCCCGAAAGCGGGAGCTTTTACAAAGGAATGTCCGAGTTTCATAATTTACATGAATCAAAGATTGTTTTCCCTTTCGCTATCGAACGCTTATCTCGGTATTCGATATCTAGAGCAGCGACCAAGGAGCGGTTGCGTTTTCAAGGGCCCACGATAAATACAATACTTGTTGCGCGAGTTGGCCTTGCCGGCATTCATGCCCGCTATCGGAAACTTAACTGCGGGCGATAACACGACGGTGTGTTGCAGTTTCGCGCGATAATCCGCTCCGTGACTTACGGACTTGTAATCGCGAACGTATGTCGATGAGTAACGCGGGCTGAGTCGATGCGAAGAATATTATTCACGCGCGAGGAAACGCATGTCGCGCTACAAAAAAACCGCATAGACGTGCCGCTAATACATCATTGCGCGGAAGATAAGACGATTTCTCAAGGATACTTTTTTGTAAAATAGCGCCCGAGCGAAGATCTTAATTCATTCCTCGAACGGCTAATGAGCGGCAGCCGGAGAGTTCATTAAAACGCGAATAATTCGCTTATCGGTTAAGATAAATATGCCGGATGAGCATGACGCGAGTCATTAAATTTCATAGGCGTTCTCTTTGTTTGATATGGACTTGACATTTCGTTGATCGTCCATGTTATCGATCGGTAGATTATCAGAATTAACGCTGGGCTCTTGCCCAGGGGAATCGCTCTTTCTCTTCCTTGATACTTCTTTCAGACATGTAGAAAACCGATTTTTATGAGATTAATTATCGACTTCTATCTTGATCGAGTTGATCGCTGTTTGCCCGGCCAGTTCCGAGTATCGCGGCACTCCGGGATCTCGAAGTGCACTGAAAAAAAAAAGATTGTTTATAATAATTCAGTCTTGATAAAAGTTACCAACAACCTTGGTGAAATAGTTTCAACATATAAGTCATTACGGCAAAATAATGTTATAAAAATGAAATGTTCATAATTGTTATCAAATGTTTTGTTATTATTATATTTAGGGTTTTTCCAACTTCTTGGTAAGCTAATTAATAGTTAAATGATATGTCTGAACTTGTCTAATTTGAAGATAAAACAAAAACGGACGTATGATTTAACTATTAGGCTCGAAGTTATAGTCGAGTCTCAATACTCAATACTCAGCACTTGATACTCAATTTCCAGATTTCAACCAATGAAATGGCTGAAATCTAGAAACTGAGTATCAAGTACTGAGTTTTGAGTATTGAGACGCGATTATAACTTCGAGTTACACCCAAAAAAAAAAAATTTAATATACGAGAAACCTGTAAACTTTAGAGGAATTTACTCTTATATCAACTTCAAAAGGATTTCTGTGAAATTAAGAGAAAAATAGTATAAACAAGAGTATTTAAGAGAGAAAAAAAAGTATTTTTCATTTTATTAAAAGAGGAATATGATTGCTGTAAAACAGTAAGCATTGCTGCAATTCTAAACAAAATCGTAAAACTTGTAACAACAAACTTGTTTTCGTAAGATTCATAAGAACTTATGAGTAAATCTTCAATTCTATGCATACTATATGTCATACTCTATGCTTAGCTTTTTACGATCGCTTCGTAAGCTACGACTTTATGATTTTACGATTGATTCATAGATTTGCTTAGAATTGCAGCATTATGCAGGATATGAGATTGTAGAAAAAATCACTTTGAACATAACATACTTTTTTTTTAGTGTAGCTTACCAAGATATTGGAAAACCCGGCCCTTAGTTAATACTAAATATTTCAAAAATTGCATTACTAAATCTTATAAGTTTAATCTTACTAAATCTTATAAGTTTAATCTTATAAGTTTACCTAGAATTCTTTTTTCAGTGTGCGCGGGGGAAGGGCTACCGTCGCGCGTGTTCGATCTTTTTTGCCGGACCGCGTCATAGATCTCGCGGGCGGCCGGAATCGCAAACCGTGAAGCGGCATGCGACGAAATATGCTGGAAGCAAAGCTGCGCAAGCGACGGCGATGCACTCTGTTCCGCGTATCGCTTTCCATTTCCAGTTGAAATAGCTCGCGAATAAGCGCGCACGTGGACACGCGACGGCGGTGATTATTCCGCAACGGAATTAGGAGCGATAATCCTCGGGTTTTTTCCCTCCCGTCGCGCGATCTTTTCCTGGCATTGCGTAATGCGGACACGCGCGATATTACGCCATCGCGGATAATACCAGAATACACATCGTGCACGACGATCCTCTCCGCTCCGGCTCGCAGCGGTGCAATCCGCGGCTAAGAAAACCGCGCCGCGTGACATATGACCCACGCGTTAACGCGTGAATCACCGTTCGATCTCTCCGACACCTCGTGATACGCATCACTCCTCTCGGAGATATTACCTGTTATTCGGGGAAACGCGAACGGCGGCGTGTTATGAAACTTTACGCAATTATGCGGCGTTTAATGTATCGCGCACATGATATCGCGAGAGGAGGGGAAAAAAAAGAAGGTGCGCGACTGAGAAATCCTTCGTCGAGCACGCAGAAAAATATCATTCTGCAGACGAGAAAAGCAATTTTTTTATTTTACTTTTGTGTAATAATTTTCTTTAGCAAAGAATATTTTCTTAATAATAGTTTAAAATATACTTGTCACAAGTTCAGAATATGTTTTAAGTAAATGTGATGCTTATGATGACTTTATGATTTGCGGAATTTATTATATAAACTTATCAAATATTGAGAACAAGTACATTTACTCGTAGGTATATCCAGTAAACACAAAGTAACAATAATATAACGTCAATGTTAAAATTTCCTACTCAACAATATAATTTATATATACAAGACATATTATATTATAGTTATATTTGTTGAGTGGGAAATTATAACATTGATGTTACGTTATTGTTTGTGTTTACTGGGTATTTTTCTGTGTGAGGAGTTCGACGCGATTAGCAGAGTGATTTGAATTGTTAAGCGTGAGTGGAAAATGATATCGTTCGTGCGGAAAATTGAAGAAAACGCTCGCGCAAGCCGCGTATCGTCGCCCGGCGATTTATTTGAGAGCGATTGTTTGTACAATTGCGACGACGTAGGAGAACGATGTCGCAAACCGTGACACCGACGTTCTTTTCGCAAAGATATTAAAGCGTTTCTCTCGATCTCTTTTGTCGAGATTCACCTTTAATTAAGCGGAACTTATCAGTCAGAGATATTTAATTCGCCATTGACGAAAAACTGCTTGTCGCTGAATGTTACCGGAATGATCTGGATATCTTGGCGACGTGTACCTCCGCGTTACGCACGTTATGCCCGGAGGAGCGTAACGCGAAATCTGAGAGACGCGATTATTGTTGTCGAGATACAGGAGACACGCGAATCTCCGCTCTCGGGGACAATAATTTTCATCGGAAGCAAATCCTCTTATCGTCGCGTAAATATCCATTTTTTTTTGTTTCCATTGCGTCTCGTTCGCCTAGATGGCGAAAAGTTTTATCATATGAGCTTCACTGTTAATTTATAATTTTTCATATGTTCACAGATGAAGGCAGCTTACAGAGCTCTAGACACATTTTGCGAGCTGCCGGACGAAACGCGAGCAAAATACGAGCGCGTTTCGCCGGATAATCACGGCTACGTTAAACCAGGCACGGAGAAGTAAGTTGGAAAATTGCATTCTCAAATTGTTCGCGTAATTCAGTTCGCCGCAATTCGATTTAATGAACGTTCTCTTCTATTAACCAACCGCGATTTGCAGCACTGTAATAGTACGAGCAGCAGCGTCTGTCGCTTGACTTTGGTTTTCAGATAGAGAAACCAAACAGAATTTTTTTTCAATTCCCGAATTATGAAATGGACTCTTTTTTTCATTCCATTTCTATGTTAAAAGCGTTTTTAAAAGTTTAAAAAAAATTTTCTTTTATCATCAATTTTAAGCCCGGATGCAAAAAGAATTCTTTTCTGGAATTTCTTTTGAGTTTATTTGGCATATATCATGCTAATTTAAAGAAGTGGATCCTTTTTGAACTCATAACGATCGTCTGTGCTATTTAGGCTCATATCCTAAAAATATTTCCATCAAAATTGAACATTATAAAATTATATGTTGCATACGCGTAAATTATTTAATATGTATACCTTATAGTTATTTTTTAATGTAAAAATTAATTGGAATTTGTGGATACCGCATCTCTCATCCAAGTATAATTTTTTCCATCGATGTTTTATTTAAATTGATTACATTTTTTTATATGATAGGTTTTCGGACGAGATGGAACTTCGCCACGCTTACAACGTAACTGGATGTGGACGAACCCTGCCGGAAGATGAAGTTAATGGATTTAGATCAGCAGTGGACGAATTGACACGCGATTTCAAGCAACTGGCTACCATGCTTCTTACCGTAATAATCCCTCTCTTGTTTAATAATTACGTTTCGTTTATGGATTTAATTCCCGGATTTCTCTTTATTATTTTATCTCTGTATGCGAACATCTCCGCTCTATCGTTATCATTTTATCTATTCTCTCGCGGTTGAAGTTTTCTGCGAAAAGCCTCGTCGCGTGTTTGATGTTGAATTATAATTCTTAGTAACCTCATTAATCAACGAGAGAATAGTCTAATTTCCATATAGAATCTAATAAACATTGGAAAATCCGGTTGGCCGTAGGCTCTATCCGTGGGTTTGGAACAGTCCCACGACTTCCTGCTGTCGAAGCACGCGCACATACTCGGCCCTGGCAACGCGTCCACCCTGCGTCTCCTCTACTATCCGCCACTTAGTGCACCGGTACAAGGACTGACCCGATGCGGCGCCCATTGCGACTATGGCACTTTCACTTTGTTGGCGCAGGTATGCAGATTGCGGCATTACATTACGCGCGCTTGAAACTTACTTGCCTGTTGTAGTCCGTCCACCAGAAGGCTACAAGGTCGTAAATAATTTTCTAGAAAATCCGTTTCATGGCGCTCCGCGCGTAACGCGTCGTAAATTCTACGTATCTTCATAGTTTCATCGGAACTAGCAGAGATATCTCAACATATTTCGTTCGCATAATAGGCGCGCAATCGTTTTACGATAAGCGGCTCTAACCGCTATCAAATAAAACGTGAAGATATTTAGAAACGCAGAGAGAACGTATTAGGCATGCATTAACAGATAATGAATTATTAAACATTAAAACAAAAGTGATTTAAATGCAACGTATCGTAAGCTATGAGGAATATCAAAGCTTCAAGAAATATCAAATCAATATAAAAGTAACATTGTATTATAAATACTGTATATATATATATATATATACACACACACACACACGCACACTCATACACGTACGGCGCGATTTTAAAATGGGGGGGTGCCGTGAACTCCGCGGGTCCCCGGAGGTCACATGCGTGAAAAAAAAGCGGGAGATCCGCGCGCGGAAATATGGCCGCCCTAACGGTAGCCGTAGGACGCGAGTTTATTGTGCGGCTCGCGATGCGGTAAGCGGCATACGTGGCTCCGGACTAGTGGGCACATGCTACGACGGCGTGATGGCGGTTTCGGTGTAGCGGTCACTCGATGTCGGCTGCCGCGCGGTCAACCCGCTCTCCCAAATCAACCGTACTGTCGCACGGCCGTTCGCGCACTGCCGCGCCGACCGTTTTCCAAGCGTCGAGCAATCGAGCATTCCACGAGCGCCTCCGATCGCGCCCGAGCGTCGTCGAAGACGGCGCGCGGAAAGTTTTTAGAAAGAAAAACTTGCGATCTGCCGATTTGAAATCTGTTTTATTACACTTGCATTCGATTTGAAGCTGCGTACGATTTATGGAACTTTTCAAAATGAATTCCAATCAAAATTAATTTATTGCTTCCTAAACATCTCTATTGCGCTTTGGGAAACTGGAATAATATCGATCGGAATCAATTCCGAATATAATACGCAGAACGGGAACATGTGACATTTTAAATGAACACTAAACCTACCACGACCCGGTCAAGTGACCGTTTTCAAACTTTTGTGTAAACACTGAAAGAAAATTCTGGTTGAAAACGGACGAATCAGAAAATCTTGCAAGATTAATCCAATATTCTAGTGATTATAATAGAAATTCTGGTTATTGTAATAGAACTCAATACTTTATAACTTATAATAACCAGAATATTTCATCACGCCTACAAGATTTTTCTAATTCGTCCGTTTTTAACCAGAATTTTAAAGGAGTTACGTACATAATATTCAACATTATCACATCGTCATTTAACTTTATGAATTTTCTAATAATATACGTACAATAAATTTTTCAATATTTCTATTTTTATTTCTTCTCTTGTTCTTCCTCTTCTGAGAAATATATGTAGCCTCTTACTTATCGCAATCGGTCATTTGACCGGTCACGGTAAAAATAAGTATACATAAAGTGTCGGTAGACTTAGTGTTCCACTCACGAATGTAGGAACAACGAACGGAGGTAAAGCATTCCTACGGACGAGGAATTTTTATTTTTCTCAAATATGTGATTTTGTCACAGATTCCCTTTCTCTTCTAATCGATTCAATTGTTCGATCTCGTATCGTCGAAGCATAACTTGCTACAATAATGTTATGCATTTGTATATTCAATTTCTGTGTTTTAAATGTCACATATTTCATTCTACAAATTATTTTTAATGTTAGTCTTTAGCAAATTCTTTTCATAAACATACATATAATTAAGATATCTCCTATCCTTTCTGTAGTATTTATGACGTTGTTAATTGATATAAATAATGTATTTATCGATGTTGTTAAATTACAGCTCTTTATTTTATAACGTCTTATTTATGTATCAAATAAGAGAAAGATTTGCACAAGATCAATATAGTTAATCCGTCGGTTAGCCGTTTTATTTCTTTAAAACGCATTTGCAACGCATTTGAAAGTTTACTGCGAAATCACGATTTGTTATTATTTTTTGTAATGTCCCGTGCGCATTGTGTATTTAGTTTATTTCATACACGCACACAGGAAGATAATAAAATACGTACGACCTAAATCTTAAATAGACCGGAATAGATATTCTTCTCTTGAATAATCGAGCGTGAGGCTAATTGCGTTCCCGTCGTGAACTATAAACCTCGTTCGGGGGACTTTTCGGGTTCCTCCAGGACTGTATTTTCAGCATGCGAGAGTGCCGATGAAATGCAATGAGAGGAACACGAGTTCTCGCTCATGGGACGTCACCAGTTCTATTACAGTCATCGGTCTGCAGAAGAAGCACAGAAAGGAGCAAGCGGGATTAACGAATCGAATACCGCGAGCTGCTTGCCTCCAGTCTTGAAAATTACTACATCAGTCTCTAAAACTGTCAATTCGATATGAAGTAACAATTAGAATAATCACAATCGTTGAATATATCGCACGTAAGACAGAAGCCACGTGATCGCATTTGTAATGAATTCATTTTATCGTAAATTTATTACAAAAAAAATATCGTGACACCTCAATACGATTGCGCGATAAGATCGAAGCTACAAATCGAAGTTATAAGTACTTGAATGACGTCAACGGCGAAAGCGAAAGCATTACTCGTCTTCGTTGTTTCAAACTACACTGAATTCCCGATGTCTCGGCCTTCAGACACAGGAAATTTACTCGTCTCTCCCACCAAATAACTCATTGCCCAGCCGATGACACGACTTACCTCTAATCGTGGCAATTAGCGTTTTGCAACCGTTAATATGCAGTTTGTCCGAAAGACAGCCGCTGCTCTAATCGCTTCGATGATCTACGGTTCATTAGCGCAAAGTGGCATCAACGCGCACATCTATTACGAAGACATTCCATGGATATTTTGTGCTCCTCGTGAACGCTCGGCTTAATCTTTGCCACGTCCCAAGTACTATTGAGAAAAACATCATAGTTACTTTTATTTTTGCATATTCAAATGGCAACTTTGTCAGTCAAGAGCTACTCGAATTATATAATAATTATCTATACAAAAAGTTATCTCTACTATGAGATTTTATACTATCTTTTTTCGTTTCTATTATTAATTATATTTTTGTTAATTTTACATAACTACAAGGTATTTCTAAATTTTTCAGAAATTTGTTTTTAGATCACGATTAATTCAATAATATTTAATTTAATTGTTGTTTTTTTAAACACAAAAAAATAATTATAAAAGAGAACGATTTTTAAAAGAAGTTATCTTTAATTTAAAATTAGTTTAAAAATTCAAAGAGCTGTTTCTCTCTCTCTCTCTCTCTCTCTCTCTCTCTCTCTCTTTCTATTTACGTTAAAAAGATTTCCACTTACCTATTTCCGTGGTTCAAAGTGGGATATCTGTGTCTGGCCTTGGACGATCTATTTTTCTGGTTTTCCTTGATGAAAACATCTTTAGCTGTTAACGAACAACAGTGCATGCTCGGTTTTTTGCGCCAAGCGGATTTCCTAAGTGAAAAACGTGGCACGTAGGTCCTTGACGATGTGTTTATAATAGAGAATGGCACAGCGGAACATCTTACCCGAGGAAAGGACGTTTCCACAGGGACAAATTTACACACCACCTGCGATAATAGAATGCCAGACATATAGTATGGATAAACAATAGTGTTTGTGAAATCGTTACATAAGTAATTTGAAACGTTTTAACTAAAATAGTTTTGTTTCGTTTCCGCGTATTGTATATAATTTAAATAATTAAATAATTAATTTCAAGTTTTTTATTAACCTTTTAATTCTAAATATTCCATTGCGATATTTGTCAACGATTTATCGTAACTTTTCAGTAAAGTATTATTATTATTATATGATGTAAAATAAAGCATTTTTATCGAGGGCATGTAATAATGTGCCAATAATAATCATTGTCTTGTAGTTTTTATTCTAGGAACGCTTGGCGCAAGTCTGATTAGGCAAGATAACGTACTCTGATAATTAGAAAGGCCAGTAGCACTTGCATAACGATCAAAGTAATAGTCATAGCGTAAGCGACTATGACAATTCTGAGAAGAATGGGGCTGATGACTTCTGCGCAGCCGTTCACGTTTATCGTTTTGTCATTCGTCATCTCTAAGTGCATGCAAGGTGCCGCAACGCGCAAGTTGCAGCAGCTAAAAGGGACTCCAAGACTTCTGTAGTCTTCATCCGAGATTCTGTTTTGCTCCACCATTTCCTCTCGAGACGCGTAATCTACTTTCTTGTCGAAAATATATATCGTAAATATATATATTCTTTTTTTTTATTAATCTCTCTTATTTTTCAATCAAGAAAAAAATTCTTTAAACATTCTTAAAACATTTATTATCAGAAGTATTATAGAAATCATATTAATAATAAATTATAAAGTATACCGACATCGCTATAAATATAGCGTTATCAATGATTTTTTTTATTTTTAAGAAAGAATTGAAAAAGATGAATATTACAGGACAAATCACGATAAAGATTAAACTACTAGATTGCTTATTTCTCATCAATCAGCGAATTTGTAGGACGTTTTCGATATCTGCAACGATCAAAACAGATGTAATATTGAAGGATTACCTGCCAGTCAAAGAGAAACCAATCGATATAAGAGGAGTGACCGCAGCATTGTAACACAAATTGGATCTCGTCGATTGCGTATTTATACGACGCGTTAGTGGCGTACAGATGCATGGAGGCGTTGAAGATATCAATTAAAGTCTCTTGCCTCACGCTGATGTGATACCCTATCGAAACTAATGTCATCGCGTTCATAGCGGTACACACAATTATCATTGTCAAAAGACATCTCAGCACATGCCTAGTTTTCGAACGCGAATTCAATTTGCGCCTGCAAGAGTGCATCCATTATTACAAAGTCACGTCAAGAGTTTATAAAAGGAGTTGCAGTAAAAACATAATTAATTAATATAATCTTATATAATTAATAACGTAACATAATAATTTATAATAAAATAACATGCAATATGTCTTAAATAATCATAAATAATGTAATAATAATAAACTTTGACGATAATATACAATTGTTTTCGATTTGATTCTTCTTTGATAAAATCGAAAGTATTTATATTCTAGTTATAATTTGCTCTTTTTATATCCTTTATGCCCGAATTGCTTATCGAAGAAGAATTGATCGGAAAAATAATTGTGTATTATCGCAGGCCTTTTAAATTAATAAATATTATTCGACGAGTACACGTCTCACTCGTTCATCCATCGCTGTGAGCAAATGATCTGCGTTACCTGCGTATAGTGCGTACGGTGATAAGGGCACACGGCAATCCCAGGGTGAAGTCCGCCAAGGTAAAGGCGACCGGTTGGGAACCACCTGCGATACGAATCACCTGCCACTCCGCAAATATCTCCAAGGCGAGCACGAGGAGACGCTTCGCCTCGAAGACGGCCAGCGTGAAAGCCACACCATAACCGAACTTTACCTCCCATCCGCAGGTGCAACTTACCCTTTTGCGGTAGATCAGGCTGCGGCCGTTCTTCGTCATTCAACGGCTGCAGGAGGCCGCGCCTATTTTATTTTATGGACAGTTACATTCTGTTGATTTCTTTTATTCTCTAAATGTCTTTCTCTAAGTGTTTCTCGTATGTAAAATAATAAAAAATATGCCCAGATATTTCAATTATATCTCTTCAATATTTCAATCATTTCAATATTTTAATTATCTCATATTAAATTTGATTATATTTTTTCACTGGTAGCGATAATTCTAAATATATCTTAATTATACAGTTAACTTAATTGAATAATTAATAGAAAAGTCAATACTTGTTATAAACTATGTAATGTAAGACTATGTACGTAAGAAAATAACGGCTAAAACACAAAACAAAATAAGAATGTTGGTTTAAAATAAAATCTATTTACAATAGTGTATACTAAAAACAATTAAACGTTTTGACCATGGTCTTAACCTTCTTTAGCAGCAATAATTTAATATTAAAAAAAGAATAAAAAAGTCAAGTTTAAAAATTAATAAAGGCAATGAGAACAAGCTAACAATTATAAAGTATCACGATGATTAAATTCATATACTAATTGAATTGAAATCATAACAATACAACGTTGGTCTGTTTGATAAGAAACTATAGCAAAGATTAAATCCAACAAAGCATATAAAATAGAAATGTTGACTATAAGAATTAAATTAAATTGTTCACAAATATATCGGAAAATCAAAACGATGCTGAATCATTATTTGTCATTTGAAGATAGATTATATTAGTCTTATATGTCAAATTGTCCAACAGAGTTACAAATTTGTAGTCAGTAAATAATTTAATTACTAATTAAATAAGTTTTCGTGTGGAAATTTATGGAATTAAATTAATTCTAAAAATTATTCCTACTATGTTATAAAATTTAAATGCAAATTTATGTGTACATATTTGTATATATTTAACTGTAAAAGATAAGATTCCTGTGTGTATATTTGTATATATTTAATTGTAAGAGATAAGATTCCTGTGCAAATAAATTTTAATTGTTTATTTTAATGAAGAGGTGATATTCTTTGTTCGACGGTTGCAATTTGTCACGATACTTGGCACTAATACCTTTGTATGTAACGTTATTTCACAATGTCGAATCGTCACGGACTGTCACATGTGCACCGTTTATTACTCATCATTGTTGCGCATACCGGAAGAGGTATGTAAAGAAGAAAAAAGTTGTTTTGACGAGATGCAATTAGACGCGCCGGGACTATAATTGACGTGGCGTGCAAATGGGTCGCGTTTGCATGTGCATATTGCACGGGTCCTAAAGTGGTTACGACAGTTGGGCAATTTCTTTGTCTTGAAATATTGGATCTGTTTATTACTTTTATTAGTGACATGTGAGAAACATCCATTCGTAATAAACTTTATTTGTATGTATATTAATCGCGATTTTGTTAGTTTAGCAATAATTTGTAAAATAATGATTTAATATAATAAATACAATTATTTTTGTATTATCATATTAATTATTATAAGGATATCAATTATTAAAAGGATTATAACATTTAAAAAAGAGAAAACTATTTTTATTTATTATAAAAATATAACGTATTAAAATATGACATACAAAATTATATACATATTTGATCTTATCTGTAATATCTTACTTAGAATAGCGCAGTTTAATATTTTTACGTTTCATGTCAAATAACATTAACCTAATGATTGAAAGAATCAAGATTGAACTTTGAGAGTATTTAAAGCAATTTGATCTTGTACGTTACAAATACTTGAAGAATATTCAACTAAAGCTTACCGGTAAACATCGTGCGCTAAAATGAGATAATTTCTTGAATCTTCAAAAGAAATTTGTAGGTTTGGTTATATGATTATTCGTAAAATATAGAATGTATAACGTGAAGAGCATGTCTAAGGCGATAACATGTTGTCCTAGCGATCGATGTCGATATATCTCGAGATTTTGATATTTAAAGTGTTAATACCTATGTAAAATGTACTTATATTAAATATATGTATAAATATTGTAACAATTCTAATTGTAAATTAATCATATTTATAACATTTCCTTAGACGTACTCTTCTCATGTTATATATTCTATGTTCTATATTTTATATGAAGCAACCAAACCTATAAATTCTTTTTAGAGATTCAAGATATTATTCTATTTTCGTGCACGATGCTTACCGATTTTATTTGAATATTCTTTAAACATTCGTAACGCATAAGCTCGAATTACTTTCAGTACTCTCAAAATTCAATCCTGACTCTTTCAATCGCTTAAATTAGAAGTATTTTATTTTATAATTTCGGTAACTCAAGCAAACTTTTCAATAATGAGAATACAAAATGTTTTCATATTATTTCATAACCATATAATGTTTTAAAGAAATGGAATAGAATTTAATAAAATTAATTTCTTTCTTCTGTCAGAACCTTTCAGTATTTCAAAGCTTCTATACTTTTAAAGGCATATATAATTTATATACATGAAACTTTTTTATTTTTAGTCACAAAATGTGTATGTTGTTAAAATGCGACTGTTTAATTTGGTAAAACCTTGTATAATTGTAAAATGTAAATTGCACTGCTAATAATAAATGAACAGAAATATAATCGAAATGTAATATATTATTTTTAACAACAAAATTAAAAATTTAAAGATCACTGATTTGAGTGATATAAAAAGAATACATTTTGAATATTTGAATATATTATCTGAAAATTATGCTAATATTATTAATGATTAATTGAGCGTTAGATTGAATATTACTTTCATCTTCAGTATATTCTTTTCACTATACAATTGAATTGTTATAGTGAAAAGAATATATTGAAATCTAAAATATAATAAAATCCAATATAGTTAGTAGTTATATACAATTATTATATTAATATTATAATTACAATAATTATATTAAAATTTTTAGTCCTTTAATAATTATATTAAAATTGTCTTATACAAGATATCTCACAATTATTGTACAATATTTCAATATTCTGGAGGTAAAATAGAATAAAAAATGCTAATACGAAAACGTCACAATAGGTTTTGAATTATTACTGAAAAAAATGAAACAAAGAATATTACGTATAATACTGCTTATACATAGTACTACTAGTTAATATTTGATCGATAATAATTTAATAACTATTGTGACTTCGATATATTCGCATTAGAATTTTTTATTCTATTTTACTTCTAAAATCTTTTTCTTCTTCAATGGTGCTGCAGCTCAGAAACGAGCCTTAATCTTTTTCTTTTAAAACTTCCAAAATTGCAGAAATTAAAGTGGAAAAATTTCCGCCTTAATTTCTGCATCAGATATAGAAAACTTACAATTTAATATCGATTTCATATGTTTTCCGTAGAAGAGTGTTCTTGGCAAGATACTTTCGATGAGTTGCCTTAGTCCATCGAGAGGTAACGATCGAATAATTTAAATCTTTTAGTTATTATTTATATAATTTGTTCTTTTATATTTAAGACCATCGTTATAAACCGATCATAAAATCAATCACATTTTATCTTAAGACATTTTTGCTTAAGACGACTTTGAAATAAAAACCGACTATGAATACCGGCTTTCTTATTGTTAGAGCAGCACATGTCTCTCTGCCATGATCTCCTCTTCGTATTATTTTCAGAATACGCCATTAAAATATTATATGGTGATTGTAAGACATTTTGTATATGTTGGTGAATGCTATGCATATTTCATAAAATATTGTTTGTTTTTGCAAAAATTTTGTCTTTTCATTTTTTTGTAGGAACATTTATCACTTTTCTGAAAATTATTATTACACATGCAATAATAACAAGTTAAGTATGCATGTATAATAACGTTTATGCAGATTTTCCTTTTAACAATATTTATTTTAATATAATTTTTCATAATGCCGATATCTCTTATCATTTCAATAAAATTCTCAATCGAAGCGATAACGAAATATATTAACCTTTGCGTATTTTCTTCCGAATTTCCAATACGCAAGAAAGGGAAAATTTTTCAGCAAGAAAATCGAATGTCGCATTAAGCCATTAAAAAATGCGCGGAAGATTGGAGACCACCAGGCACTAGGTCGCAATAAGTACTTCAGCACAAAATGTTGCAAATTGAACAAGTACCAGCTGTAAAACGGCATAGCCTTGGTATCTAAAATATATTAAATTGTATGTTATTTATTATATTAAAATTATTATTACATATAATTTATCTCATAGCTGAACAATACATACATTACATACATTAATACTTTACTTGAATTCATTGCAAAAATCTTTCTACAAAATTGAGATATAAAAAATTGTGACTTTTGTTAGTTATATACGATATTTTTTTAAATTTTATCAGCTTCATAAAGCTTGACTCTTGTTATGTTACCTATTTCAAGAGTGTGATTATTGTTACGAGCAGTCGAGGAAGCCAGGTAAAGTGTAAAGGCAACGAATGCTATCGGCTCGATATTAAAATTGATGGGCCAGAGACTCTGCAGCATCACCGTGCCCATCTGATTGAAATTCTCATTTCTATTTGCCAGGCCAGGAATGAAAACTTCTTCCAGCAATCTTTGACAAAGGACGCGAGATTCTTCGACAGTTCCCGAGCAAAGATTGAATCTGAAGAAACAGATATTTCTGAATTATGGATTTGAATGTACAATTTACCAATAAAATTATCCCTAGGGGTCGATTATGTATCTTTTAAAAGAGTGAGAATGTGAAAAGTGAGCAAATTTACCAATGAAATTACAAATATTCTAGTAAATCTGCTCACTTTTCACATTTTCACTCTTTTAAAAGATACATAATCGACCTCCTGGTGAATTATTTTACTAAAATACCTGATGACAATCTGCCATTGCTTATGTTTCTGTTACTGTACTGTAAGCAATAAATGATAAATAACTGTACGAACTTGTCATCCATTCCAAGCATACTGCCGATGACTCGCCAGAGATGCACTACACCTTCCATCTCCTCGGGAGTGGTGTTTATCCCCAGGTATTCGTCGCTCACTAAACTGTATCCGATGAATCCGAACTGAGCCAATGTCATATCCAGTTGCGTAGGCTTATGAACGCCAGCCTCGGTGCTTCTTCGGAAAGCAATACAGTGTTTTCGACGAACGATTTTTAGAGATTCCAAGAACCTGCAATAATTATTGTACAGAATATTAAAAAAAAGTATTCGGCATTTACAGATAGTATACACAATACTGAGTAAAAGTGTTAGTAAATAAAATACACAAATATACAAATAAATATATACAAACAAAATATACAAATTTCTTAAAACGTACGCATATTCCTAATAATTTTTAGTATTAAATATTTATTATTAACTTCTTTATTCAAGAAAATAATCTTTCGATAGTAAATTAACGTTTTTATAAATTTACTGTATTATTACGCATTTTTATCTGTTTCGGCAATTTTTTAACTTGACAAAGTCTGACACATCCTGTTTTCATCTAAATTCTTAAGAATTCTGGATTTTACATTTCGCTGCGAAAAACTCTCTGATCGCAAAATGCACACTTGTACACATATTTCTACTAACAAATCACAATTTTTCTTTGCCATAATTGAACGATAGTCACTTTAAACTCAAAATATTTCAGAAACGCACAGAAGATTTAAGTTCCCGTTGAAAATATGTGGCACGAAAAGAGAGAAATTATACGAAGTTCCGAAAGTGAAAGGAAGACATTCCAGTTGTTTCTCTTGAAAGCTTTCTTTTATCTCCCGGTTTCTTGATCAAATTATGTTTTTCCATCTTTGCAAAGATGATTTAATATGGTGATTTAATTTATTTTTACTGACATAATATCAAGGGATGTGTTTAGACTTTTGTCAAGTATATATTCAATTTATCTAATAATTAAGTATTTTTAATAATACTTGTATTTTTAATGATTTTCGATATTATTTTTTCCGCAGCGTTTTTTTAAATATAATTACTCATTGGGTTTGCCGTTGGGCTTCTTCTCATGCCACACGAATGTATGAAGAATCGTCTCCGCATATCTGCGATATGCCAAACATGGAATACCGCTTTGTTTGGTGAACATTACTACATCCAATATGGTCGAAATGGCTAGGAGCGATACAAGGCCACAAAGTTTCGCGATCATCATGGAGAACACATTATTGTAGAAGGCTTGCTGGCCCAACCGAAATTTCTTCTCATCATAAAACGGTGGTAATTCCGGTTTCATATCATTGAAATTCATTATATTTTTAGGTCCTTCAATGAGAATAACACGCAATCGTTCCTCCACTGCATCTAAAAATTGGAATTTTTTTATAAATTTGCAAGTCAAATCATTAAATGTTTTATTTATACGGCACATAATGAATATTTAATGAGATACCTAAAGCACATGCTGTATAAAGTTAGATAGTTCCGTATTAATGTTATATTTGTAATTTATTCTAGTTTGTAATTTATTCTAAAAAGTATTTAATATACTTTCTTCTTTATGCATGTAAATTAGTTAAATTCTCATTCATGTCTATTTATCATTCAGATTTTTAATTATTTTTAGACACATAAGAGCTGCTCAGAAAGTAGTACACTACATTTTAATTGCAGTCAATAATAAAGTTAGAAAAATGAAATTTATATGTTACAAATTTGAAATTTCCGGCGTTTATGCACAAGATTACATAAATATTTCGACAAATAGCGCAACTATTTAAGTAGTATAAACTGATTAAAATAGCGTCTTTACTACTGACGTTACAAAATATTTATATAGCACAATAGATGAATTAAATAACCTAAAGTTCATATGTTTAGTATATCGTATGGTGATAAGTGTAGCAAGTATAGTTATTTCATCTCTTAGTAATTTTCCTACAAGTTTTTTTTATAACAGAGAATATCATAAAATATTTTATATAAATTAAAAACATTGCAAAAATTAACGAGCTGTGATTGTATTTTTGATTTTGAGGAAAAAACTGTGATAAACATTCAAAATATTTGTGTACTATGTATGGAAGTTATGCAACAGAAGCATCGTTAGAAACTATATTTAAAAAATTAAAACCTGATCAATTATACAACACCGATCCGCGATCGATTCTGGGAAAAAAATATCTTGGGATCAAGATCTCCCAAATTCTTCTTGGGCACTAACGAGTTTCGTACTCATTGGTTATCTTAGTTCTCTATGTTTATTAATGAGTGTTTTGCAAATTTTGACTGATTGATATTTTAAGGATCCCAAACTTTTGATCCTGTTGATCTTGAAACATCAAACAGTCGCTTTGCAAAATGTTTATAAATATAAACAATTGATTATTCATTTTGCACTCTAGACATATAAAATGCGTTCTAAAATAATGAAAAAAAATGTTATATACTAGTATTAATTAATTTATATAAGATTAGTAAAAGTTATTTAAAACTTATAAGAAGTGTAATACTCGCGTAAATTTCGCCTACGCCGATATACAAGATATCGTTGTAGGCAAAATTTATCTTTATATCGAATATATCTTTAAAAATATTCTTTAAAAGATTAAAATCATATTCTGTTGTTTAAAATTTTTATATTATAACTTCTTTTCTTATCAATTCTATATTCAATCAAAATGATGCTCTAAAAGGAATTTTTGCTCAAATCACTTATTGTGCAGCAAATTGGAAATTTCCAAAGTCACGCTCGATAGAACAAGGGGACATATGTAATGATCGAGCGATGCGATCGCACGAACCGTGTACATGTTCCGCATGTAGAAATGTCAAAATCCACGTTAACATCTGTGCGTGTGCACGTGAACGGAATCCGCGAAATATCGTGAATTTTAACAATTCGATATATATCCTACGTAATTATCCTACATGACTTTTCTTATAACATAGCAATTGAAACTAGCACGAGCGAGCACGTTTCTGAATCAAACAAAAATAAATTAATGAATATATCGTAATTGTATGTGTCTTGTATTAAAGATTTAAAAAATATCTGATATCAATAATATTGTCATATACAGATGTCCCACAACTCGCGACTGTAATTTTAATGAGCAAGAAATAAAATAAAAATTCTAAGACAAAAATGTCAAGATTGTAATATTTTAATAAAAAGCATTTATATAGTACAATAAATGAATAAATAACCCTCCAGAATTTAACAATTATAAGTTCTAAATATTGATAAAACGCAAAGTTATGTAAAAATAAACTTTGCGTCATTATTTTGTCAATATTTAGAACTTATAATTGTAAAATTCTATTTCAACAAAAGATATAAGTTTTGCAGAATCATCTTAAGATCATCACATTTCACAATTATTGTGAAATGCGGTGAATGGAAAGATACAATAATTGTGCATTTATTACAAAAGTTTTCTATCTGGACTAAAATTTATAGTTATTTCATCTCTTAGTACTTTTCCTACAAGTTTTTTTATAACAGATGACATTATAGAAGAATGTCGTGAAAAATTTTAAATAAATTAAAAAATTAAAAGAATCAATAAATTATTATATATTGATGTCGTCACTATTGTAGTAAAAAAGTCAACAACATGCCGTCGTCCGAACATTAATAAATATTCAAAAATTGTCTTCGAATGTATAAAATATTATTTATGTTAAAGTTTTTAAAAATAAATATCTATTATTCCAATTTCAATTTTAAAAATTAAAATTAATCGAAAAAATTATCCACTTAAACGTTCTACGCCATTCAAACGTTTTATATATTAAATCCATAATTTGCGTTAGGATTTAGAATAGAATTCTATGTTTCAGTTTCATAGTTCGTGTAATATTTCGCGAAAAATATTTGTAAAATTAGAATATGTACATACATATGTAAAATATATATTAAAATATACATTATCGTCAAAATATATGTATATACTGAATTATACAGAAAATTTTGAATATAATTGTATAATAAAATTTTATATAAATTATGAATCATCTAAAGTGGGCTTACCGTGTAAATTTTCAAATTGCATTTATTAAAATAAATGATATTACAAAACAATAGTTATATTGTTTGAAAATTTATATATTTAAGTACTTATCTAATTATGCGTTCCTAATTAACTTAAATGCAGTTTTTACATTTTATTGTTTTGTTTTATTGATTAAAATATGAATAAAAGTTCTATTAATTTAAAAATAATGATAAGAATCACAAATATTTTGCTATAAATTAAATATTGCACAATATTTATTTACTGAAGTATTTGATACGCAAAAGACAAGCAGATAAACAGAGATTTTATGCTAAATAAATATCATTATGTATATATATATGTACATATACGATTAAAATATACCATTTTGAGATATCGTTTTAATTTTAATGTTTCTTCAAGTTAAGTTCAAGAGTATTTTTTTATTTCAACACATTGAAAATAATGATGCAAAGAGTTTTTTGTGGCCCAGTAATTTTTGCGAAATCACAGTTTAAGTTGTGTATTAGAATAATATAAATTTTGAAATTATATAATTGACAGTTATTTGTAAATAATTGTATATATGTATATAATAAATGATATGTATATATAAATAAATGTTTAAAAAAAAATTATTTAAAAAAAATTCTTTATATTTAGCCTCAAAAGATTAAAAAACTAAATGACCTAAGATGTAATACTTATTTAACATATTATTTCAATAAGAATCTTGTAAGACAGTATTTAACGTATTAAATTTGCATAATGCTTTTTTGAAAAAAATTGGCAATATTTACACATATAGTACTAATATAGTACTAATATTTAAAAAATTACTAATATAGTACTAATAAATACAATATATATACATAGTACTAATTATTAATAAGATTCACTTCATATGCAGAAAGCTTTAAGTTTTTTCGCAAAACTGTGTTTTACGAGTAAACATAGGTCAAAACTGTTATATAGACATAGGCTCACAAGTGCTTTATTAAAAAATTATAAGAAAAAAAATCTTCATTGACAATCCCTCACAGCAGCTCGTGCATTTCCATTAGATGAAAATCATATCTGCGTATTTCTCATACAAGAAGAATCGTAATATTTTGATACAAGGTTGTACAACTTATTGATATACAGATAACTCAACTAATAACGGAATATGCAATAATCTTCGACGTTATCAAGCAATAAATCTTCATCTATTTACATCATTTATGTTCACTGCT
This sequence comes from Tetramorium alpestre, assembly GCA_021460005.1. Lineage (NCBI taxonomy): Eukaryota > Metazoa > Arthropoda > Insecta > Hymenoptera > Formicidae > Tetramorium > Tetramorium alpestre. The sequence goes on from JAJVSH010000234.1 coordinate 202,191, forward strand.
CACACGGTGAATACAATGCTATATTAATAAGAACAAGTCCATTATCATCCCAAGTAGTAAGCTGATGTTATTTATCGTTATCCTGACGTCAAAAAGATCCTTTTGACGACTTTTTGACGTTAAACCGATAACGAACATCAGCTTGTTACCTGCGATTTCATTTAACTTTTCATTATAACTTTTAAATGAAGCATTTGTGAAGTTATGTTTATATAACATTTTTTACTTATTTCTACTTATAAAACATATTGATACAATTTGACGGAAAAAATCTGAAATACTCTATATTTTAAAGCTAATTATATTATCTTTTTTTGAAATACGGAATTACATATGTATAATTAATTTTACATACAGTAATAGTCATTAAATGTATATCTTATAATTTTTTAATAATTTCTGATCGATAAGTTTTAATTGCAAAATCTCACAGACTTTTACAAATCTAATTAGTAGAGTTTATTAATTGATTTGCGAAATTAAAAAAAAACAAAATATATTATATAAAAAATTATCGTTTAACTAAAGCTTGCGTTTTACGATTTCTTCTAGCATTATATAATGCAGCAAGGATTGCAACAAGAAATAGCGGCAAATGTAAGTCGAGGTCACAACGTTCTATTGACTCTAAAGGTACTCCATCTTCTAGTAGCATTCATTCTTTTTTTATAATAATAATGAATAATGATGCGAGTTAAAGTGCATCGCTTAAGTGAATGTTTTTTTTAATATTTTGAAGCTACAAAACACTTCTAAAATGTTTTGCTGACGAAGAAAAACTTTCACTGAGTATTCATTACCAGAAGAGGAATCAAAGCTCAATTTATTTCGAAAATATTATATAATATTTCCTGTCTCGATATATAAAAGCCAAATTCACGTAACTACATATATAGTTTCTTCATTGTGAAATGTTTGCATGGTTCATTAAGTGTAACCTTCAAGAAATACCGTTGTGCATACTTTACAATTTCTTGTTTGCCTCTTGCACAAATGTAATTTATATTATATTTTATAACAATTTATTATACTTACATATATTTACATTTCTGATATTTTGTTATAGCTTTGTTATAGCTTTCTAATATTTTGTTAATATAAATATATATTCAAGTATATGTATAGAGTCATAATTCGTTTATACGAAATTGAGTGAAAGAAACCCACATTTCCTTCATGAAAAATAACTGACCTGCCACGGCAGCATCATTTGCAATATTTTTAATCATCTTGGTCCCTTTCTTTCAACAACAGAAGACCGCGTTATGAATGGTCCACTTTTAAAAGTGAAAGCAATGTAAATCAAGGTAAAATGATATCACCAACGAGCAAATCTAGTGAGAATATTATTCAGAGCGTGATCCTGCGAACTACTTAGTGAGTATTGCGAACGTATGACGCGAAAGTCTCAACTGTACTGACCACACTCAGTGTTGCTACAGGCACTCGTTTCGTACATCTTCTGGAGAAAGGAATCCCCTCCACTTTTTCTCTTCCCTTCCAATTCATGAAATCCATTTCCTTTCCCATAGACTTGCAATGCTAGAGAGAATGATATCCTCTTTTACTTATTTCAAAATTATTTCGAAACTAATTGCATTGAAATTCTTTTGCAAATCTCTCTTTCCCCCTCCATCCTCTCTTTCCAATTCTCTATTAATCATTGCCTATATGATCTCCAAGATTACATTTTTAACTATCACAATATAGATATTTTAAATTATACATTAATACATACAATATTAATTATATATTTAAATAAAAGAAGATTTATTTGCAATGTAAGTTAACAATTTAATTGACAGAAGTTTGAAAATTACAATTATGCCTTACAGGATAAGTTAAAACGGAAAGAACGATCGAGGCTCTGACGCCTTCTTTCTAATCATTTCATATCTTAACACATTCGTTATAACGCGACGTGCAAATGCAACACTCTATTTGTTTTACATTATATAACGTGCCCAAATCTATTTTCGAATGCGTCAGGTAAGAGCGACACGTGACATCACGTCGCTTTCACATAGAGAAACGAAAGATGTTCCTAATCGTAAATCGGAAATCAGATGTACGTAACAGTCGTGCGTAGTCATTCTAATTTCGCGACATTTTCAATTCCCCGAAGGGATGAGAATTTTTACACTCTGTGTCCACCGCACTAACGACACTCTCGCAAATCACAATTTGTCACCGGAAAGCCACTCGTCACTGTTTCAAATTGTTCAACGGCACAGGTGGTCGACAAAACTGACTTTACCTCGTGAGAATGTACGGTACGTCTCGACGAGTGAGAGTCTCGTACGCTTCGTTTGGCATAGACAGGGAAGGGAAAGTTCCGCTCTCTGTTCCGCTCTTCTCATCTTTTTACGTAGCACGAAACACCAAAATGATCCATCGCGACAGACATAACAGTGAAAGTATTATTAGAGCTGTACGTATTACTTTGTTATATATTCGTATGTTATCTACATAGCACAATAAATAGAGATTTATTTGTCCCATGCCTTTTCCGGTTTTGCAAATATGATTTCAAATCTGTGATATTAATGTACTGATACTAATACTGTAAACTTGATAGAATTGTAGTAAATTGTTTTAAATTATATAAGTCTGTTTTGGGTATCATAATTTATATTTTCATAATTATTATTTTCATAAGTACAATATGTTGCTATTTTAGCTCCATCTTCTTCCTTTCTTATTCTAATATTCATTAATTGTCTTTGATTTTTCTCTTTTATGACAACTTTCTTTATTCGATTGATTCCCTCGCCTTTTTACGCCAGTCATTTACAATTGCAATAGATTGTTTTATATAAAGATCACAAAAAAGCGTAAATTTTTTAAAATAATTATTTTTTTAATGCTATTGGTTTAAAAATTTTTATTAGGTATAAAGCTTTTACATAGAATATTTTTTTATATGTCAAACAATTTTTTAGCTATATTGAAAAATTTCAAAAACTGTTCTACATACAGGATAATTCACGAAATTTTATTTCTATTTAAGAAGGGCATTTCTGAGGTCATTTGGAGCAAAGAATATGATATAAATATTATATGTATATATAATAAATAGAATCTGATTCATAATTTAAGAATTATACTAATTTAAAAATTAGAAAGAAAAACATAGTTTTTTTGAGAATTTTAATAAGAAAAAATTACAAATACAATATAAATGCTTTTAAAATTGTTAATTTTTTAAAATAAGAAGCATTCTAAAACTATAGTCTTTTTTAATGCCTTAATTTTGCATTGTACAATATTCTATATTCATCATGTTTCTCTGGTTATCACTACAAAAATAAGTGCATCCAGAATACAAGCAAGTATATAGAGTACACTTTATGTGTTTGTACTTTTATCTGGTACACAATGTTAAATCTGCTAATGTTTTTTAATTATTAGAAATTGATCACAAGGGAACTTTGCAGGAATAGCCTCGGGAAAATGTTTCATAAACGGAGATAAGTTTCGTGAATCCTGTATAAAAAGTGATTTTACGTTTAAAATCATTTTTTAGCAATTACAATTTATAATTTGTGAATTGATTTATTATCGATTACCTCTACGTATTATAGTTTTTTAAATTAGAATTTCCGACATCGCCAAATTCCCTCTTAAACTCTTCATTTTTATATTTCTTAATAACTTCTGATTATCTTTTTGTCTTGCTTTTTAAATATTCAGGAATTTTTATCATATAAATTCTCACATTTTTTTTGATCTTATTTTTTTATATCCTATTAAAATCAAATCTAGTTAAATAATAAACCGGTTATATCATTATTAACGTTAATATCAAAATGATTGATTGATGAATATATTAATGAATATATTAATATTAAAAAACTTTTTATACATATATACTTTTGAATCTCCGTATTATCTTCAAGACTTTATTTCAATTCTTTTCTTCCTTAATCTCTTTTCAGTTCTTACAAAATGATTTTTAATTCCCATTTCAATTTATTTTTTATTGTTTTCTATTTTACTTAATTAAACATAAATATTTTATTAATCGAATTCTCCCTAATTTTTTATTCAAATTGAAATATCCTTTTTACTTTTATATTCATTGTTAATTTTTTGTTTTTTCCCTAACTATATCCCAATATATCTCTCTATTTCTAACGATCGTTTTATGTCATTTTACAAAGTCATCTTTGATTTTTCTAGATTTATTATTAGAAAGAAAGGCTTTAAAGAAATCTCTTAGCATTTTTTATTTGCTTCTTTCATTAATAACGTTAATACACTAGATGCTTCAGATCATTCGTTCATCTTTTTTATTTTGAGAAGAGGTGATGCTACAAAATTCAAAAAAATATGTTTACTATAAAAGTTTCTTAAAATAAAAATATCATTAGAAATTCAGATAGACTTTTATGGTAAACATGTTTTTTTTTTATTTCCTAGCATCATCCCTTTTCAAAATAAATGAAACAGATGATCTGAAACACTATATAAAATTCTAATAAAATTTCAGATACCTAAACATTAGTTGTTAGAATATGTAATGTCAAGAAACTAGAAGATTACGACAATGATCTTTTTCGACATCTTCCCTAAAGAGCGTTTTTATTTAAAAAATTTTAAGAAAATGGTAGACAACTTTATAATTTATGAAATTAATTCATCTAAAACGTCTAAAGTTCAACGGATAAGGCGAGATATAGATAGACAGAATTTGGAAAAACCATATATTATAGAATAATAGATTACAATATTCGTAATATTAATGCTAGAATAAACTGCAATATATCTGGACAATAGTAATAATCAATAATAAGAATCTAAAATAACACAAATACTGAATACATATTAACAATGAGAGGAGGAGCGGCGTCGAGAAAATTCTGGCAGAGAAACGGATCATGCCGCTATCAAATTATAATTAAAAGAGAAACGTCGTGATAAAGTCATAAAACTGACAAAATTCTGGTGTTCGAGTACACTGTTCTCCGAAGACTTAAAAGAAGCACTCAGAATCACGATGTTTCAGTATCGTTATTAAAGATTCGCATTTTTCTTTGCAAAAATACACAAATTCAATTTATCTTAAATAGACTTATAAATAAACGTCCGTCAAAC